>VRYO01002355.1:30037902-30197317 GCA_009812075.1 Sialia sialis
CGCTGCCCGGGAGGGGAGCTGAGCCCTCCCTGGCTGCCGCCGGCTCCGCGCTCTTCCGTCCCGGCGGGACCCGGCGCCAGGTGAGCGGCTTGCGCCGTGGCCGGGAGGGAGGCGGCAGTCTGGAGCAGGAGCCGCGGCTCGGTGCCCTCAGGCCGGGTCACGCCCGGGAGCAGAGGAGGGGAAGGCGGGAGGGGAAGGCGGCACCCAGCACCCACCCGCCGCGGGTGCCGGCCCGCGCCGGTGTCACCCGGCGCCAGCGGATAGGAAAGCGAAGGATGCGGCGGTTCGGGTCGGAGTAGGGAGATTCCGATCCGGTGTCGCCTGCTCCGCCTGACCTCGAGGTTGAGGTGACGGGGATGCGCCGCTGCCGGGCCCGGCCGGTGCTCAGCCGTGACCTTTTATCCTGTGCGGGCGTTCAGAGCGCAGCAGCGGCCGCGCACCGGGGAGGGGGAGCTGGGGACGGGCTGGGGCCGATGGAAACCGCCCCGGCTGAGCCGCGGCATTACAGCGCTGCCCCGGGGGCCGATCTGGCGGGGCTGGCTCCCCGCTTCTTCTTTTTTTTTTTTTTTTTTTTTTTTTTTTTTCCCTTCCAGCAGCATTGTCCTTTAGGGCCTATTGAAGGCAAAAGGCGGATAGGAAGGCTAGGGCTGCTGCTGTTGGAGGAGGCGGAGCTGGGCTGATGGGAGACTGACGGGAGCTGCATCCTATGGGCGCTGGGAGCCGGGCGCCGCTGGGGCGGGACCGCCGGCCGCGGCCTCTCGCGGGCGATGGGCGGGGTGGGGGACAAGGTTTGGCGAAGGTTACAGCTGAATGCAGAAGTGACACAAACTGACACTTGGCTCCAGCAAGCTCGTTTCCATCCTCTCCTCGTGTCGTTTCGATTAAAAGTGTACGCGTATTGAGTCGTGTTATGAAACTTTGAGAAAAGGGAAAGCGCGGTGCTTTTTTTTTTTCTGTCTTGTCTTTGTTTTAATTACTCATTGCAGTACCTGCTACTGATCTGAAGGGTGAAAATAGTATGATTTGCTTGTTCTTCCTTTCAAATATAACGCATTCTTGTATACTGATGTTTTCTATGTATAAGTGATTTGGGCTGTAATTTATAAGATTGGGATCAGAGGCCTGTGTGGTGTATGTAGTTGCTTTTCTCATTCAAACCCTTTAAAATGAATATGGTTTATGTTGTACACCATATTTCATCTGTGTTCCTGGAATTAAGCGGGAATTGCTGATCGACTTTGGTTTCTTAGCTGTCTAAAGTGAACTCGTGATGATTCAGTAGATAATTGTGTAAAAGTACTTCACTGCAGTGCTTAAACCTTAGGTATTGCAGGCTCCTCACAATCCATGGGAGTCTGTACTTGACATTTTTCTTTGTTATTTAAGACAAAAATATGCCTTATAAAAGTAAATTACATGGAACTTGATTGTTACTTGACATGTAATTGTACAGATTTTATTTTGTATACTAATCCTCCATCTGCTGTTTCTTGTTAGTATGGATATGCTAAAATGGTAATGTACAATCATTCTTTTCCAGTCAATAAAGCACATAATATAGGTTTCAAAATCTTCTCTTTTCATCTTTGAGATATAAGAGGGGATGTAGCTGACTTGAATAAAATGAGTAGTATGTTATATACTCATAATGTTATTTATTTTCAAAGACTTGACAATTATAGGGGAAATCCTGAGACAGGCCATTCAAAGCCTCAGCAGTATATCCCTGGCATGTTTTGCTTGACAGATATTGACACATGTACAGTGACAGAATTTTAGCTGTCTGTTTGGGGCACCATTGGGATTAAGATCCTCCATAGATTCTGCAAATTTGCATTTGGTATGTGACCTCCAGCTTTTCTGCTCAGGAGAAGTGAAATTGGAAGGAAACTTGAACTTCTCTTACATTATTATGCCCGTTTCATAGGTATATTTCAACATTCTCACTGCTTTTGTTGTTGCAATTTGTTATTCTTCCAAGTAAAAGAAATTTCATAGGGGTAAAATGATGCCAGCATTTTCCTTTGTTCATTTGCTGTGCATTTCAGCAGGAATAGGGACTGAGAAAGATTTAGATACTGCTCAAAACTTCATTATTTGTCCATCTTGAGCATCTTGTTTCCAGGCAAATAGGGAGAATGAAGCAACCAAGAGGATGTACAGGTGAATTTTCTTGAGGGATTTTAGGCGTAGTGTTGTAGAGTCAGAATAGACACTTTATATACTTAGATAGAATCCTAGCAAAATCATGTCTCGGTTTGCTTCTTCTTTAAGCAAAAGTTAATAACTAAAAGTAACAATTAGGTGCTATAATAGGATAGGCAACAATGTCTAGTAAAGCAGAATGTAGTGAAGATAAGGCTTAGAATTCTTGTAGAGTTGGAGAGGTAGCAGGAAATATTCCCATTATCTGCATTGCTAATGGAGCTTGAAATACAAATGATCTTGTAGAAGCTATTTGATATGTTCTGTTTATTGGGATATTCTGGTTTTAGAATATTCTTCTATCTCATGGAATAGAGACTGGAATCCTTCATTTTTGTCCAAGAAAAGTGACAGGATAATTTGTAAATGTCATTGCAGAAATGAGTTGCGTTGTCCATCCCCATAGTCCTGCCCCAATATTTTTTTCCAATAAAGTCAATTGCACGATACAAAATAAAAAAGTTCAAGTTAGTGTGCTTAGTTATATTTCAGTACACAGATAAAACGAAGATTGTCTGATTGGAATGAAAATTATGTTTTTGTATTAATTTGGAAATAATTTGCCAGATTTTTTTAGTCAACTGTGAGACTCTTTGAATGTTTTAGTAGATAAAGATCAAGATGAGCTAGTTATAATATTTTTATGAAAAGGCATCTTGCTCTATTTTCCTGAAGGTTGTTTGGGTACATTTTTAATGGATGTTAAGAGATTGAATGTGTATTTTATTGGCCCACAGAGGTGGTTGTGGGGGGCGAAGGGTATAGTAGATTAAACATTCAGTACAAAGATTATTCCTTCACAGACACCTTACTAGCAGCTGTTCTGTAGCTCTCTTGGAAGCTACTAAGTATTTTAAATGTTTAAGCATCTACTTCCTTTATAATTTCATGTGCAGGATGTTTGGATCTACCTGCATAATACTGTACATTATTTGTTTTGTTTCTGCATTTAAATTCTGTTCATAACTTTGATACCAAAGAGGACATATGGAACCTGTCTTTCCAAGAGATTTATTTCTGATGCAGTAGTGTGGAAATTTAAATAATGAAGTATTTAAATTCATTTTTCACTCTTGTGATATTATATGTAATAGCTTAATTATATTAGTGTGGAAATTTAGATTATTATGTATTTAAATTCATTTTTTCGGTTCTGATATTACATGTAATAGTTTAATTATATCCTGCTAAGTCTGGGCTCAGGCTTGCTGTAGTGATTTTCATTTTTAATATAATTTAGGGAATGTTTAACTTTCTGGGGTTTGCTGTATTGAGGAAGAAATTTCAAATATGCAGTCCATCCTAATGTTACTTGTGTCTGTAGCATTCTATGCTTTATTCTAGAAAGTATTGCATGTGAAAAATTATACTCTGTGCAAAAAAGTTTGTTAATAAATAAATTGTAACAGGGATGAAATCTGAATAATTTTGTGAGGGGGTTTACAGCTTTTAAAAATCTTCCTCTGTTAAATAAGTTACTATTAAATCTACCAAAGGAACGGGTTTGCTGGATAGAGTGCTGGGCTAGGATTGAGAAAAGAGACCTGCATGCAGTTTTCTATCAGCTGTACCACTGAGTGAATTCTAGTGAAATTTCATGTTCATGTGTTTGTGTTTAAGGTGCTGTATGGAAAGCAGTAGCTGTTATCCCTTTTGTATGTTGTTAAATTGTGTGTGTTTGTTTTTATGGTTTGGACTATGGATGGATTAGCTTGGTTGTAGAAGAATTCTGAAGGGAGACATGGTTGCATTCCTGATGAGATTTTGGATATATAGACTGTGGAAGACAGTACAGAGAGAGATAAGGGAGTAAGAGACTGGGGGTAACTGAAGGCCAGAAAAAATAAAGCAACCTGTCATAAGATGGTACAGCTTTAACATCAGAGCAGAGCTGCAAGATCTGTATCTTCTGCAGGGTTATTCCAGGTAATGTTAGCATAGTCAGGACTTAGATTGAGATAATAAACATCAACAGTAAAATGGGAAAACATGCTAAAACGTACACAGATTGATTTCAATAAGTTATTTTGTTAATTTAGCGTGTGTCATATGTACTTTTTAAGAAAACAAAGTGTTTTATTAGCCTAAAGGAAAAAGTCTGCTTGAAGAATCACTAATGAAGAAATCAGTAATGCATATTGCTGCCTCTGGATGAGTAACTAATTCTCACTAGATCCTTATAACACTGTAGTGTGTTATTATGAACTTAAAACAAATTTGAAGACTGTGGCTGAGTAGATGTGCGACTTTAAAACATTGCATTGTATGTAGGACACTGGAATATCCTGAAAGAAATTGAGCCAGCTTCCAGTTATTTATTGGGTTCATATCTTTGCTTTTAAAAGTACAAGAAAACCTTTTACTGTTTCATATTTGATTCTGCTCTCTGAAGATTTTGAGCTAATTACTGTTACTAATTAGCTAAAGACTGCTGTTCAATTAATTCCTCTTCTGGTTCTGTTTTCTGGGGTAGAAGTTCACTCTGCTGCGTATTCAACTCTTGCATTTGACAGTGAAACTGAATTACCTTTAGTAATTTTTGTTTTATTGATGTTTTCATAGCACTTTTGATGGAAGTCATGTTGAATTGTGTGAGGTGACACAAAAGTTTGAAAATGTCTCTGTAGGTTCAGATATTAGTTTATCACATGTATATGATTTTTTTCACCAACCTCTCTGAACCAAATATCTTACTGACTTCAGAGAAACCTCAGAGTTCCAGTTTTTAGTAACTTTCTTCTTGAATTGTGAAATAAATGCCTTGGTTAACAGTACAGTAACTTCCTTGAAGAGAATGTAATGCTGACCTGCTGTTTTTGTAAGAGATTTTCTGGTTGCCTTTTAGCAGAATGATCTTTTCAGCTGTCATTTGAAGCATCAAGCAGAAAAGAGCAATATTAAACTGTCCTACCTATTCAGTTAGTTTATTGTTTTTTTTTAATATGTAGTGTTTTTAAGCAACATACTTAATCATAAAAGTGGAGATATGGTAACAAATATCAACACTGTTTTTATGGAAAAAGACAGCCTGGCAGCCTTACAACATAAACTGAACAATAAATGCTTATGCAAATTCATTTAAATGCTAAAATATAAATTATTTCATATTGTCTTGCTATTCTCTTCAAAATTACCTAAAGTATCCTACTTCAGATCTCAATTTCATAAATAGATAGAAGTTAATTTACTAACATTTTGAAATAAAAATTAGAGATGGTAAAGGGGCAGGGTAAAAGTATCTGAAACAATTTCCTTTGTAGGCCTACCATATTTTATGTGCTGTAAAGTCAGTATCTTCTCTACTGGTTAAGTTGTAGAGCTTGCATATTGAACTTGTCAGAACTCTGTGGTTACTGAGCCTCCTGTGGCTGACACATCTTGTAATTTTTTATACTCTTATTAATGAAAACATTGTCTATATGTGACTTCCAATTTAATTTATAGAAACTTTTAAAAATTAAAATAGCTATTGAAAAGGCTATATAATTAGGTGAAGTTATATTTCTTTTTTAATTATATATGAGGCTATTTAAAGCTTTTCAACAAGATAGTAATTAACTACCTGACCTGCAGACTGAGTATGGAAAACATCAGTAGTAAGTATTCAGAAAAGACCTTCTTGCAAATTAAAGAAACCAATAAACCAGAGTAAAATATATAGTGTGTGGTCTTTAACTAGTTAGCTGTTTATATACAAGTGGATTATTAACCCTGGAAGTATAAATAGTAGGACAAATATCACAGCCTTTAAATGAACACCGGTGGTTGAATCTTTGGCATTCATAATTCATTCTCCTTTTCCTTGGCCAACTGAAGGATGCAGTGTATGCCTAAGAGTAAATTGTATATTAATTGAAATAAATCTTGTATGGTTGTACTACAAGAGTGGCTACTGTACTCCGGCCGATGTGAAGAGCACTGAATATTTTTTTGGGTTGGTCCCACTGGTGGCCTGGGAGACGATTCCACCTGGTAGCTGCTTGTGCCTTGGTGGATTCTGCAACACACGTTGGGGTACATGGGTGGGTGTCTGTGTCTGCTCACGGAGGTGTTCAGAACTGGGGACACTTCTGTTTTATTGCACACATGTCCCTTTGTTGCATGGGCCTCCAAGCATTAGCATCCCACTTGGGAATGAAGTTCAGTCGCAGGCAAGTACCTGTTGGAAGCAGATAGTTTGAACTGCTCTAAAAGTTGAGTAAATGAAGGACATCAGGAGGACAGGAAAGAAAATTATTAAATACTCAAGAGCATATGTCCAATCTTTCCATTACTTGACTGCATACTGTATTGTGTTTTTAAGTGCTGCATGTATTCTAGGTGATGCTAAGGCTAGTAAATATAGTGAGACACAAATAGAAGAAAGTTTACCAAAGCTGCCAAAAATCCTGAAGATAAATGTCTTGGTGAAATCAAAATATGTGCATTTGTGCGATTGCAGTTCTATTTGGTTTTGTTGTCTGTTAACTCCATTTATGTTTCCCTAGATATGAGGAAGTGTTATTGAAATATGATGGTGGTAATCAATGATGTGTGGTCTCTTGCTTGTATAAATGGTGAAATATACTGCTTTTGATAAATAGTGTCCATGTGAAAATTTTCCTGGGATTAAACAGAAAAGACTGTAGCTATCTCCTCCTTGAAGTTGCATTGAGAAAAGTATTTCTCCCTGGGATCTCTGAGTCCCATGCAGGCAATCCCTGTGTAATAGACTTGAGGTAAACAAGGGAGAGCAAGAGAAGTGTCTCTGGCATTGCTCTGGTACACTGATAAGATCTGCAAGTTCAAACTGAAAAGCTTAAATCCTACCATTGTTCTCAGTGGTAAAAGAAGTGTAGCAGAAATGTCTGAAAGCTGATGTTAGTGCTACTGAAATTGCACTGATGGTTGGTAAAGTAAGAGGTGAGACAATGCCTCAGTGTTTCTGAGGTCTGCACATGGTGCCTTCTGCACCACCACACGTTCTCTTGCTTCTCCACTCCTGGTTAGTTACTGCCTCTGTCTCAGCAAATCTGAAGGAATCAGTAATTTCTTTGACATCACAGGCTACTGTTTGAGACTGAATCTGCTGAATGTTACAAGCACAGGGCATGTTTGCGTGGGTGCCTAGTGAATTTTTGTAAAACTATTGGAAGTAAATGTCATACCTTTTGAAGGACCTCGATTGTCTTCCACATCTCACATTCCCTAATCGTTGTCTGAAAGTCTTGGATTTGAATTAGCTAAAATGTAGCTTCTGCATTCTGCCTTCCTGATGTTTTCTTGTTATTTTAAGTGGATCTAATAGCGGGTTGCTGCTGAAAGGAGCAACCCTACCTCCTCTCTTATGCCACAAGTAGAAATTTCATGGCGAGAAAGTGAATTGTTCTGGAACAAAAAATTGATACAGTTAATCTCTTCGACCACATAGTGGATGTGTTAGGTACAAAGACAAGAGGGTGAGAACAAATGGAGGGGAGGATGAGAGAGGCAGGGGAATGTTTTGTCCTCTCTTGGTGGCAGTGTGCATTGGTGGTGCAGTTCCTGTTACACTAACTCACCTTCAAGTCATCCACACAGGTTTCTCTGTCAAAATGCTGCTGCTGTTGTTCTCTTCAAAGTTAGTTACTACTGCTATAAAAACAATCACTACTGGTAGTTGTGCTGGTAGCAAGTAGTAATTCCTTTCAGTTTTTGTGTGATGTTGTTTTGATTAATTTTTAATGTGAAAAATATTTACCTAAATTCTTTGTCAGTAGATGCTGATTTTTAAACTTTTTTAAACTTTTAAAAGTTACCATACACTTGTATGTACACATATGCTATAGGTGTACATTTTTCCTTTTTCAGCTAAGATTTTTTTAAAAAGTAGTCATGTTTAAACAAAGTAAAATTTCATTCAAAAATCACTGTAGACAGTAACAAACTAAATTGGAAAAAAATTTTCTTATGTCAGTTTATGTTTGTTGTTTTTAAGGATAGAATATAATTATTTGTACTCTTGGTTGCTGGATAGCCTTTCGGACAAATTCTCCATGTAATTGTTGCCACTGTTAATGGCAGCTGGGCATGTGATAATAGTGAGGCAGCATTTCACTTCTCAAGAGTTAGGCAATTTACAGATGTCTTCCCATTTCTTAAATCTGATCAATGGAGATATTTTTAACAATTTTAAGTCCTTTTTAAATAGCAAAATTTTTTGAGCTGTAATTCTTTGGGTTGAGGTGGTTGCAGGTTACAGATGTGCGGTACTTAAACTTATCTGGTGCAATTGCATAATCTGTGGTACCAGAGATTATTTGTTGTGTTTTGTTTTGTTTTGTCAGAAATGCTCTGAGCTCCATTCTGTTTATTGAAATAGAAGTGAGATCTTTGTGCTGCATAACGAAGTGCTTGCTTTTGGGTTTTTTTTGATGCAGCTTTAATATTGAGTGGACCTCCTGAAACAGTTTCTTGAGTGATGCTATGAAATAAAAATACTTCCATCTTGAAGATAAAATTTGCTTCCCAAATTATCAAGACTCCCACTGAACCATGATCTGCAAAACTTGCCAGCTATTAGGCTCAGTAATGAATTTTTTTAAGTTGTATTAGATGTACTGAAGGACCACTTCAAAAGTCTGCACTCTGATTCTTTACAAGCTTGATGTGTGTAATGAGAACCTTTCCAGAAGATTCTTTTTTATGAAGGCGCATGCAAATCTTGCAGTTGTATGCAGTGATGAATTTTGGGGTTTACATAGTGTTTGCAGGTTTTGTTCTGAGGTCATGCTTTTCCCCTTTCTGTCTTGCTTTTTCTCCCTTAGCTTAAAAGTTTTACGTTTTCCAACTTACATACATATTAATTTTGCAGAAATGAAGAATTGATTGATGATCGGACATCTTTCAACAAAGTTTGTGTGTGTTAATAATGTGCTGCCCTGTGAGTGGATCAGCTTGTTGCACTCCTCCAGCAACTGTTTTTAGAAGTGTTATTCTTGCATGCTGGTAAACATAAATATTTTATAAGAACAGCTGTACAGGTCCAGACAAAGGCTTTGACAAACCGTGTACTTGTCATCTCTAAAGGAGCAGTTAGGACAAAAAAAGAACAGGGAGAGTGATACCTTTCCTAAATACTCCCTCAGCCATACACAGTCTTCAGCCTAGGGGATTTCCTGACCCTGATATGGTTTGTCTAGTTGAAAACTCTCAAGGGATCTCTTACTCAATTTCCATTGAAGGCCATCTAATTTTTTTTCTTTTTTAGGTCTTTGTTATCTTTTGCAAGGAATTCTATTAGCTGTTGAACGAAGTTTTGTATGTAGATCTTACTAACTCATTAGTATATTCTAGTTACAAAAAAGAGATATTGAACAGTTACTCTCTGTCCATGGAGAGACATGGATTAATAACTCACAACTCATTGATTTTGCATGAATAGCATCAGGTGGTTATTGACCCACTGTCTCATTTCAAGTTTGCCTATGCTGAATTTTGTTTACCTTTTTATTGCCCAGTCCAGTTTCATAATGTCCTTCTGTGTTTTTTCAGTTGCTCTGCAGTCACTATCCCTGATCACTTGCTGTCCTTTGGTAGCTTCTAAACTGTGTCACCCATCTCATCTCCCAGGCCACTTAGGAATTTATCGGGTAATGCAGGTCCCAGAGCAGAATCTTTCAGAAATGAGCTGGTGACTTCCCCTGGTGTCATCTTGATTATATCTGTTCTTTTTCTTTGCTAGCCTAAGTAACTGATGCTTATGTGGTAGCTCGTGAATCCTTTGAGTAATTCCATTAAGCTTTTATACAGGATTAGCAGCTTCAGATTTTCATTTGGATAAGTGTTATGAAAATAAGATTGCAGATTTGCAACGAAGAAAAATCCTGCAGTAACACCCACGCACTTGTTTCTGTCTCCCCTGTGGGTTCTTTGACTTGAGTTACCCTAGAACTGTAAGCCCAGCCTTGTTAGGCATCAGTCCCCTCCCTATAAGATATAAACCCACTACAAATAAGACTAAATCACTCTTGCACCTCTTGGTAATGCTTCTTAAAAAAGATGATCCTATGTATATTTAAAGTTGATTTGCAGAGCTCCTTTTATGCTTCTGACCACTTTTAGTGCTTTGATTCCAGCCAGGTGTTCAATCTGTTTCTCATGGCAGAACAATATTTCTGTAGTTTCAGTGCCTTGGTCATGAATCAAGCTGCTCCTCTTGCTGTTTGTTGAGCAGTAACATCAGACATCACCAGTGCATAAACAAACTGTCCTTGCTCTGAAGACTACACAGCCAAATTTCTTAGATTATTAAGGAATGTGGTTAAAACATAACAACTTCTCTTACTTCTGAATTCACATGTCTTTTACAGACCATGTGAAATTTATTAAGCACACAGATTCCATTGTTTGCTGGACTTTAAATAGGCTTTGGTTTTGGGCTTTGACAGTGCCTTTCCCAGTGTGTAGCTGCTTGGTTTGTCTGTTAAGGATTTGTTCACCATTTTTGTGGAAAGAAACAAAAGAACTTAGGGTAAAATTGCAGATTCTTCCATAATATTTAAGAACAAATTGAAATTCTGTTGCCATCATATAATGTGGTCATGCTTTTGACTATCAGTTTTCTAAAGGGGTCTTAAATGTCCTGCACTGTGTATGGGATTTTAGTCTGTTGCTGACGACCAACTTGATAAAATTTTTACTTTTTCTAATACTAATTAGAATTTCCATATTTTTCCTTACCTGTAGTTGCCAGAGAGATGACATATTGTTTGCTTTTAATAAAACCATTTTGTGAAAAAACATTGGTTTTAAAAACATTGGCCTGGTTAAGATATTTGGACACTTCTGTCCACATTAAAAATACATATGTATAATCTGGGTTTTTTCCTTTGTTCTTTGAATAAAAATTGTACACTGTCAAAGTGGAGAAAAAAAAAACTTTAAATGAGAGCTGTTAATTTAAACTGTGTAATGCACTGGTGTATTTCAAAGAATAATAGAGGAAACTTTTTATAAAACAGCAGCTTCGACTTAACTATTGTATGAAAATGTATTTGGTCTAATTGTTAACATGTAGCAGTAGACATGGAACACTGGAAACACAGATGTTTTCCCTTTTGGGAACTGAGGGAAGGAAAAGTAGCATCCATAGATTATCCAAGAGGTTGGCTTCTCTGTAGGATTGCATCAAAATGTGTGAAGAATAAATTTGAGGTTTTAGGGATTTACTTCCAGATTATGCAAATTAGCAGCAGCATGTTAGTTTTCAACCTCTTTCAGTATGTAATCCAGTAATTTTTTTTTTATGTGATGGTTTAGACCCCAGTGTAGTGAATTTTAGCCTGCAGACAATTTTCTTCCTTTTCAAGTTATCTTTTATGATCTCCAAGACATTGTCTGTGGACCTTTAGCTTACCTGATGATTGTAAAGGATATAGTTTTTACTCTCTTATTCCAATATCTTCTGCTGGTTTAAAACTTGGTATTTAGGAAAACTTAAAGTATTTTTAAATAATTGTATTGTTTTGGGGTTCTTTAGATTACAAAAAAATGTTGGTTTGGGACCTTGTTGCATGGATTCACAATTTTCAGAAGCATCTTAGTGCTGATAAAATAGAGATTAGGTTACCTTCGATTAATTCAGTGGCTTTTGTTACTGTATGAATATGGAGGAAAAAAGCTGTTAAAGACATGTAATTGTCTTGCTTGGCATGAACTCAGTTCATCTTTCTGTTGATTGTCCGTACATTAGCACGTCCTTGGTGTGCTTGTATCAAACTTAATCGAAGAGTGATTTAATTATACCTTTCTTTTACTGCACTCTTTGGTAGTCTCTGATTTTATGCTGTCATCCTGTATCCCATAGACACAACTGCCACAAGAAGTTGTTTGTGTTACTTTCATTATTGTATTACCAAGATACTTAAAAAAAAAAAAAAGGAAAAGTTCTGTGTATTTGTTACTACAGTACCCATATTCCGGTTATTTGACAGCGAAGACTAGATTAGTTTTCAAAAAAGGTTATTTACCATGGAAGAACAACTGTGTTGTAGGGAACAAACCTGGAGAGTTTCAGCTTCACTTTCCACATCATTGATCTTTCTTTCTGTTGCTTGCTATAGGTTATGTAAAGTTGTTGCTTTGTCGTAGCTGGATCTCAGGAGACTAAGGCTTAGTTATTTTCTTCTGCTGTCTGTTGTAGAGCAAAAGAGTATTTAGTGTCTGTCATGCTGAAGAGAATTTTGAGAAATACATGTATTCTAAGACAGTCTTAGTTGAAAAATCTGAGTGTTTATACAATATTGTGTTCTCACTCCTTTAGAAGACGCTTCATAAATTGGCTCTTGTGCCTCTAGTGGTTAAGCTGCTGACAGTTTATTTAGTGTGACCTTGTAAAGGTCATTGGTTAGTATTGCAAAAACTGAAAGTTACTTAGAACGAAAAAATATACTGAGAAGTGGAGTAAGGAGAAATTATTATGAAATAATTTCAACACTTATTTTTTACTTTGTAAGTAAGTATTTTTCATGAAGTATTGATACAGATGTCTACATTTTTATTTGGTAATTCTTGTTATAAAGCATGTCCATCTGTAATACTTCATAGCTGGAAATGGAGAATTCTTTCTGACTTAGTTAAAATAACTAGCCTTCCACTAATTGTTTAGGCTGTAGTGTGCTCCCTCTGTTCAGATTAGCCCTGGCCTTGTTAGGATGGAAAAATTATTTTTCGTGAGACTGTGGAATAGATTTAAGAGGGATAATAACTTATTTGTCAGAAATGTTATCTCTAAAATCAAGCTTCACATCCATCATCAGAAATGTTTGCTCTTTGAGTGACTTGTAATAATTTGATATGGAAAGTCTCTCTAGTACTGGGTTGGGAAAATACTGTGTATGAAATTTTGGTAATTCTGAAACATAATGGAAAGGTTTAAGACCATCTGTGAAACCAAGTGCTTGAGAGTTGTAAAATAAGAACTCTTAAATAATATTTAATGAATTTGTTTAGATTTCCAGGTTTTATATCATGCAACTGAATGTTAAAAGAGATAATAGAATATGATATTCAAAAAAGCTGGAGTGCAAAACAAATTACAAACATTTTGTTGTCTGATTTTGTAATTCTTCTTATAATCTGTCTCTTGCTGTCTTTTCCCTCTCCTCCCCGTCTAATAAAAGCAAGACATACTTTAACTGGTCAGCTGAAGTAATTTAGATTTTGTTAGCCTAGATCTTCAGAACTGAATTTCTCAAATGTCTCACTTAAGTAAGTGTTAAGGTACAGAAGAGAGGTTCCATTATCATCTCATTCATGGAAATGTTGAAGCATAAACTCAGTCCTTACTAGGTTTAGCTGAGGAGCTGAACAATGTGTCAAAATTTTGATTGAAGTGACTCAGTATCCAGAAGCTTTGCCACATAGAATCAGAGTGGCTTGAGTTGAAAGGAATCTTTCAAGATCATCGTGGCTCACTTCTGTGGGTGGGGACATCTTTCATTGATTAGGGGAGGTTGCTCAAAGCCCTGCCCAGCCTGACCTTGAATATTTGGAATGGATCATACACTGCTTCTCTTGACAAGTTGTTCTGTGTCTCACCCCTTCAATGTAAAAAATTTCTTCCTAATGTCCAATCTAAATCTACCAGTTTTTAGCTTAAACCCCTGTCACTAAAAACCCTCATGAAAAATCTGTCTCCATTTTTCTTCCAAGCACATTTTAAGTTCTCTCAGTACCTGGAGATGCATTTCATCAGGTTCCATGGCCTCATGTACCTTCAGGTTCCCTAGATGGTCTCAAATCTGACCTTGTGCTGCAGCAGGCAGTTCTTCATTTTCCCAGTCCCCACGTTTGCCTTCAGCAAGTGGAGCAGTGTGTCTGGAGCACTTGGTGGTGAAGACCAGGATGAAGAAGTCATTAAGTACCACAGCCTCATCCCTGTCCTGGGTCTCCTTTTAGAGAGGGGCCCCTTTTTCTTGTATAGAAACTTCATGAAGCTTGATGTCCCAGGCCAGATTTAGCTTTCCTAGCCTAATTCCTGGCTGCTTGGACAATTTCTCTGTATTCTTCCCCAAGCTACCTGTCCTTGCTTCCAAGCTCTAAAGTCTTCATTCTGCTGCTTGTGTTTGTCCAGGAGTTCCTTGTTCAACCCTGCAGGTGGCTGATGATTTGCCTGAGTTCCTTTGGTATGCATGTATCACTCCTGAGCCTGAAGGAGGTGATCCTTCAGTACTAACCTGTTTTCTCGGGCCCCTCTACCAGGCAGATCTCTGAGAAGGCCAAACTGTGCTCTCCTGAAGTCCAGAACACTGAGCTTCCTGTGCACCCTTGCTGCCTTAAGGATCTTGAACTCCACCAGCTCATGGTCACTTCAGTGCAGGCTGCCTTTGAGGTTCACATTCCCCAGCTGCCACAACAATTTGGTGAGAGGAGACCCAGCACAGCACTCTCCTTGTTGGCTTCTCTGAAGAAGGGGAAGGAGTGTATCACCATCATCACATTCCAGGCACCTCCTGGTCCTGGATTGCTTATGCTCTGCTATGTTGTCTCTCTAACAGATATGGGGATGGTTGAAGTTCCCCATGAGGACCAGGGCTTATGAACATGAGGCTGCTCCTATCTGGAGGACTTCATAGCTCCAGTCTTCCTGGGCAGGGAGCCTGTAGCAGACCCCCAGTACAACGTGACCTGTCCCTGCCCTTCCTTTCATCCTGACCCATAACCTTTCAGTCCGCTCCTCTTTTGTTCTGAGGCAGAACTCCCTGCACTCTAGGCAATCACTGACATAGAGAGTGACATCCCCTCCTTTTCTCCTGTGCCTTTCCTTCCTAAACACCCTGTATCCTTCCATTCCAACACTCCAGTCATCAGAGTCTTCCCACCATGTCTTAGTGATACCAGTAAGATGACAGCCATGCAGGTATAGGCATGTCTCTAACTTCCTTTTTTTGTTGTGTTTGCTATGTGTGTTTCCATAGAGGCATTTTAACCGGGCTCTCAGTGGAGCTGACGTGCTGGCTGGAGAGGCAGAAGTTCCTTTGTGCTGCTCTTCAGGTGCTCTCCTGCTGACCTGTGATCCCTTCACAGGCTCTGAGCATCTTTTGCTGGCTCTAGTATCAAACTGGTAGCAGTGGAATGGATTGAGGCTCCCATTGCCTTGAACCTTTCGGTAGTTCTGAGCCATGTTTCAAAAAAGATAAATGAAGAGTGTCAGTTTTCCCATATCTATGAAATACAGGATTTGGAGGGGCTGACAAGGACAGTGGCATTGGGGAGGACATTCATCACATGCTGTGCTGTGGAGAGCCAGCAGGACTAAACAGATTTTCAGGAATCCTTTTCTTCAACAATTAAGACAGTATGGGCTTCTTAAGAGTTTGGACTTGTGGCTTTTGGATTTGGATTACCTTGGGTCACAATACTAGACTTTTCTTGTACTTTCTGTTCTCTAAATGTATGGTGAAGCTGTAACCCCCAGTGCCTTGCAGAGGGGTTCTACATACTATTATTTGTGCTTATCTGAGTAATTGAAACATGCTGCTGAACAAGGTTGAATAATGTTGTGTTATCCCCTTTCTCAAAACGAACACTGCAACCAGAGCAGTCAGATCACTTTAGGAGAGGGAAGAGGTGTTGTGAACTCGTTAGCAGCTGATCATAATGGGTTTCTTTTTGGTGATGTTGCAGTTGACTCAGAAAAATCTGGAATATACGGTTGTACCTGGGTGGTGATGTAAAGAAAGCCCTAAAAAACTATCATCTTTTGTTGTGTTGATGTGTATCGACTTTCAGTTTTGTTTGGCCACAAAACACATGCTGCCCACATGAAATGCTCCCCCCAGTATTTAGTTCAGATAGTTGTGTTAGATGATGTCTGTTGTGTGTTGGTTATCTTGCACTGGGGTTGAAACAAAACAGATTTTGCTTAGTCACTTGAGTCTATTTTGTTTCCTTTCAGTGAAGGGATATTTCCTGCTTGGATTTGAGCTTTGTTTTCTCATGCTAAGAAGCTGGAGAGGAGAAAGAAGGCTACACAAATGTCAGATTGGCATGTGGTTGATAAGTAGACCAATCCAAAAATGCCTTTTTTGGGCTGACATTTTCTGCGTTCGAGAGCAGAATGCTGACGCGTGTGGTGCTTGCACCTTCTGCCCCTTGCTTATCAGGATTGATTTGTGATTGTGGGTGGTATAAGTCTTAGGATAGTTTGTCTATTTTAGGACATGGTTTAGAGTTTAAGCTCTTGGGTAGGACAGGTGTATGCTTTGTGTAAAGAGGGTTAAATGTTAATTTTTGGCACAGAAAAATTACATTTTGCTCAAATTTTTGAAGTTGTTTCAGGGATTTGCATTTTTATTAGGACAGATTTTGATTGATAACACGTTTTACTGTCCTGAAACAAGGAAAATGATTGAAACTAAGAAAAAACAACCCCGAAACCACCACCACCAAAACTTCTGAACCTGAAGGTAGTAATAGGATTTATGAAACTCCTGAATGAATTTAATTAATTCAGTGTTTTATAAACAAAAAAACTTCTATTCTAGAAATGAGTATCACTGCAAAACAGTAAGATTGTATTGTCTTCTAGTAATGCAAAAATATACAGTCTTTATTCAAACTAACATAGATTTTTATTATGAAGTGGGTTTTTTTTCAGCTGATAGTGAAAGTTATAAAATCTCAACTTTCCCATAAAGCTAGGTCAGACATATATTTCACTCGACAGATTGTGAAGTCTTGGATGAAAGATTCTCTCTTCCCACAGTAAAAAGTACCTTTTCTAAAAGTCACCTTTAAACTTGTAATAATTCCTGTCACTCTTCAAAATGGCACTGAGTAGATGTACAGTATGCTTGGAGTAAGCAGTATGTAAATGACTGCTTTCTACTTCGGGTGTTTTTTTCACTGTTTAATATTATTCATGTATGGATACATATTGTCACAACTTATCATTTTTTCCTCTTTATAGGTCCTGCTGGGGACTTGCATCTGGCCTCAATGTGAAATTAAGGTAGAAAAACACATCTACATATGTGTTTGCTATTAGGATTTAGTTTGTTCACTGGTCATGCCTGAAGAGTGATGTTCGTCTCTAGTCGGCTAACAGCCAGGAAATATAAATGATTGTCCTAGAAGTCAAGCCTCTCTCCTATTTACTGGAGTGAAAATCACCTCCAGATATCGTCGGAAAATCAACTACAGAAAATGCTTCACCTTATAAGGATGCCAACCACCTAGATTCATGCGCCCTATCTGTACAGTTGTTGTGGATGGTTTGCCATCTGAAAGCTCCTCAAGCTCTTATCCAGGCCCTGTATCTGTTTCTGAAATGTCTCTGCTACATGCTTTGGGTCCAGTGCAGACCTGGCTGGGACAAGAGCTAGAGAAGTGTGGCATTGATGCCATGATTTATACTCGGTATGTCCTCAGTCTTCTGCTGCATGATAGCTATGACTACGACCTGCAGGAACAGGTATTTACATATTTTAGATGTTGTCCAGTGAAAGTGAGTTTTTGTACCAGTTATGTTTTGTGTATTATATCTGGGTATGCCTCAATTTTGGGGGTGGTTGTCTTTAAGTGTGTGGGTGGAAGGAGGGTGTAAACCACACAGGAGTCAGATTTGGTGGGTGAATTGAGATTAATGTAGTTAGGTTGCTGTATGGGCAATTACATTAAGCAATGTTTTCACATAGCTACAATTGATATCAGAATTGTTATCGCTGGAATATCTGTGTCCTAAATGGAGACCATCACTACTTGTGATTATAAGCTTGATTTAACATTGGAACATTGGCAAATGAATGTAATTCTTGTAAACTGTGCCAAATTGCCCAGCTCCGCAGTAGTTTGTAGACCGCCCCCCATCACTTCCCATGGAGTTCATGTTGTGCTATTTTCAGTAAAGAATAACACCCCCCAAATGTCTTCTAGTGTTCAGGTATTTGAAATAGATTATTATACATACATCATTCACATCTTGTAAAATTATGTTAATGCTGAATGCTGATAAAAAGCATGCAAGAGAGTTGTGACCCTAGAACATACTGTTCAGTCTCAATACCTTTTTTATTTAAAAAAATTTCTCTGTATCATGAACCTGTGTAGAAATACTTTTAAATAGTGGAGTTTTACAAATTCAGGACTCAGGAAAATGACAGTGCTTTCAGAAAAGTATGACAATGCTGTTAAACATAGACTTTGTCTTAGAAGGTATCTGTGGTGACAGTGGGAAGGAAGGAAAGCAAATAAATATTATTTGATAGCTTAATTATTAGTCCTTTTTAATTACTGTTGTTTTGGTTATATTTCATTACTACCTAAGTGATTCAGAACTGCCATCGTCAGTAGTTTATCTTTTAAAAATCCAGCAAGAGCAGAACAGGTTATTGTGAGATAGATGTAAGAGTAACTGAAGCACAAAAGATTCATGTCAGATGCTGCCAGTTTTGGAACTCTTAAGCAACCATTACTGTGCATAAAAGCCTTCATGCTTCCCTTATGCAAACCAGAAAACTTGTATCTGTAAAAGCTTTTTTGTTTCTTTTTGTTCAAAGGTGTATCTGGCAGCAGTAGGTGACATCAGCAACAGCTCCATGATTAATAATAATAATTTAAAAAACTCAATGTAAGCACTTTCTGGAATGTACCTTAACATGTGGGTCGTGGTCAGACATGAATAGCTGTGTTTTAGAAGGGTGCAGCAAAAGGTTCCAAAACCTGTTGGAAAGAGCATGTGGGATGAGGACATTAAAAATGAAACCAACTGAAACCACATGAGAACTTGAGGAGCTTTAGAGATAGGCCAGTGGCCTTGGGGAAGATGAAGACATGTTTCTTTTCAGTCCATTTCAGACCACAGTCATAACTTTGAACTTGCTGCTGTGATATTTGAAGTGCCAAAATTAGTTTTCTTTTTATCAGGCTTTGCAAGAAGCAGGGTAACTATATTATGAAAATCTCATTCAGTTTATTTCTCATTTTGATACTTTAACTGGATCCTTTGTGGGTTTGATAACAGAGCTTTAAGGAATATGTCTGTTCTTTTTCCAAGTTGATTATCTGAACCTAATGAGCCAAAGGGAGAAGAATACCACATGCTGACAGGGTGGCCAAAACCTGTGTTGCTGAGTGAGTGCTGTGGTACCGATGTACAGGATGTCTTCTGAGCAACATTGGGCTTTGAAGCTGAAAGATTTTTTTTCCACCTCCTCCAATTTGATCATGTTTATAACATACTTTACAACATTTGCGTGCCCTACTTCAAATAGCCATTTTCTAAGTTTTGAGACCTAATTATCAATTTAGTTTTGGGATTATATTCTGTAGTAATGATTAGATGCACCGGTTATGAAACATACTGCTCCCTAATTCCTTTTTCAAACACCTTAGTCTATAAAGCCTGCGAGTACAGATTTCTTACATAGAAAATTTAGGAAGTCTTTAAACACATGTGCTTGTTTTGGTTTTTATTTATTATTGATTTTAAATTTATTTTTATTTTACTTGCTGCTTACTGGTTTTTTGTATTTTTGTATTTTTGTACTTTTGGTTTACTGAATTTACTCAGAAACAAGAAAATTTTTACTCTAAAACATGTATTTGCATACATGCAATTTCAGTCCAATTTTGGTGGTGGGCACAATGTTAAGACAAAAGGGAAAAACATATACTAGTGTTGTTTACAAATGGAAGTCAAGGAAGAGAACAGGAATTAAATACTTAAATAAGAAGTAATTTAGGAGTAAAATACTTACAGTTGCCGAGCTTCTTTAACCCAGATTAATTCCCATTGAAGATCTGGTCCTTGGAATCTCAGGAATTTTTTCCTCCCGTGTGATACCTTTAATTCTTAAGAAAGATAAGACAATTTCCATAGAAAGAACTATTCTCAATAGTGGGGTTATTGCAATGATTCCTCTCCTACTTAGAGGACAGCTACAAAAAAGACTGAAGCACTCTATTCACATGGAAAAGACAAGGGACAGTGGGTACATGTTGCACTGGGACCATTTCATCTTGATATGAGAATTTTTTTCTTTTTCTCTTTTCTTGTAGTGAGAACAGGCATTCACTGGAACAACCTCCTCAGGAGTGATAGAATCCCTGTTGCTGGAGGGTTTTGAGATGTAGTAGGGTGCTAGATAGTCTTGTCTATTCGCCTTTTCTCTTTGGAGAACTAATTTAGGAAGTCTTAATCTTATGGATACTGTCATCTTCATTAGAAGTGTTACAGACTGAAGCTAAGGTGGCCATTAAGATTTTTCCACCTCAGAATGTTGATGGTATCATTAGCACTGTTCTAGTTCCTTCAGGGAGCCTCCTTCAGTGCTTTCTTTATAGTGTTCTGATGTCATCAAGCATAGCAGGGAAATGGAACTCTGAAGTCTGGACTGAGGTTCTGTCAGGTAAGTACTAAAAGATTTAGTATAAAAAATAGGTTAAAAACCCCATTCCCAACCTTACTAGGCATAAACAGGTTTTTAAGATACCACTTGTCATGTTATCAGTCACTTCTGTTTACAGTTAAAATAAGAATTTCAAAATAATATGGGAATCTTGATTGACTATGGGAGATTAGACCTTTAGGGTTATTTTTGAGAATAAGCAGGATGTTCCCTTCTGCTCTTTTAGTAATATTTAATATGTGGGTTTTGGTCTTGATTCTGATGCAGTCTTCTGCGGGTTTCTCCAGTGTAACTCTAAAGCAGATTTATGTGGCTTTCTCCAATATTATCTGTTTTTGTACAGTGAGCTAGTTTGATGCCTGGATAGGAGATAAGACTAAGGATATGTGTGGGGAGCGGTTGGGTTGTTTTCCTTCCCCTGTTTTTATGAATATGAGAGTGGGGCTTTTTTGTTTGTGTTTTGTTTGGGTTTGTTATTGGTGTTACTTCTATGTCTTGCCCAATTAGAATGGTCTGTGTTGGGTATTGTTACATGGATTCAGGCTCAGTATCACAAACTGTTAGATTGGTAAGTCATGAGTTTTCTGAGAGTTCATAGCAGATTTGCAAGTATAGAAAATACAGGTGGAAATAAAACTCTTAATACACTGCAACCAAATTTTACTGGAATGTTAGCAGTTTCTATTCTGGCTCATTGGCTTAAACTGGAATAGCTATTAAAATATTGGGAAAATTTATAAGCCAGGATGTTTTGCCCAGCTGTATTTCAAAGGAATAGAAAATTTCCAGGAAAGAATCTTGTTTATGCTAAATTGTGCTGTGGTATACCAGGGTCTTCAGGACTGCTATGGTTATGCATATGTTATGCACACCTATCGAGAATTACTGTAAAATTCTCTAAATATACACACTTTAAATGCATGTTTGGTTGGTTGGTTTTTAAATACTCAAGTACTGAAGGTAACTCAGTTATTGTTGGCACCTAGAGAACAATTCTTATCCAAGCCATACTTGCTACTTTTGGAAGTGAGTCTAAGAGTTCAAGATGTAAAAGTTCTTAAGATGTCCTTCATTCTTACTGTGTACTCTTTTTTTCTTCTTTTTATTTCCCCCTCCCCTCACTTTTTTTGGCAGCAATGATACTGCTGGTGGGAGGGTTAAGTGGGCGGAAGATGGAGTAGAAAATACAAAGATAGTATGAATTGGATTTGCACATTTTCCTTGATTCCTGTGATAGAGTTCATAGAAACAGTTTTGGGAGTTTTGTGGCTGGTTGAGGTTTGTCATATCAGAAGACAAATAAGGATTTCAGTGGTAGACTTGCCCTTTTTTTTCCTACAGCCAAAGATGTTGCTTGTGTACAGTCTTCCTAGAAAACAATTCTCAAATTTATTTACACATATATTAGATGCCTACGTGGCCTAAAAATTACTAAAGAAATCTCTTGAACCGTGGTATAGAAGATATTAATTATTAAGGTATGTTAGGGGGTTTATTTGCATCAGTTTGTTTTGGGATTTGTTTTAGGATTTGAGGCCTATCAATAGTCTCTTCAAAATGTTTGGAAACCATTGGTGTTTTGTGCTGACTTTTTAGTCCCTTTTGGTCCATTAAGGAAAACCTCATAAAATTCGTGAGCATTTACAGACTGTTTAACGTAAGTAAAGTGCAGGATGTTTCTGAATTTCTACTGAATTTACTGACTTTGGAATAAATGATAAATTAAGCAGAAAATAATGAAATTACTGTCAACTTTTGGGGACCCACAGAATTGCTCTTGGTGGAGATCTGAACATTATGAGATAGCCTTTTGACTCCACACTAGTCTGATTTTTAATCAGAATACCTTTCTCTTAGTTTCCTAGTGGCAAACCAGCTCGGTGCTTTTAAGAACTGAATGTTGTTTAAATGCTAATTAAAAATATATTTGTAGATGCATGTGTTCTCAAACCAATTTGTTATACAGTAAATATTGCATCAAGATAGTATAATCTGTGTGAAGCAGAAGGCATTGCCTTAAAATATACTTTGTGTGAAACATTATTTCATTGGTCTTTCTTTGTACTTTGTACAGTATTAAAATCAGTGTTCTATGTCGTATCTTTCACATACTATTTTTAAGCCTATCTGATTTTGAATATAACAAGTTTATGGTTCAGTTCTATAGACTTGTTACTGTAGACTGTTCTCCCTTTTGAAGGGATAGAGCCTTTATTGAAATAAAACACAAACCCTAACCCCAACAGCTAGACGCTCTGTGAGATAAGGGCTTTGTTTGTAAGCCTTTGGTCATGCAGCACGAAAACCGAAATGCATTCGTTATGCGTACTTTCCATACCAAGTGTCTTCTGTTGCTTTTGATCTACTTCTTTTAACTCGTTTTTGGAAGTTAACAGTTTCCTCCTGAACCTCAAAAGTAAAAACCCTTTTTATTTTTTTTTAAAGATGATGTTTTCTTAACTCAGAATTTATTGGCTGTTGCACTGCAAACTATGTACTTCTGTGGCCAGGTTGAGATTTTTGCTTTTGATTTTTCAGTTTTTAACAGGGAGGCTTTTTTGTGGGAAGACTAATTATTTGTCAACTGATTTGAAGTAGTTCCATTCAAGTAATCTTTTATATGGATGCATAAAAAGTCTTCAGAGTGATAGTTACACTTCTGCTGACTATGATATTTTAATAATTTCATCTTTTTCACTTACATACGTAAAGTCCAAAATGTAGCTTTCTTTTTTATATTAAGCGACGAAGAGAGCAGTGAAAGAGACATCTCAGCCCACATGTGATATATATTAGGGCTTTACATTGTGGTTTTAAGTCCATAAATGATTTTGGCCTATCCTTCTGCCCTGAGGTGGGGAGATCATTGCCAGCTTTAGTCTATGTTGCTTGCATGTGCTAATGACACAGGACACCTTGGTGACTGAACTTGGGATGCACTTGCTATGGTCCCAGATGCAGTGGAATGTGGGCTGTTTGTTCTCCTGCCATCCCATATTAACCCAGTAGAGGGACCTGATGTCTGGATTTATATTCCAGTAATAGATAATAGTTTTTCCTGTGTGTATTTTGGGGGGAAGAGGATGTGGGGTTTTATATGTATGTTATGTTTTGTATGTCTCATCCATAACCTAAAGAGAGGAGGAGAAATGAGGATTTGGTCCTCTGTACTCCACTGACCATGTATTAAATGTTAATCTGGTGTATTTGACCAAAACAAGAGTGCTGCTTCTAGTATAATTACGCCTATTCTTTTATCTTCCCTAAGAAATATTTTTGGGTTACTCAAGCATATTTTTTCATAATGCATTACAATATGTGGAGTGGTTCAGCTGCAGTAGGGAAACACTGTGTGACTGCTGTATACCAATGTCAGTAAATTTCAAAGTTCCACCAGCAACACGTAGAAATAAATTTCTTGAATGCAAAGCACTTTCTGCTTATTTTGTATTTGTGTTACTGCTTATTAAGCTGTGTAACAGTCTTGTAGGAACAATTTTTAAAATTTTCTGACCATAGTTTTTTAGTCAATACCCCAATTAAGGATGTAAATTTCAAATTGTGGGAATCAGCGTATGAAGAAAAGAATGGGTAGGAGGGGGAACGGTGAGACCAAGACTTTCAGCTGTCCTTTTCTGTATGACTAATTTGAAATCCTTAGATTACTCAAATGAGTATGTTTCCAAACAATGGCAATAGCCCCTTTCTTCTTCTCATACCCAAATATGTAAACTGAAGAAAGGACCAATTAATCATATTTTGAAAATGGTACTATATCTTGAAATTAATATGCCCATAAAGTTAAGCCACTTCCTAAAAGCTCAGAAAACTAAATTTAAAAGTTCATAGTGGAAAACTTAGCTGTGGTCCTGCCCTCCATCTCTTTCTAGGAAGAGGAGACTGTAGCTGACAACTATATAATTCAAATTTTGGGAAGTAATTTTTTTGCGTACAGTATTAGTTTTTTGAGAAAAACTAGGTGGATATGGATTCCTCTTCATTTAAGCAATGGAAGATGGCTGAAATGTCTTTACTGTAAAAGCACAAGGCTCAAGAAAATAGTTTGATTTTCAACTGGTATTTGTCTTGTTAATTATGCAGTAACTGATCTGTTCTGTATTTCTCTGTCCAGTGACTGTTAAGATACAGGACAGGTTTAGAGTATCATGGGCTATGAGTTTGTATTCTCTGTTCTGTTTTAGGGGTGGGAATTGTGGTGGCAGGGATTGGAGCTCAGCAGTAGGGTTGCAGGGGCTTCATGTTTGTGTAAACTGTATGAGTTCCAGGGCAGTCATCTTCAGCTTGTGTGTTAGTGCAGAAGAAAAGCATTCATTCTCAAGTACTTTACTTATCTGAGAAACTTTATTTCCATGCTCTCTGCTGCATTTGTATTGGTGTGAGTGATCATATTGAGCTTCTTGAGTGATCATGTTGAGCTGCTTGTTCCTTTGTTACGAAGTTGTGACTACTAATGTATTCTCACAAAGGCTTACTCAATACAAAGCAGAGATGGAAGCTTGGGTGCCAGGTTGGTGAGTCTTCCAAACAGTCAGGATTTCTTTGCAGCCATCTCTGTGCTGATACAATCGTACTGTTTGGATTTCTGGGGATAATTGAGATATTTCCTTTGTGTTCTTTGCATATAGCGCATTGCATGACGGTACACTTGGCACATTTCTCCAAGCATAGATGTGTGCTGCCTGGATTCTCTGAAATCAGATGATCACACTGGTCTGTGATACTTGCCAGACAACCCTATTTCTAAAGCCAAGAAGGCAACCATAAATGCTATGAAATAACTTCTCCAGTCATGACATGCCCCTTTCAGACACCTTGCCTCTGTAGTGACAGTTTCTGTTGAGTTCCTGGCTTTCTTTTCCGCAGTGTAAGTCAGATGTGTAAGTAAAATGATACCTTTATAGCTCTAGCTATAGCCTTGCTAAATTATCTTTTCTTCTGGTTTTACTTTAATGGGAAAAGTCCAAAGGCAATCTGCTCAACAAATGTAAGATTTTAACAGATGCAGCATTTGCATGTTCTCTCATTCTTTGGAGTGGGTGTGACAACTTTCTTCTCCTTAGTTTTAGCCTAGAAGTAACTTTTAATTAGTGAACATCACATAGACTGCCCTTTCAAACTGGTGGGATTATAAACAAAAGTTTATAAGTGATAAAAACTCAGATTACAGGATTTTATACTTGGATTGATTAGTATTCGTTAGTAGAATTCTTCCCTGCCTGCCATCAGTCCCGAACACCCTGAGGTCATAGCAGTGATCATTATGGGTTGTTCTGTTACAGTCAGGCTCCACAGGGTTATAATGTTCTTGTTGTGACATCTGGGAAAGAGGTGACTAACAGTGGCTAGATGATTCCCTGGTTTTTCACTAGAAGTCTAAGATGAATTCTTTCCCTGATAATACCTGGATTTGGAGTTACTAACTAACATTGAAGAACTTTTCCCAGTCTTCTCTGTTCTGTGTTTAGCAATGTTGGTTTTTTTTGCCATGGAGAAAATGTATGGTGCTCTCAGAAATGTATTCTTCATCTGCATTTCCTTTGGGGCATATTAGTTGAGTTTGAGCAAATGTTCTTGTGTTTTCTTCTGAGCTGTCTCACCTATGTGTTATCCATTTATCTTTGCCTCAGTCTGAGGCAGCCTGTAAGGAATCTCTAAGCTGATGCTGGCCTATCAGATCTTTCTCAGTATTTATAATGAATTTAATTATGAAAAGGCCATCTCTGTGGCTTTAAGCAATCTATGAGAGTTTTTCCTGAATTTCAGTTAGTGGAAGCATTTTTTCAGGCAAGATCACTGAAGGTCTTTATATATTGTTGAATAATCTTAAAGGTTAAGTACACTTGTGATCTTCCTCAAATTCTCACTTGTGAAATCCTCCAAGAGGCAGTGATGTTCCATTTTGGATATAATTTGTCATGAAGTCATTGAATGGTTTGGTTTTGAAGGATCTTAAAGACCATCTAGTTCCTAGCGTCCTTCCATGGGCAGGGATTCCTTCCACAAGACTGGGTTGCTCAGAGCCCCATCTAGCCTGGCCTTGAATACCTCCAGGAAGGAGAAGCCACAGCTTCTCTCAGAAACTTTTCAAGTGCCTTAAAACCCTCAGAGTAAAGAATTTCTTTCTAATATCTAATCTAAACCTGTCCACCTTCAATTTAAAGACACCCCTCCTTGTGCTGTCACTCCATGCTCTTGTCAGAAGTGCCTGCTGAGCTTTCCTGTAGCCTTTCATGTACTGGAGGGTGCTGTAGGGTGTCCCTGGAGCCTTCTCTAGGCTGAACAAACTAGAGAAAGAGCGAATCCATTTCTTTATTCACACAACTTATTTTATACAGTTTTTACAGACCTTGTATGCAACATTAATTGGTTAATATTGGTTATTTCTTTCCAATTACTCTATTAGTTAGTAAAAGGTATTTTACTTGTCCATCAAATCTCCCTATTCTTGAATTGTTTACATATTTCTTTACTAATTCTTATAAAACAAATCCATTGTTTACCCAAGTGCAGTTATTTTTCACCCAAGAATAGTCTGTGGTGTTAACAAACTTTCATTCCCAAGGCTATTTTCACATAAGAACTTACAAACCACTTAACTGCACTTCAAAAAAGCATCACAAGCTTTGCACAGATCCAGGTAGTTGACATAATTTACTCTGCTCTTACCCACCAAAGCTGTCATCCTGTCACAGAAGGCCACCAAATTTATCAGACATTATCTGCTCCCAGTGAAGCCACGTTGGCTGTCACAAATCACCCCCTTGTTTTCCAGGTGTTTTAGTACAGTTCCCAGGAGGATCTGTGCCGTGATCTTGCCAGGCACAGAAGTGACACTGACTGGCCTGTAGCTCCCCAAGTCTTCCATTTTTTTCCTTTTTAAAAACATGTTATGTTTCTTTGTAATGTTGCCATGAGTGGCATTATGTGGACCATGAGTTTCATGATGTTTTTTATTTCAGTTGCATCTCAAGGTGTCACATTTGTTTTCTGATGAATAGTACATATTTCTCTTTACAGCAAATGAAAGGAGAATCACTATCAAATTTGCTATTTTGTTTTTTTTCTGCTTCTCCAGTTTCTTAGTAGTTCAGAGGGAAGTGGTGGAATTGCTGCTTTTGCATAGTTGAATAGAATAAACTGTTTCAAAATTCGTCCAAAATTTGTGCCTGTATCTTAATTTAAAATGGAATAAAGCACTCAAAATACTTCTTGAGGCACTGTTAGTGGGAAGAATACAGATACTTCAATGTTTTTTTTAGCCATATTTATAGGTATTAAGTTATTCTTGTCAGGAAACTTTCACTTTCAATGTCTTCATGATTGAAAATCTCTAATTAAATTATCTAGATATGTAGTACCTAGGGCATAGTAGGATTCTGAAAATTAAATAGCAGTTTAGATGTACAAACTTGGGGTTTTTTTCAGTATCCAGAAGGCATTGGCTTTCTGTTTATATCTCTTTAATATTGGATGGTCATCTCTTGAAAATTTAGGTAATGGTAGCCTGGTTTAAATATTTAAACTCTGTAAGCAAAATTTTAGTCTTTCTTCTATGAAGAACACTTTTAAAGTCTATAAGTTCAGAGTGGCATTGCTTTTGTGAAAAGTTTAGTGACCAGTGAAGAGCTCTTTAATTAAAACGAGCGTTGTCTTGTGATCTCTCGTTCTGTTAGGAAACAAGGTAAATGAGGGCTTCTCGTATGTGAAGAGATCAGAAGTCCTTGGTCATTCTTTACATGTGGAGGAAGTAGTTTACCTGTCGTCATGCATACAGAATAATTTGCTGAGCTGCTTTCTTTCCTGTTTGTTATGGACTTGATACTTTCCAGTTTAAGGAGTAAACTACTAATGAACTCCTGTCTGCTGAAGACAGAGAGAAAAAGAGAGTGGGGGGAAATTAAGAGGCTAATTTAACTAATTTAAACCATTGGGAAATACTGTGTTGTCTTTCATTTTTTAAAATTTTTTCCCTTCTCCTTTTCTCGTTGATTTAGTCATCGTAAAAGAAGAGAGTGACTCTGTGTCTCAGTGTTCTACAAACTCATTCTCTAGGGTGTATTAAATTTTCTTGTGTCTCAGGCATTTTACTGTAATGTTTGGCTTTGTAAAAACTTTGTCTTTGCTCCAGAATGGTTCTGATACACAAGAATTGTGCTGAAGGATTTTTTTTATTCACTGTTCTGTAGGGTTTTATGGGTGTGGTGTTTGATTTGTGTACAGACCATGCAAGATCCTCAGTAATGTAGGCTATATCAAATACATATATAGTGCTGACAAATACTGATAAATATAGTTTAGATGAGGATTTTTAACTTTGCATGGAATAGCTCTAATCCATGGTGTTTGGTAGTCTTGTAAAATCTGAGTTTGTCCAGGGAAAAAAAATCCCAACCCAAGTTTTAGACTTGGCAGCCAGGTGTGACTGAAGAGCATGTGTCCAAAAATTTTTTTGTGTGTATGTTGTGTGAAGAGGTAGAAAGAAAACGAGAATTCTGTTGGAGCAATGTCCTCAATTGCTGCATCCTGAAAGACAAGCCATGTTGTTCTCAGAGTGCACAAACAACACTCACTCTGGAAGGAGGGAGACCATGCTACCACAGCTCTGGAGTGGGGGCCTGAGAGAGAATTCCATTTAGCTTCCCTTCCCCCATTAAAGAATTGCATATCTCTTGAAAGAGATTTTTCAGTTTTTAAAAATTGAAAACTGTCAAAGTTTGTAGACAAATGTCAGGTATTTTTCAAATTACATGTGTGAAGAACTGAATGAAGTGCTTTATAAATTTCTGTGAGCATGAAGGTTCTTGCTGTTCTGCTGACAGATAGTTGGTAAAGCTGTGATGTATCAGTACCAAGCAAACCTTTGTTAGCATAGAGAAAAACAGTAATACACAGCATTTTGGGAATGTTTTCCTACTGCAGATATTGTCTTTGTGAACTTTCCTCGTAAAATGAGAATAAATGAAGTTAGTGCAAATTTGCTGATGTATCTGGATTTTCACCCAAAATGGGTCTGTACTTATTTGCAGCTGTGCCCATGTAAATGAGCTGGAGGGGTTTTGGGAGCTGGTGGGGGGTAGGTGATTCTCATCAGTTTGTTTTCTTTGAATGAATATTGAGAAGAGTTAGTGCTCTACAGCCTCATAAATAAATATATAAACTGCAATTTCAGAAAATACTTAAAAATTTATTTTTAAAAAATTAATTGTAGATGTACACGGTCTTTTAAACATATTTTCTGGTTTTTTTTCTGATTTTTTTTTCCTGCTATTTCTTTTGTTAGTCCTTCTAATAACAGTACAGTAGCCTGTTCTGATTTTTTGTTTTAAGTGAATCACTGGCACCTTGCACAAGAGCTAGGAAAAACATTGACTGGTAGCTTTTTGTTCTTTCAGCACTAAATTCAATTCTCCAGTTTTGCTGCTCAAAAAAGACTAAGCAGTAAATTCAGCAAATTTCTTTGCTCCTTCATGTGAAGTCATAAATAACAGCCCTTTGGTGGCTGCTTCTGAAGATGATTGGTCCCTCTTGGCTCCCATATTTTTCCCGTCTTGTTCTTTGATTGCACAGGGACAATTGTTTGCACTGACAACTTGTTTTTGCTTTGTTTTGAAACCATGGGGAATTAGGAATTCTTTTAAATGAAGGTAGGCTTAGCCTGCTTTTCTTTGGAAGCAGTAACAGATACATTGAAAGGGTTGAAACGTAGGCTGAAAAGCATCAGATATTTGTGAACCTCTCTGAAGAAGACAAGCATACCTTTTAAAATGTTAAAGAATGTTTTACTGATAGCCAAAGTATTTATTTCATGGGAAAAATATGGAAAATCGTGTATATGTATGAGGACTGACTGTAAAGAACTAGGAAGTCTGGTAATAAATTTTGCAAATTCTGAAAAGCCATGTAACAGGGTTGCTACATATCTTCAGATAACTGCATATAATACCATAGCATTCTACTTTGATTTTATTGTTTTTCATCATTCTTACATGTGTGAGAAGCCACCCCACCTACTTACCCTCACTTCTCAGTTTTTTGAATTTTCTTCTGAAATAGTTCAGGTTTATTTTATGATAGGTAGTGCTATCTCTAGCTGTAATCATATTCATTTTAACACTGAGTTGAAGACTTCAGGATCTAGCACTCATTTTCTGCTTCTGCCTTGTTTGACTTTCTCTCAGGTTTGATCTTAACTCAGACCTACTTGCTTTTCATTGTTATTATTTCAGAGATCAGTGAAACTAGCATATTTTATGTAAATTACAGTAATATATCCAACCTTAAGTTGGCCATAAAATTGCCTTTGTGGATATATTTTGCAATTGGAAAATATTGCGGTGAAGTGTGAGTTGCCTCCATGTCCTGTGAAAGATGCACGTGCTTTTCTGAATAGTAAGTGCAAGTTTTATGTAATCAAACTAATCTTTAATTTGGCAAAAAGTACTTTTTAGCAAATAGAGAAGGGTTGGTTGCATTTTGCACGGTATGTTATCTGTAGTCCTGTTCTGCTACAGTACTGAGACATTAATGTATTTAAATAATGTAATTTCTTTATTTGATTTTAGGAGAATGACATCTTCCTGGGCTGGGAAAAGGGAGCTTACAAGAAATGGGGAAAGAGTAAGAAAAAGTGCTCTGATCTAACACTAGAGGAAATGAAAAAACAGGCTGCTGTCCAGTGTCTTCGCTCTGCTTCTGATGAAGTAAGTTTGGACTATTTAACATTCTAAAGACTTCATGTCCTTCTTTATGCTAGATCTATTTGGCTTGTGATGCTTATATTTTAATTTGTGGCTTCTTAAAGTGCTAGTTCACCAAGACTTCTCCAATAATTATTTATTTTTATTTAGGAAATTACGAAATCAGTGTATGCTAGAATGATTTCACAAGACATTCTGTACTATGGAGTGTCATGCTTTCCTTTCTGTAAACCCTCGCCTGTTCTTGTCAGGGGCAGTTGCAATACACTACTTTGAGTGGAAATTACCACAAAGCTTTGCATAAAAGTAATTCTAAAAATTCTAAGTTGAGTTTGTTTTGTGTGTGAATAGAAAGGACTGGAGTATGGGGGCAGAAAGCCATCTTGCTCTGTGCATGCAAGATGTGTAATCCAGAATTCTTAGATAAAAAGCCGTGTTTAGTAGCAAATGTTCACTTTCCAGATTACATACTGAGTGGAAGTGAAGTGCACTGACTAGAGCAGGTGAGGAGAGGTGAAGGCAGCAGGTTGAAGGAAGATAGCAGAGGCAGCAGATATTGTGTAGTTGAGCAGAAAAGTCAGCAAAGGCAGAGGCAGTTGAAGGCAATGCTTAAAAAGATGGAATGATCTGTAGCACAAGTCAAAGGGAGCTCTGCAGGGAGATTTTTCAGGCAGCAAAATGAGAAACTGTTTAACTTAGAGAACTATAAATACTCTGATCTGTCACTGCTCTATGAAGAAACTACCCCACCTATGCAGCCTGGTTACATTATTGCTCTCCACACCTTCCTGGTCATAGCTTGTGCTTGCACAAGCATTTGGGTGGTCATGTGGAGAACTGGCTTGGGAAAGTGAATCAGTTTCCTGAGATGAACTTGTTTGAGGCAGAGGAAATGTTAACCCAGAGAGGTTTCCTGATCAGATTTGTGGCACATACACTTATGCCAGCCAGGCTGTGGAAGAGTAGTCAAGGAAGTGGGGAACATTTGGTGGTTATTCCCACTACCTTCAGCAGCATTACCATCACATCCTGGCTCACTGTGAAGCTACTTGAGTATTTGTTCAGTTACTAAATTGCTAATTGACTAACTGAGAAATTTCTGAACTCCCATTTTCCCATTACTTGTTATCCTAACAAAGTGATGCAAACTACTGTTTTGTTGGTAATTTGCTCTGCTCTCGCAGTTACAGAGTATTGAGGTCAGCACTCTAACTACCATAGAAGTTAATTTGAATATGAAACAAATATGGAGGAATAATTGCAAGAAGTAATGTCTTTCATGAGGATCTGTTTGTCTTTGTATACTCATTTTATGAACAATAAAATGTACAACTCCTACATAGACTATAGGAATACTGATGATTGTTTCTTAACTTCAGAAATTACACTCTCAATGCATCTCCACACATAGCTGAAATTCAAGAATGATTACTTAGAACTAAATTTGTTATATAGAGAAATTTGCTTGCAGAGCAAAAGGAAGGAGGTGAATTTATTAATAGCCTATAACAGAGAAGGGGAGAAACTATTCAACTACAGTTTTGAAAGAATAAAACTACATGGAATCTGAAAGGGGTCAAATTTTTAGTGTTCAACATTAACTTATAATCTGAAGCCTGTAGGCTTGAGTTATTTCAGAGCTGTTTTGACTTCCATTGCTTGCTTAGACAATTGAGTTTGCACATTTGTTGTCGCTAATGAAATTGCAGGTCATGATTTTTATAATGTATATTCAAACACAGAATTGAATCTTTAAACCTTTTTTAAAAAATTTTGCTTTGGAGATAGTTTAAGACATGCATTGCATGAAAGAAATACAGACCTTTTGTCTTCTCCCCCAGAATTAAAGGAAAGGGTGATCCTGCTTAAATGCCAGTAACACTTTAAAGTAACTTTAAAGATATCTTTTATTTCTGATTTTCAAACACATTTCTCATGTTATTGGGTTTTTGTATTAAAGTTTGTGTGCTGATCTAATGGGACTAATGAGTAGATTTTGGACTGTGAAAGGTAATGTTAAAATACTATTTTTGCTGAGGCATTCAAGCTGCTCCATGCAATGTTCATGGTTTCGTCTCCACAAAAAGATAAAAATACTCTGTAAACTGCAGTTGAAATTGTGGATCAGTTGAGGGTAAGGAGTATTTATAAAAATTGTGGAGATACAAGTAAGTACTTTTTTTCCACTGCCACTTGAATTTTTTTTAATAGTTTTCTGAATCATCTGAAAAATATTTTGTTGTCAGATGAGGTAGATGTGTTCATTAGGATATCCTCTTTTTGCATATGATAAATAGTCCACATGGGCAGTTTTGGAGCTTGCTTATAGTTTTGTTTACCTTCTGTGATCCCTTTTTCAAAATAGGTGGATACAGAAATACCAGTCTGCTCATGTGAATATGGAACAGTTGCTCTTCTAGCCTAGCCTCTTCTTTCAACCTTAGTATTGGAGCAAAACAAGGAAGTTTGAGCCTCTTTATTGGGAGTAATTGCAAAAAAGTCTCGCTGGGTTTCATCTTGAATATATTTAAATAAAATTGTATTTAAGTGAAGTGATTACAGTGTTTACCCTGTGTGTGTGTCTGTAGACAGTCTGTATGTGCACCTGTATATAGGCACACACAAACAAACAAACACACACAGAAGAGTCAGAACAGAGTGACAATTCAATGAAGGATTCAGTTTAGGATTTTGCAGCCAGGTTTTAGAAAGTGTGCAGAGGATGAAAAGGTAATGAGGGTCAGTAGTAACTTGTCTAACTCTCATAGGAAATTACAGAAATCTGGTTAATGTAATTTTGACTTTTACATTTCCTTATTTAAATGAATAACATGTTAAGAAATGGCATACAGTCTGCCTCCTCCCCCTACCAGTAACCAAAAGCTTTAAAATTGATCACTTCAAAAAGGTGCTTGATGGAGAGAGGAAATCATAAAATAGATTATATGAAATTTGGCTTGATAGTGGTAAATACTTTTTTGACAGACTTTCATTTAGTGTTTGAAACAAATACTTTGAAATCACCTCTTGTGGATTTTCATTTCTGCAATATTCATTCTTTGGATGTACTTCATTTAATAGCTTAGTTTTGCTCGAATTAATTTCTTCCTCTGTTATTAAAAACAGTAATGCTGTAGAACACTAATCTGAGACAGAAATCTAAGGTTCTAGTTTTAATTTCACAGTGCTGAAAACAAACCTCTGACTTGGAGAAGCCCAAGTTTGGTGTTTACCTCTAAAACATTTCCTACATTGTAGAGAATGACGATTCTCCACAGACAATCCCCAATCTCCACAGAGCAGAGAAGCTGCTCTGCCTCACTGTGTCTTTGCCATGGCCGAGCCTGTTGTGGACTAAGTATGTTTGTGAGGGGAGGCTGATTTTGACAGACACCAGCTGGTATATGTAAGAATGCAAATTGTTAATATATGTACGTTCTGAGGACTGTATTTTCTGTGTGACAAGAATTTTGGTGTCTCAAATTGCCTATGTTTGTATAAATGAGTCCTTGGCTGCAGGTGCTCTTGATGCAGTCAGGAGCAGAGGAAATGTAAGTGCATTGCAGCTTGCCAGAAAATGGAGACAGAATGATGGTGAGAAAGACTTTTAAGACAAGTACTTTAATGCAGCAATCAATTGCTATTCTTACTGTAGTTCTAAAGTTTTATTTTTTCTGAAATACTTGAATAAATGGCAATTTGAAGACATGCTGAAGAATTGCTCAAATTTTAAAAAGCTTGTCAATATTGACCTTGAGTAGAGATTTTGTTTCGATTTTTATCCTGCTAAAGTATGGAAGAAATTTTAAAATGTTGGTTTGCAATTAACTCGTCAGGGAGGGATATCCCTAGTGAAACATTGGGTAAAAACCCCTAATGTTTAGAACTGGGGAATATTTATATAAATGTCCTTTGATGAAAATAAGAAATATTATCCTGAAATTACTGCCTCAAATTTTAAATAAAAACAGCTGATCTATCAACATTAAATAACCTGATGGTTAGTTTAGTTGTTGTTGTTTGTAAATCCTATCTGAAACAGATCAGTTTGTTCACATGCAAGTGGAGATTTTTTTTTTTTCAAACCTCCTAATTCTGAAAGTACCTTATTTTCTACTTGAATCTTGAAACTTGTTACTGTAAAAAGACAAAAGGCAGCATCTTTTGAGACTTAGACATCTATTAAATGAATAGGAGTTCAGAAATTCACTTGTGTTACTTTTTACAAGGTGGATACTGTGAGAAAGGTTGGAATTAGCGGTTACTTATGGAGACTGATACATGTAAGACTTTTCAATAGGTATATTTCCTACTAATAATATTGAAATTACTTATGTGCCTGTCCATTGGTCAGAAATCCAAGCTTAATTAGCTGTACCTGACGATATTCTGCTCCAATGTGCGTTGTTCACTAAAGCGAGCAGGTTCCTGTGGAGTGCAGTTAATGCACAGAACGCTTGCAGTGACATGTGAGGCTGCACCCCAAGATGCTGCCAGAGTTTCAGTTAAAGCAGCTGCTGTGTCCTGCTGAAATGTGTGAGGACTTTTTAAGAATGAGCAAAGAAGACAACTTCCTGTGGATCTTACTTTCTCGACTGATGAAACCAGTGCTCCAAGACTCATTTCTTCTCCCATTCTAGGGGGCCACTGTACTTAAGCTGTTCCACAGCACATCCTGAGACATTCCTAGTGTCAGTGCTGCTGATCTCCCAAGGCCTGTCATAATGGGGTTCAGGCAATGTGGTCCATTCTGAGCTAATCAAGCTCTCAAAATCTGCCACATAAAAGAGTGTGCAGTATGTTCAAAGCAAGAGCTAGTCTTGTTTGATGATTGTGTGATGAATTTTGAAAGAGAACTGCTCTTTCATGTGTTTGACAGGAACACACAGTGCCTTCCATCCCACTATTCTAAGAAATTACTGCTTGGAGGTAGCATGGAAACATAATTGGTGAAACTTCGTAACAGTAATTTCTTTAAATGTAGTCAGGTGTGGGCATGCTAACAGCATAGAGCATTGGCTTTGCTTACTTTGAGTCAGGAGGGTGGAATATAACTCTTCTGATACTTGTGTTATCACATGGGACTACACAGAAGAACAAGTGTGGCTCTAGTGAACAGTTTTGTTAAAAATTTAAAATGATAATTTTATTCTCAAATGTGCCTTGCTTTCAGCACAAACCTGAGATGTGTCTAAAATAAGATTTTGTTGAAATTTTCTTAGTGTTTGTCATCTTTCTTACTCGAAGTACAGAACTGTCAAACTTTCATAGAGTAATAGAATCCTAGAATGGTTGGGTTGGAAGGAACCTTAAAGGTAATCTCGTACCAACCTCCTGCCATGGGCAGGGACACCTCCCACTAGACCAGTTTGCTTGGAGTCCCATCCAGTCTGGCCTTCTGCATTTGCAGGGGTGGGGCATCCATGCAGCTGGTACATTTCTGCACATAAACCTTCTGTGAAGAAATAATCTGCTAATCAGGCCAAATGAATCAATTGTTTATGATTGCACATCTGAGTATGTTTTTATTGATGAGTTACTCTGGCCACCTATTACTGCCTCCAGAGATTATGGTATCTGTGTGCCATTTAGACCAAGGCACTGTTGCATAATCTGCCTTGCATTCTGCAATAGTGATGGGCAAGAACTGAGGAAAAAGGACTTCTGGAGTTTATAGCAAGGGAACAGTCTTTCTTTTCCTCTTAAGTAGAATGGCACCTTAGATAGATGATTTAAAATTATTTTTAATCACTGATTTATTCCTACTGTTCCCTGCTTCTCTAACCAGTATTAATTAGGTAATATACACAGGCCACTATGCTGGGGTACCAGGGAATCAGGTTGTAAACATCAGATGGTATCTTAAGTGATTTAAATTACACATTTTTGTATTAATATGTAATTAAAGTGTTAATGTCAAGTTATGGGACAGCACAAGAATGAATTAAGTTGTCCAAAAGCCATCTTAACAAATCAGAAAGGTGAAGTGCATGTTGAAAATTTGAATTTATTAAAGCAAAAACATGAAGTTAAGATCCCGAAAGAGCCTTAATGGTTCTTGAAGCATATATCCTGACTAGCTCAGTAGTAAGCATTTCTGTGTATCTAAGGATGATTGTTCAGTCTTTTACTGGAAAATGCCAAAACACTTCACAAAGTCAGTGAATATTATCTTTCTTTTGGATTGTATTCAGTTGCCTTTATTGAAAGGGATATACTATCTCTTTCCAAAACATGCAGCATTCTTTAGGAGAGAATCTTAAAAATTACTTCAGATACCATATAGGAAATGAAAGTCATTTGTCTTGTCAAGGTAACCATCACAGAATAAATTAATTACAATTAATCAGTTTCTTTTTCTTTATGACTATGGCATTAAACCGATATTCATAGCACCACGTATCTGATTTATCATGTTACTGAAGCTGCTTTACTGTCTCTAATAGTAACATTAATTGAAGTTGACAAAGATTTTAATTATTCCAATTTTTGTATGCATTTTCTCAATATAGCAAAGACACATATTGAACTGGAGAAATTCCTTGTGAGAGCTTAGTCTACACAAAAGTCACTTCATAGCATGAAGTATTTCTTATAGTATAGATTACTATCTTGGAGGCTGAAAGGAGGTGTTCAGTGTGATTGAAAGTTATTTCACCTTGTATGTGCTTGCAATGAAAATGGGAGCAAATTGGGGCAGGGCAAATGTGTCCTCACAGCAACTCTCTGATAAGCCTGGGATAGAAGCAAAGTTGGCATATGCATTTCTTGGAGGGAGGAGCAGCACAGCCTTTCAGGCACAAAGGAGTGGCCAGGAAAATGCCAGAGGAGTTGGTTACAGAGCTCTCTGAATAATGCCTTGTGTTCCATCACAGAGCAGTGTTATTAGATATAATGTGCCTTAATGCAGAACAATCATTTTCACCAAAAATTTGAGTTGGGGGTCCATTATGAATTCTTAACATACACACAAGTAAACTTGAATGAATCTGGCAGAGCACCTGCTGAGGAAAATTCAAGTGTCCTTTCTGCATATCACTTAATGCAGAAAAGAGCTTTTGCATAATTGGTGAGAACACATTTTAAAAGTTTCTCCCATTTCATTGATCATACAGATAAGAACATTTTAGCATGGGCATGCTGAAGTACTGTGATTAAGTGAAATCTCACAGCAGCACTGCTTACAAGGATAGCAAAGCTGTTGTGGCTTTGAAGTCAGTATGTTTGTTTATAAGGGATGAATAATAATCATGAAGAATAGTTTCTAGTGAGGAATTACCCTTTCTTGGGGGGATAACTTCTATTTCAGTGTAGCCTGCTGTGGGACGGATCTAAAAGAATTAAGTTTTAAATAACAGAAGTCAGATTAGCTGCTCTAGTAACCTACATTTAGGGATAGCATGTTCATTTGAAGTTAATTTGAGCTGGCAGATGATTTCTTTTATCTAGAATTAGTAAATAACATGTGCTATTTATTATCTCTCTCTCTCTTAGAAGGTGTTGTGTGAAATGGTGAATCATAGCTCTGAAATCTGAGCCTGATCCTAGATATGTAATTTACCTTTCCTAATGTTGCTTTAATACCAAAGACAGAATTAAGAGACTTGCAAGGAAGTATTTTTATTTCCTTGTTGGAGAGCTATTGGTCTCATATTTCTTAAAATGGCTTGGATTTTTGTGATATTAAATTAGTTTGCTTGGAAATTGGTATTTTGAGGTGACACATTGCTTTGAATCAAGTATTCCTGGGCCCCAAAAAGAGAAGTTAATAAATAGAATGTTTTTCTGATTGATCCAATGTATTTGTTGTAAATCACTACGTATTGAAGTGAACAGAGAGAGATTTGTGTTCTTACTTCTAAAGGGTGAAAAAGTTTGTACAAGTACATACTCCTAAATGTTTCTGTCATCCACCTTATTATGATGGAGGAAAATTCCATAATGCAAGCTGGAATCTTATTTTATTCTTTTGAACTCCATCTGGGTTGAACAGTCCAGGGAAGCTTCTGTTTTAATGGATTGATTTCTTTATTCATTTATTCACATAGTGCTGATCTTGGGCCAAGACTTTTTTTTAGTCTTTTTTTTTCAGTCTGTCTTGAGCACCTCTTTTGAGAGTACTTGTAATCAGATGAATTATACTCTGTCAGAATGTTAAAAAAATGAGAACCTAGACTTCTGACTTTCTCTCATCATCCTACAAAATATAGAAATAGATGTGTGGTTGCAGTGAATCACATTTTGTGCCTTACTCAGTTCACGTGGTTTCACAGCTGATTCATATAGAAAAGCTATTTAATCCTGCACTTGGTGACAGGAGACATGCCAAGAAAACAGTCCTGGTACAGTCAGAATACCATCTTCTCTGGAGAGCCCTATGGCCTGTTAAATCAATGATTTGAAACTATTAACATATTGATTTACTTTAATTTCTAGATTGTTTGAACTTCGTATTTTGTGAAAAGAGTGTCAGTGTTCTCTAGTTTATCCTGCTTCAGCAGGGGTTTGGACTAGATGATCTCCAGAGGCCCTTTCCAACCTAAACAAATTCTGTGTGTTTGGGAAAGGGAAATCAGAATTTGTTTTGAAAGTGTAAGCTAGAAAGCTCTCAAAACCCTAATAGCAAATGAGTGATTATTTCAGTTGTTAAAGTAAAAGGAAGTGTAATGCTTTTGTTTTTCAAAAAGATTGAAGAGGGGCAAGGACCTTTCCCTGTACCTTACAGGCCTGAAGTAGCAAGTCATATTTAGTAAGTATTTACACTGTACTGTTCAAAGCTTCTAGAGGAAGCTTTTACTGTATGTTAGACTAGAAGCAAAAAAAAGCGGAACCTGCCAAAAACTTAAAGCCAAACAACATTTCCCTAAAGCACTTCCATTTGAGTTATACAATCTGATAGAATTTTTCATTTTCTGTGTATATATTTGTGGTCTATCAGATGTCCTTTTAAGTACTGGCTGTCAGAATTGTTATCCTTTGTTTTGTCCAGAAGGCTTGGCTTCTCCATATGTGCAGACCTACAGTTCAAACTATATGTTTGCATGGCATCTTTTAGTTGGAAATATGATACCCATAGCCATATCATTATTGGGTGATGGGAATAGGTGAAAGCTCAGTGAAAATGAAAAACTTTGTTGAACAATCCCCTTCTCAGTTCCACAGTATAATATGTGAAATAGTAGTAGTGCTGTTTGTGGTGAAATTCAGGAACAACTTCTTAAATTTTCTGGATGGTGATTGTGCTGTGCTTGTTTGCAACATTCAGGCGTAACCTGCTAGCAAAGGTATCAGCTAAGAATTCAAATGATTTGTCAAGTATATGAAAGGAGCTAATGTTTCACAGCTTCTTACTAGAAACGATGAAAACATAGAAGCCAGTGCCCAGTGTTAACATAGACAACAGTTTTTAGTGAATTTCAGTTTGCTGCACATAATACAGGGTTTTTCTCCATGTTTCTCAATTTAACTGAATATTTTAAATTTTATAAAAATATTTCAGAAGTAACTGCACTTATAAATTTAATACCTTCTGGGGACATTTTCTGCAGCTATACAGAGGTGTGAATGAACATACGAAAGCAATTAGACTGCTTCAGACTAATGAGTTACCACTGGTCATCTCTGACTGCTCTACTTCTGCTTTGAACACAGAGAGTGTTCAAAAGGTCTTTGATTTAATATTTGACATTATATCTATGTATGTGCTTGTGTGTTTGGGAAAAAAAATCCAACCTCAAAAACAAGTCAAAACTACTAAACATGCTTACAAATATGTATAAAAATGTGCATGAGGTTTGCTGTTTTGCTTTTGTTTTTAATCGGTCATATTGCTCATTATGCAGAACTGCATTAATTATCTCTGAATAGGGTCATGGTGGTCAGTAAGGAAGACAGTGATTATTGGAGTCGTGTAACTCCAGCAGTCAGATTGACTGTTCTTGTTCATGCTGGGTGAGTTCAGAAGCTTAATTTATCTGTTAGCACCATCACTCCTATGCCAGTAACATAACACCTATCCTTTATGTAATCCTTCCCTTGCTGCAGCCAGCTGATAAAAAGCCAAAAAGAACAACTTTTGGTGAAACTGGATGTATGTTAAAGTAGGGGAAGGAAAGAGAAATATGTTTAAAACAGTAGAACAGAGTAAAATGTGTTTGGTGGGCGGGAAGTATTGTTATGCAAAATTAAAAATATGAATTAAAAAGTATGCACTGTCCTTTGTTATTTGAATGAGAGAAATAGGTTGGTAGAAATCTGGGCCAATTTTGAGATTTAAGCCTTTCATGATGGAATTACAAAAGCAAGCATAATTCGCCACTGAAACTTTCATATTTCAAAATGATTTTAAGGTGCTCCAGTATTTGTAGTGTATGGGGGCTATCTTTAAATTTGAACATAAGCAAAGTACTTCAAGCAGATCACCTAGTTTTGTTAGCTAACTGTGTCCTATTGAACCAAGCCAGTGCCTGGAATGTGTTACTTTCAGGACTGTTACAACTACAAGGCATTAAGGTAAACAATAAAAAAAGGAACTAAACCTCATATTCAGAGAACACCAGTGTCATACATGAAATAATGCCATGGCATTTGTTACACTGAGCCTGCAGCAGGTTTTCCTGTGCTGCAGTAAGAAGTTGAGCAGGGGGTCTCCAGAGGGCTGTGCACAGTGGGTGCCACCCCCCCGTTTTAAGGCGAGCGCTGTCTCCTTCAGCGCCGTGCAGGACAGCGGGCGGCGCGTCAGCTGACTCCAGGATTAGTTTCATGGGACAGGAGGAAATAAGGCGTTTGATTCCAAAAGTTTTCACTTCTTCGGGGGAATGGTAAGCATATTGTTGCTGGTTTGGGACTTTTTTTTTAGCTTGGTGTTAAATATTAAGTCAAGAGCGTGAATCTATATTCCTTGGAGTGTTTGCTACAGGTGCTTGTTCGATTAGACCGTTTGGGGAGCTAAGGAAAACCAAGCCAGCTCCTCCTCTGTTGACCTTTTTGAGGGAGGAGGGGGAGTCAAGAGTGTGGTATAAGCATAAAGTGACAAATTATTACAACTACATGGCTTTGTCTGTATTACTGTCCTGCTTGGTCCTCGCTGAATGATTTAGTTTATACTGGTAAATTTACTGATACAGGATATGCCTTCTGAAGTTTGATATTGCTAAGTCATCCTCAGTTAAGTATGTGGCACAAAGGTTTATATTTAGCACATCAGTGCTGCAATGCAATTAGGAATAGAACATTGCTTTCTTTCTCACTTGGCTGCAAATAATTAAAGTTTAGAGTTAGCATATAAATCACTGCTTCAGTGCATGATTCTTCAAGTGCATTTTTCTGACAGTGAATTAAACAAGCTAGTCTAACTGTATAAATTAGTATTCTGTTTTTCATAATATTTGCTTGTGCTTTAGCAACATATATTCACATTCCTCAGCAATTTCTGGACAGCAATCAGGAGAGACAAGGAACTCTTAGATCTTGTAAAAATGAAATCTTTATACCACCAGGGTGACCCAGCAAGTCAAAATCTTTTCTGTGCATTTCTGTAACTTGATATTTGATCAGCATTACCTTTAGAGAGAAAACATTCCCCATAAATACATGCACAATAAGATCATGTTAAATTCAGATGAGGTGATTTTCTTGGGGGTCAGTGTAATTGGAACTAGACTTCCAGCAATGGTGGAGTTGCTATTGAGGAAAATGTGTGCAGGATACAGTAAGCTGCATGGCCCTCCTTCATTACCACTTCCAGCTGAGGGGTGACGTGCAGGGGACCTCCTGTATCCTCCTCATCAGTTCCAGATTGTTTAGCTGTGATTCCAGTTCTGTTGGCTGTTATGGAAAGTGTGAAGTGCAATCCCTGAGCACAATTCCCAAGCATCAGATAATAAAATACAAATATCCACATAGTACCCAACTGACCTGGTTTTCCTTCCAACAGGAATGGTCATTTCAGGCTCTAAGTTGGTGTTTAGTATTTCACTGACTGGAATTAAAATTTTATTCCATTGGAATGTCATGAGGTTTCTCCTCTGTGGGTAATATATTGGACTATTTTGTGTGTATGTTTATTTTCAGTATTTCAGTATTTATGTAGAGGAATAAAGGAAGAAAATAAAAGCTTATAGGAATATGAAGAAGGTGTTTATTTTTCTCTCCGCTGTCCTGTTGTTTATAACACAATGTTTAAAAAGACAAAAAATACCTGGTCATTTTTAAATTGCCAAGACTAGGGGATGGGTTTTGCAAACAGATACTGTGAAGCATTTCCTTTCCCTCTGTGCCACATATATGGGCACGCCTTCCTACTGTTCTCTATTCCACCTTCATGCCTGATTTTCTGTATCCTATTAACAGTTCCTTTCCCACAGGTATGAACTGTGAAAGCATCAGGCCTAGCTTTTTGAAATGCATCTTAGTGATCAGTGGGTCATTGAACTTCTATCCTGAGACTCCTGGTTAAATCTGCAGCAATACCATGCAGGAAATGTGGCGTGCTGTGTTTGCAAAGCCCTGGGTATCCAGTGATGCAACAATGTGACCTGTAGTTTGAAACCTCTGTGTGAATGTATCTTCATGTTCCAGGGAATCGTTTTGACCTCTAACTAATGTATTTATAGGATTGGGTTTATAGTAGTAATAATTTTTGTTGATTTTTCAAACGTAGTTATTGTGCAAAAAGAACAATATATCTGCTGAGATATGTTTACTGTGTTGGTATAATTCTATGACATTAAAACTATTTTTACTAAGTTATGTTTTCTATTTTCTTTCCATTTTTTCCCCCACGTGGTGTTGTTGTTATGCAGAGCTCTGGGATTGAAACATTAGTGGAGGAGCTTTGCTCCAAACTGAAAGACCTTCAGAGTAAGCAAGGTGAGGAAAAGAATGTTTATACTTCTTGTATACTGTATTTATCAAATCTGCAACATTCTGAGATGGGGATGGGTGTGGGGGAGTACGTTGTTATTTCAGTAGCTTTTAGTACAGGCCAAGCAAATTTAAAATACATTTGAATCATTTCATTCAATAATTTAAGCAATTTTGAATTGGTACGCTTTATTTACCTAAGAAATAGCCAGTCACAAATGGAGTTTTCTTCATGAAAAGCTATAACTATTCATATCCAGCTGTGCCTGCTTTTTTAGTAAATACTCCAAATTCAACATTCCCCTCCCTACCAAAAGCAATGAAAATAAAGTAGGCTTGATTCTATTCCTTTTGTGTATTAATGCTTGCAAAGAGCAGATTTGCCTCAAAATAATTATGTGGAAACTATTTGTGTGAAAAGCGTCCAAATAACCATCACTACTTAAAATTTCTGGGCTATAGGGCACTTTATGATGTCAAGCTTAGGGGAGGGGAGGGAACATAATGTAAAGTTGTGTTGTCTCCAGTGAAAGTTCATCACACATAAATGTTCAGGCACACAGCAGCAGCCTTGGACACTTAGAGTAAAATTAATATGCTTATTATGTAGTATAAGTAGCTGTAGATAAGAGATAAACATTTACCTGCTTGAAGTATGATTTTAGCTGTTTCCATTCCCCCCCATTTTTTTTTAAACAGCACTCATTAATCAGTTCTTAATATTTCATAATGCAGTGGATTTCTTCCTGAGCCAAAGTGATGTTGAGCATTTATTTTGGAAAAAAAATAAGTTAAAATTATGTCTCACTTTTTTCTTTATTTTAAAGGTTTTAATATAAAGAATTAGGAAATCTTCAAAGTCACCTTTCACGCAGGAAATATGCCTTTACTTCCACTCAAAGCTCAGCAATTACTGCAAGGATATTTCCTTTTAGTGAAACACTTGAGAAGTCAGATGTGGCCAATGATAAAAACATTTAGTTAAATAGTTGATTTTTTAAGTAATATTTTTTGTGTCTGTAGCAATGCAAGAATGAGATAAGGATTTGCATATGAAACAAACATTCAGCAGGAATTCTCCCAGTGGGGCATTGCTAGCCATGAGGTTGCATGGAGCTGCTGGCCAGTTGTGTTTGGTCAGATTTGCAGGACTAGACAGCTGTGAAAAACTTGAGTCTTGGGTGGTAATTCATAATTTCTTAATGTTATTGACAGTGTTGTATGGAAATTTTACTACTATTGCAGTTATACATCCTGGTGCTTTTTGTTAAATACTGTTATAAAGTACACTGGCTTTTTTGAATTTTTTTGTTAAGCATTTGGAATTTTCTTCCAAAACAGAGGAGAAGATTCACAAAAAGTTAGAAGGCTCTTTGACTCCTGAGACTGATTTATCTCCCACAGCAAAGGATCAAGTAGAAATGTATGCATTTTTTTTCTTATTATTATCTGAGATGCTTTTCTCTTTTTATTCCCATATTTTAACATTGTGAAGTTAACTTAATGGGGAATCTGGAGTTTTTTAGATATTAAGAAATACAGTAATTTCACAATTATAAGCCACACCTGATTATAAGCCGCACCTCCCTGTAGCCGGGTAGACCACAGGATTTGTCCATATATAAGCTGCACATGAATATAAGCCGCACTTTTTTTTCTTTTCTTTTTTTAAAGCAAGGATCCATGTGTAACAAAGTAACAAATTAGCAACAGAATTGCTGCCAGCTGGGTTTGGTGTCAGGTGCTCAAGTTGCAGACACTTTTCATAGACCAGCAAAGCCTTTAAAGGCAGCCCCAGGCGCCCTCCCTGGCTGGCTCTCACTTCCGGGTTGGCATTTCACTGGGATTTGTCCATAGATAAGCTGCACCTGAATATAAGCCGCACTACTGGGGTAGGCTGGATTCTTCAGTGAAAAAGGTGCGGCTTATAATCGTGAAATTACTGTACATTTATTTTCATGCCATCTTCTTTCATTAACCTTATATATTTAAATATAAACATTTGTTACCATGGGCTAGTTTAATTTCTGTCAAAGCCCAGATTGCTTTCATTTGACTATATGCAGAACTCAAACCATACTTTATTTTAGTTTCCTGAAGACTAAGTCAACCAGACAAAAACCTTTAAAACAACATTAATTGGCACGTAGATTTGCAAGGAGGGAATAATCTGTTTACGGGATTGAGATCTGTCTTCTATTGCTGAAATGGCAAACAAACTCTCTTATAACCTTTAAACTCTTGATAACCAAAGTGATTTCCTAGTTAGCCAGTACCTGAGTCCAGTGTTACTGAACTACACAGGAGTTTTGTCAATGACCTCTCTTGACATACAACCACTTCTGCATAGTAGCAACAGCCTGGTAGAAATGTGACTAATGGATGATCCGTCTTCAGGGAACTGATTGTGCTAATGTGCATTTCATTTAACTGACTTGTAAAAAATTTTAATAAGTTTTCTTTGAAATGTACATAATTCAGTATATATCTCTCTGCCACCAAACACATACTACTATAAATATTGCAGAAAACTGCATTTTAATCTTGTACTTCTTGCGTAAAGCTGTTAAGCGTGTTAAACTACTCAGAAAGGAATCTTTTTTGAACAGCTTTTTCTTAATAACTGGATCATCAAACTCTGTGGAACTTAACAGACAGTGTCTAATTTCATAAAAGAGAATTTTAAAAACTGAAATTCAGGACTTCCTCATTTATAATGTAAATCAAACATTTAAGAAAACTGTAGTGAATTGCTACATGATCTAATAAACCTGGAGCCACTGTGGTGAGCACCCACAATTTCTCTCTACACAGATATTTACTAGTCTCTGAAAAGGAAGTTGTTTTGCTTGTATGCAGTATATTTCTAAACATATATTAATATAAGCACTTTTAAAGTTCATTTTAATTCTCCCTTTAGTATCATTCAAATAGTGCAATGAGTGGGATATGCGTATGTAGTGCAAACTAGATTTTTAGCAATTAGGTAGTGTTTTGCTGTGTTTTTAGTAATGCTTTCTAATCTTAATGCTTATCTGAAGCTCTGCAATCCAAATGTCCCTTTCATTTTGCTTTCAGGTACTATGAAGCATTTCCTCCTCTTTCTGAAAAACCAGTTTGCCTGCAGGAAATTATGACTGTATGGAATAAATCCAAAGTATGTTCTTACTCTAGCTCCTCATCTTCATCCACTGTTCCACCAACTAGCACAGATACATCTTCTCCAAAGGACTGCAATAGTGAAAGTGAAGTAACTAAAGACAGAAGTAATAAAGTATCTGCCACTGTACAGGAAAGAACCCAGCAGAAGAAGAGTAAAAATGAGAAAGAAAACAACTTTAGTAACAACACTGTTGAAGAGAAGCCTGTTTTGTACAAAAAGCAAGTCCGACATAAGTCTGAAGGGAAGATGCGTCCCCGCTCCTGGTCATCTGGATCCAGTGAGGCTGGCTCAAGTTCTAGTGGTAATCAAGGTGAATACAAGGCATCAATGAAATGTATTAAAGTAAGACACAAAACAAGAGAGGTTCGGAGTAAAAAAGGGCGTAACGGGCAGAGCAGGCTGTCAGTGAAATCTGGTGAAAAGGTTGACAGAAAAGTCCACAGCGGAAGCAGCAGCAGCAGCAGCGGGTCCATCAAACAACTGTGCAAAAGAGGTAAAAGGCCATTAAAAGAAATTGGAAGAAAAGAAGCTGGCGGTAGCGATGGAAAAGATTTGTATTTAGACAGTAGAAATGAAAAGGAATATAAAGAAGAGCCCTTGTGGTATACTGAGCCGATTACGGAGTACTTTGTTCCTCTTAGCAGAAAAAGCAAGCTGGAGACTACGTACCGCAACAGAGAAGATATATGTGGAGTAACATCAGAGGCTGTAGAAGAGTTGTCTGAATCAGTGCATGGTCTTTGTATTAGCAACAATAATACTCATAAAACATACCTCGCAGCAGGTACTTTCATCGATGGTCACTTTGTAGAAATGCCTGCAGTTCTAAATGAGGATATTGACCTCGCTGGGACCTCAATATGTTCTCAACCAGAGGACGACAAGTATTTAGATGATGTTCATCTGTCAGAACTAACACACTTCTATGAAGTGGATATTGATCAATCCATGTTGGATCCTGGTGCCTCAGATACGATGCAAGGGGAGAGTCGGATTTTAAATATGATTCGACAGAAGAGTAAAGAAAAAACTGATTTTGAGGCAGAATGTTGCATAGTGTTAGATGGAATGGAGTTGCAAGGGGAAAGTGCAATATGGACTGATTCGACCAGCTCTGTTGGTGCTGAAGGGTGGTTCTTGCAAGATCTTAGTAATTTAGCTCAGTTTTGGGAGTGCTGTTCATCTTCTAGTTCTGCTGATGCAGATGGGGAAAGTTTTGGAGGAGATTCTCCGATCAGATTCTCCCCCATCCTAGACAGCACAATGCTTAATTCACACATGCTTGCTGGCAATCAAGAGCTCTTTTCAGATATTAATGAAGGGTCTGGTATAAACTCTTGTTTTTCAGTGTTTGAAGTGCAATGCAGTAACTCTGTTTTACCATTTTCTTTTGAAACACTCAACTTGGGAAATGAAAATGCAGATTCTAGTAGCACTGCTAATATTCTTGGGAAAACACAGTCTAGATTGCTAATATGGACCAAAAATAGTGCCTTTGATGAAAATGAACACTGTTCTAATCTTTCAACAAGAACCTGTAGTCCATGGTCACACTCGGAAGAAACACGTTCAGACAATGAGACTATAAATATTCCATATGAAGAATCCACGCAATTTAATGCAGAAGATATTAATTATGTAGTTCCTAGAGTGTCTTCGAATTATGTAGATGAAGAAATTCTAGATTTTCTGCCAGAAGAAACCTGCCAGCAACAAGCTAGAAGTTTAGGAGAAATGCCCACTTTGATTTTCAAAAAGAAATCTAAGCTAGAATCTGTCTGTGGTATTCAGCTAGAACAAAAAGCAGAAAGTAAAGACTATGAAACTACACAAGGGTGTAGGGAAAACAGTCCACATGGAGATGGCTACAGCTCAGGGGTTATTAAAGATATTTGGACAAATATGACAGACAGAAATTCTGCAGCGATGGTAGAAATAGAAGGAATAGAAGATGAATTGTTTTCAACTGATGTAAATAACTATTGCTGCTGTTTGGATACAGAAGCAAAAGTTGAAACCCTCCAGGAACCCAATAAAGCAGTGCAAAGATCAGAGTATCACCTTTGGGAAGGTCAAAAGGAGAATGTAGAGAAGAGAGCCTTTGTCTCAAATGATTTATCAAAAGTAGATGGTGGTGACTATACCACACCATCAAAGCCCTGGGATGCTAACCAGGATAAAGAAAATTCATTTATACTTGGTGGTGTGTATGGGGAGCTCAAAACATTTAACAGTGATGGAGAATGGGCAGTGGTGCCACCTGGTCACTCAAAGGGGAGCTTATTGCAATGTGCAGCTTCCGATGTGGTGACAATAGCTGGCACAGATGTTTTTATGACTCCAGGTAATAGCTTTGCCCCTGGCCACAGGCAGTTATGGAGGCCATTTGTATCATTTGAACAGAACGAGCAATCAAAGAGTGGAGATAACGGATTAAATAAGGGGTTTTCTTTTATCTTCCATGAAGACTTACTGGGAGCTTGTGGTAACTTTCAAGTCGAAGAACCAGGGCTTGAGTACTCATTCTCTTCCTTTGACCTGAACAATCCATTTTCACAAGTTCTTCATGTAGAGTGTTCGTTTGAGCCAGAAGGAATTGCATCTTTCAGCCCTAGTTTTAAACCTAAGTCGATTCTGTGCTCTGATTCAGACAGTGAGGTTTTACACCCCAGGATATGTGGTGTTGATCGAACACAGTACAGGGCTATACGGATTTCTCCGAGGACTCACTTTCGCCCAATTTCTGCATCTGAACTTTCTCCAGGTGGTGGAAGCGAGTCAGAATTTGAGTCAGAAAAAGATGAGGGAGGTATTGCTGTCCCTCCTCAAGTAGATGTATTTGAGGATCCACAAGCAGATCTCAAACCTCTGGAAGAAGATGCAGAAAAAGAAGGGCATTATTATGGAAAATCGGAGCTTGAATCTGGAAAATTCCTTCCCAGATTAAAAAAGTCTGGAATGGAGAAGAGTGCACAGACATCATTGGATTCCCAAGAAGAGTCGGCGGGGATGTTGCCAGTAGGAAACCAAGATCCCTGTTTAGAATGCAGTATGAAAGAATCTCTTGAAGGGAGAGTGGTGGAGAGCTCTAAAGTAAACTGCAGAATAGTGGAGCCACGTGAGGAGACTGGCAGGTTTTGCAGTTGTAAAGCAGGGTGTCATTTCCCCACACATGAGGATAATCCTGTTTCTTCAGGAGAGCATGAAGAGGTATGTGGATATATAAAATTACAGAATTTGCAGCTGGCAGCTGATAACCAGCAGTTTGTCATGTGACAGTTCAGTTTAAGTGTTTGTGATTGTATAGATCTCTAGAAAATACAGTTTTGTAGAGAAACTGGAGGTCTCATCTGAACACAAGAATTAACGTGCTTATTGTAAGGGTGACCGAGTGCTGGCATTGGTTGTCCAGGAAGGCTGTAGAGTCTCCATCCTTGGAGACTTCAAAAGACATCTGGACAAGTTCCTGGGCAGCCTGCTCTACTGGGCCCAGCTTGAGCAGGGGGAGTTGGACGTGATGACCTCCAGAGTTCCTTTTGAACCTCAGTTGTTCTGTGATTCTGTGAAAAATTAACCATCTTCAGGTATTTTGGTGTCATCTTGCATACCTTTAGAAATATATGCATGTGTACACTCATGTGACTTTAAAAATCTGTTTACCTTAGGTTTTTAGGTTATCTGATTTACATATAAAATCTTAAAATATGCATAAATTTTGAGTAATGAAATATTACTGATTTTGATTCAAACATATTTTAAAATTCGGAAGATAAAGACCTGAAGCCAGTCTTTTCAATATATTTCTTCCAAGTAGAAGAATTTGGTGTTGAACTACTGGATGCAAACTTCAGCAAGGAAAGACTTGTAAAAAGGCTTAGTTGTCTGGAAATTAAAGCATCCTCTTGTCAGCATAGAGCCAAAAACAAATAAAACATGGATGCACCATAAGAAAGCCTCAGCGTAACTATGGTTTAAGCTCAGAGTTTTCTTTCTGGTAATTGTAGCCATAAGTTAAGTAATAATCAAGATAAAAAATCCATTCTAGAAAAAAAATACCCTGTGTTTTTCTTGCTGTGAGCTTCCTCTCTTCTTGAGTAGAAACGTTTAACTATCAAAATAAATTAGATGTGTGGCCAGCCTAGATATATTGTCTGGATAGGTATAAGCTACATCTTATATTTTGTTTTGCTTACATCTTACATTTTCTTTTCCTCTTCGGCCTCCTCTTGCACATACTCAGCAGTTGTAGTATTTACATTAGGAGGAAGTTTTTCCATTTTCAACTGAGGAGTTGCACTCCCAGCTTATGTTGTACAGTTGCATTTCTCAGCTCTAAGTTTGAAACACTAACTCATACATAGGCAAGCTAATCTTTCTCTTGCTAAAACTAAAGCTCACCTTTTTGTTGAACGAAATCAGACTTTCTTATTTTCCTTCTTCTTTATTTGTTTCTTCTCTCATCCTCCTTTAAATTAATTGCTTCTTTTCCCAGCATCAGTAAGTTGATAATCTGCTGCTTGCACAAGTTTGTGACTTTTCCAGACCCTTTCTAGACATCTTGGTTGCTGCTGCTCTGTTAAGTTAACAAAGAAGTGGCTTCAGAAATCTTTACTGGAGTTTGGGAAATTTCTGTGTTTGTGCCAGGCCTTGCAGAAAGAGTCATCAAAAACATTAATAAGCTTAGACTGTAAGTCAGAGCAGGTTCTGGAATGGCCTTTTACCAGGAGTAAGTGAAATCTAACTTCATCATGCAGTAGGTCATAATAAATGAACAATAATTATACAGTTATTTGTGACAGCAAGAGCCTGAAGTTCCTTCCGGCCCTTTTTGGATCTTCTTTCTGGATGTGTAGTGCTCTGTGAGGCTGCTTATTCTCATCTTCACTTCAACCACTTACCCATTCAAGAGAGTAGTAAGTGGCTGACAGTGGTACCATAGTTTATGGTAATTCTGAAGCTTGTAAAAAGTCTTTTGGTAGTGAACAGTGCTCAGAAGGCTCTGGTATTTCATTTTATTGAAGTTCCTTAGAGCAAGAGGAAAACTTACTGCTTCCCTTGCTCAGATCACATGATTTTGTAGGCAGTTTCATAGCTTCTAAGTGATAAACCATGAGAAGTACAAAGGGCCAACATCCCTCTCAGCAGTCTAGACTCCAGTTTGGTTTGCAGTTAAGCTGTTCCTGGGGGCCTTGGGGAGCTTGATTGCCCCCTAAGCTCAGACAGCCTGGGTTAACTCATCCCCCTCTATCTACCATGCCTCAAGAACGTGTCTGCACACTTCAAAGCACCAGTAGTTGGAGTCTGAAGGTAATTGGCTTTTTGGTTCATGAGCATTTATTTAAATTTCTTACTGTGCTTAAATGTCTGTAAAAGATGCGTGTGAGTTTTATTCTTTTTAAGAGTGATACTTATTTTCATGAGCATTAAGCAAAATCAATATAAAATACCTATAATTAGGACAGTCTAGGAGAAACTTTTTTCATGGACACTCCACACACACATGCATGGGGAAAAGCAGGCACTGTGGTCTAGACAGATTGGTATAGATCAATACCTGTAAAGATTTTTTTAAAAATGAAACTTTCTGTGTTTCTGTGTTTGACTTTGGACAGAAACTAAAGTCATTGTTTAACTCAGTAATCTAATGTAAAGTTTGAGTTGTGTTCTGAGGTACCTCCAATATTTTTGCATAAACAATGGATGTGAAGATACTAACATAAACCACAGTGTAATAGTAACACATTCTGTTTTGCATCACTTAAACTTGAGTTATATATGTGCTGTGGAAGCACACATCTCTGAATACCTCCTATTTATAAACAAGACTGTAGGAGAATCTGGTTCAGTTTCCTCCCTCTTACCTTCTATATTAGAGCACTTCTTTTAGAATTACTGTGTATTTTGCAGCAGGAATTTGCAAATAGCTCCTGCAGAATTTTTTCAAACATGAATGATACTTATATATCTAGCCATAAAATTAAAAAAAAAAAAATTAAACCAACAAAAAAATGAAACCAACAAAACAATTTTAAACGAAATGCCCAAACTAAATCACCTCTACAAAAACCACCAGCACATGCCACCCAAACAACTACATAAAACCCCATAAACACAGCTCCTTGCCCCCCCATAGTACAGTCCTTTTTTTCTGAGTAAATGCTCCTACTGTTTAGCTGTGGAGTCATAGGTAAGTACACGATCTGGACCAGTTAATGGCCTGTGAATATAGCAACACTGCATCTCCTGTCAGCAGATTTTATATGGGCTCCAGTCCAGCAGGTGTGCTCAAAGAATCCTCACACTGTTGGGTCCTTGAGACAGATGAGAGTACCTGTGGGGTTTTAAGGTCTGAACATGCCTAAGACACTGGTTTTGGAGATGAGGAAATTTTAATGACAAAACCTGTGTTTGTCTATCTCATGACTGACTTGACCTTGAGATTTGGTGAGGTTCTGTGCTGGACTGGAGTGATGCAGTGGAAGTGCATAATGCCTTTAGAAAGGGCTGTCCAGAGAAGAAGGGAAGAAGGGTGCTTTATAAACATCGGTTCTGAGGTAACAGTGTAGAAGGTAAGCTGTTTTAAATCCAGGTAGTGATAAGAGTGAGACAAAATTCAGAGCTGTCTACTGTGTGCCTTAAAATCAGGGAAATCAAGTGGGAAAAGAAAATGTGTAGTCATCCACATACAAAACAAAGGCCTGACTGTAAATAATGAGTAATTTGGGGGCTACCTAAGACAGGACTGGTCCAGATAGTCCTTGGTAAGTGCTGATCATGGCTAGTAATGAAAACACCTACAAAGACTCTTACCTTCTAATTAAGAAAATGTTATTTTGCAGAGATACTGAAGCACTTGTATGAAAGGACTTTAAAAAGAGAGTTCACACAAACAGTTTAAAAATCATGAGGGAAAAACCCCAAGGTTTAAAGAAAGCAAATAAAAAAGATTTGGTATACCTAAAAGTTCTAGAAGTAAATGAGAAACAGAAAGATGACAGAAAGGTATTTGATAAACAGAACTAACAAGCTTGGAAAACTATGAAAATATAATATCCAAGGTATTGATTAGTGCATCTGTTGTCATTGTTAATGAAAATACAGATATTATACTGTTTCAGTTAGTCACAGCAGTATTCACCTGAGTATCATGAAGAGCAGCAACTAATTTGAGAAAAGCCTACTAGAATACTTGTTTGAGAACATATGGAAGATAGAAAATATATAAAAAGCAAATTTTTATTTTAAAGAGGAAAATGGAACTCAGGGAAAATTGAACCAATGACCCTCTTAAATTGCCTAAACTGTACTTTAAACTGTAAATGGCCCAAATGTGTGAGTAACAGGAAGTTTTTAAGTATTAGTTTAGGAGAAAGATTGCACTCTTTGAGTAACAGTCATTGGCTTACTGGAGGACAGCACAGGTGATCATTTTTTCTAGCGTGTGGCTTGTTTATAAAAATCCCTGATAATAACAAACTGGGAAGGTCTGCAGTTACACTGGAAGACAGGATTAGAATCAAAAGGTTGTTAAAGCTGAGCGGCATTTGAAACATAAAATGCAATCCTGCAGGGGCAACTAAAATTTTTACAGAAAATAATAACTGTCTTTACAAAGACTAAGGGAGGAGTGACAGGTGAGGAAGTGATGTGAAACAGAAAAGCATCTTCAAATAGATTACAGTTGAATGTAAATCAGGAATGATACACTGCAAAAGACTACAACATTGAGATCCATGAACAGGAATACCTTCCTCTACGAGTGGGGTTGCTCTTCTGGAGTACTGAGCTTGTATATCGGGAAAGATGTCTTGAGGAGAGAACAAAAAGGTCACTACTTACAAAAACAGAGTGAAGGAACTGGGGATGTTTTTTCTCAGAAAAGAGAGACTCAGAGCAGAGGCAGTGGTTTTGCAGAAGCCATGTTCAAGAGATAAGGGGGAAAAAGCTGTGTTCTCTGTAGGTTCCTGTAAACACAAAGGAACTGGATGTGATGACCTTAAATCACAGTAAGGGAAGTTGAAGTGTAAGAATTCTAACCAGACAACGAATATATTGTAAAGCTCAATTATTTTTAGGGAAGCAGTGGAAATTCTGCCTTGATGAGACTGAATGTAGGAATAGTGCATTGTAGTCAATTCCAGCTTTGTGCAAGAGTAGAGTCTAGATTTATCTCATGGAGTCCCTTGCAAATGTATTTTCAGTAAAATTCAACAATGAGGTTACTGCCAAATAGGTTTCAAGAATATTAAGTCTAGACTCAGCTCCCTTTGTTCATTTGTGACTGGCTTCTTGAGCCAAGTGTATCTTCTCTGGGTGGCTGATGAAGTAAAATTAGGACCTGATCTTTTGGAATGGGACTCAATGGGTTCGTTGCTGCTTTGACTTCTGAATTATTAATGTGTTCTATTCTTCCTTGACAGTAAGGGGTTGCAGAGCAGGTTCAAAGAAATATGTGCTTAGAGATTAATATGGTTTTTTTCTGTCAGTTGTAACAGTTCTGATAATATTAAGACCATACCGAGGCTTTAGTGCTTATTCTGTTCACATTCTGTAAGCCTCTTGTCACCCTTTTCAGTTGTGAATTTTGTCAGCAAGTGTTCTGAAGCAGTATAACTATCCAGTGATGGTGTTTCCAAATTAGTATCTAATAGTCTGGGAGAAGCCTTAGTTATTCTATGCCTAGCTGTAAAACCAGCAAAATAACTCATCAGTCTGCTCTTTGACCTGCAGCAAAACTGGGAGTGAAAAAGCACTGCAAATGGTTTTGCCATTAAGAATAAAGTAAAATAAATATGAATAGTTTCAGAGAGGAGAGACTTCCAGTCACAATATTTAATATCAGAACCATTCTAAATAATAGCTGTTTAGATGGTTAGCTGGAAAATTTAATAAAACTTTTCATAAAGCACTGGAATTGTATATGAGTTCGTGTGAGAGAGAAGAAGACATAAATTGACAATCCTGTTTTCAAAGGGAAAGATTGCCAACAAAGGAAGGTAGACTCATGGTGCTGTTCTGAAATTGGTATTTTGTATTTACTGATTAGGAGTGTTTCATTCACTAAAAAATTCACAATGTGTGCATTTCTAGAAAACACTTAAGCAACTGTAGGAAAAAACTTTTCCTCTGCAAATGTATAAAATGGACATTAAAAGTGTCCTCTGTTCCCTCCCAAACAAAAATTCAGCACTGAGCTGGGAGCTGTCTGACCTGCTCCAGCTCTCCAGATTTTGGGGCCGTGCTGGAAGCACCGGGGGTGCTGAAGCAGCCAGTGCCAGTTCAGCCATCCTGGAGCAGGTGCTGAGCTCTGCCAGTGCCTGAGCCTGAGAAGCAAGGCTGCTGCAGCTTGTTGTGCCCTGCCAGACTCAAGCTGCCTTTGCCTGTACCTGCTGGGGACCCTCCAGCTTATCCCCTGTGCAGGTGTGACAGCAGCAGTGAGAGAGACTTTGAAGTTAATAACACACTGTGCCTGTGGAGTTTAGATGCTTCTATCCATAATCAGCACAGAGTGAGACTTCCATGATTGAATGTATTTGTAAATGCACATATTTTTTTAAATATGTCCTGCTTATACCCTTGAGCTGCTTTTTTTCTTTCTTTTTCTTTTTTTTTTTCCTTTTTTTAATGTGAAAAAAGACACCAATGGATGGTTGAAGTTTCTAGAACTCCCTTTTCTGGAATTAAGGGTTTTGAATTTTTGAAAGGTAGTTCCAAAAAGACTCCTGGATCTTATGACAGGAAACCAGCATGGATAAGTTCCAATGGGTTGAATGTAGGACAGGTTTCTAAATACAGCACTCTTGAGTCAATCCTTTGGTTTGAGAGGGGCTTCTCTTTATTAAGAAAGAAGTGTTTATGAGTTTAAGTTCTATGGATGTGTAGTTCTACAGCAGGTTAAGGAAGAACAAAAGGATGCTCATTAATCTTCCATGTTTAAACATTCTCAAGTTGACTGAGAAAAAAGCTGGCAAGAAAGTCAGTGCTGAAGCTCATTTGTTAATGTTTGTTGTAGGCATTTGCATTGTCATTTGTTTTTTGAGTCATTCTAATATCTATAGAGGATGTTACAAGGCATAATCTTTTGAAGGCTAATGGGGTTACCTCAGGTGCAGCCATGAAACTGGGGACATGTCTGTTGTGACAAGCCATTGCTGTTTTAGCCATGTCCATCAATGTCATAAGGAAAGGCCTCTGGTAAAATTAAACTAGCATTAAAATATGGGCAAAAGGAGAGTATTTTGGCAGTCTTAGTGAATGGATTACTTCTAGCATAAAGGCAAATCACTGATCGTCCTCATAACTTCCTTGTCCTCGTGTTGATGCATAATTCTTTAATTTTGTGTTTTTCCACTGGGTAATGGTACTACTAATTCATCCTCCCAAACTTTAAACATGAAATTTTGCCACTTTTTGTTCACTGTCTTCTATGTTTTGTTTTACACTGAACTGTTTGTCCTGTTGGCTAACATTTCACTGTGCTTCCATCTCTTGGGTAGCTCTCTCTAGATTATTAAGTGTAGGGCTGGAATGAAATTATTTTTTCTGGATTTGTATAACACTATAGGGGCAAAGTCTGAGCCCCAGCATGGAGTTATATTTGCTGTAAGAGTTCAGAGAATGGATGTTCAACTGTAGTTTGACAGTCATTTCCCATTAGTGTTACAAATTGAGCAGTGTGACCTGTACGCCTTAGGACAATTCATTGTAATACCAGAATTTCCTCCTTTACATGTAAGTATATTATTTATGGCAAAATGAAGTGTGATTATTGTCTAAACACTTTCCTATATTGAATACTAATCTGCAGAGAATGAGTGGCAGCCAGGAAAAGCAATGCTGGTGGGAAAAGGCGCTCTATTCTCCCCTTTTTCCTGCATCACAGTGTGAAGGTAAGCACCTCTGCCTGTTAGAACTTGCTGTTGCACCCATGTTAGAATGAAATGCTCCTTGTTACGGATTAGAGTTGCTGCAGATGAAATGGATTTACTGTCTGTATTTAAAAAACCCACACCAGTAAGCTTCCTTAAAAAATTCTCTAATCTCAGAGAACTGGGATGCTTCAGTTGCACTTACAGTAGACGTCTAGCATGATTCTAAATTGGTTTTAAAACAAAGTGGTTTAAAAATAATCTTAACATTTACACAAATTTACTTAATTCCAAAGCCTGCAATTAAATAAACAGAAAAATCTCTGATTATGAAAACATGTTATTACATTTTTTAATGTTTCATCCTGAAAAATACTTATTAGGTAGGTAAGTCTAAAAGAATGTGAAAACAGGATGATTACCTTTTATGGGTGTACATAAATAACATGCCAGTTATTCAGTGAATGTGTGGAATCTCTCTCAGACTGGGAAGGAGAGGGATTTGCCACTTGGCTACTCCTTTCACACTGACAGTCTGGGAATTTTTCTGTCCTGCACAGAGAGCAAGTCCAGTCTTAGTAGGCAGGCTGCTCATGACCAGAAGCAGGTGTACTTCCAGCACTCCCAGGAATCTGTAGCATCTGACAGCTGACTCAAGCCCAGGTTTTCAGTGGACCGCCAAGAATCCAGGCAGCTTTTTTTGCCTGCGAACCAATTCACCCTTTTGGGGACAGGGCAAGAAGATAAACAAGGCCATGCTGTATCCTGAACTGACAGGATCTCTGGTGCTTTCTGTTACAGGCTCAGGGTGAGAAAGTTTTGATCAGAGACCTGGTTCCTTAATTATCTGAAAGTAGATTAGCCAGTTATTATTTTTGAAGCACACCTTTAAGTGCGACCAACTAAACTGTGTTCTTGGTTCCAAAACAGCCTTACTTTGGCGTTTAGGACAGGTGGGCGACTTTCAAGAACATCTTAATTTTTACTTCACTCCCAGCTATAGAGCTGTGCACGGTGTAAGAGCAGATTGGCGCTCAGAGCCGTCAGTCTTCCCGAGGGGCGGATTTTGGGGATTTAGGGATTCGGGGTCCCCGTGCAGAGCCGGGGCCGCTGCTGACCCCTGGCGGTGAGCGCGCGTCACTGCGGCAGCGCTGCCCTGGCGCGGGCGGAGCGGCCGAGCCCGGGAGCTGCTGCTGCTGCTGCGGAGCCGGGGTGTGCGCCAGGAACAGAGGCACGCCGCTCTGTGCCACTCCGAGTGTAAACAAGACCGCGACACTAGCCTCACAGCTGATGTTACTCTTCCACAAACCTTTTTCTGTATCCAGTTTTCACTATGGGTACTTTTATATGTGAGTGTTGATGCATGTGATCCATATGTATCTATCTACATGATAGATGTTGATATTCTATATATTTATATAAGTTAACTCTGGTAAGTAGAAATCATAGCCATTCACATCAGCTGGGGTTTTTGAGTTTTGGAGAGGAACAGGCTACTGTTTCAGTCTATACCTTAAGAGTATAGAAACAGGAGTGATGTGGAACACAATGCAGTATCAGAATTAAAAAATGTACTGAACCATTTATCATAAAAAAAGTAATTCTTGTTCTTTGGTATTTTAGGTGTTTTCATTAACTAAGTAGCTTCCTCTTTTACTGTTAGTTATCCAGATAGGATTTGATGAAGCTTCCCTGAGGTATTATGCTGATTTCTCTATGGGTGTCAGACCATAAAAACCCCCACAAGCACAGAGTTTACATGGCATAGAGTGTGAAATCCAAGAATACTTCTCTGGATGCTTTAATTTATGGTAAATGTAAATAACAGTGTTCCTCAATTCTGTTTTTTTTTTCCCTTTGCACCTGAAACACCCCCACAAAAACAATATAAGAGTGCTATACAAATGCCAAGGGAGAGAATGGTGTAGGAGAACTTGCAGATGTAAAGGAAGTATCCAATGATGATGAACATCTTTTAGATTTTAATATGGTAAGTTTGTCAATGGTTTTGGGGATGAAGTTTTTCACTCATTTTATAAGGGTGGGCTACTGCATCTTCCCTTTCATCACAGTTCTCAGTCTGCCCATAAATGAAATTCCTGCAAAAACCTTCAAAAGCTTCTCTTCTCTTTGTTTTTTTAACCTCCCCTGCATCTTGAGCATCATTCTGAAAGTTCCTCAGGGTGTTGTAGTTTGGGGTGTACAACCCTTTGTACAAACAGCTGTAGTTCTGGCAGATAAGCAAAGCCAGTTTCCTTTGGGAATGCTTGCCATTTGCTTGTCATGAGTGTTAAACATGAGTCTTCTTTTCCTTCAACTTCTAATTTCAGTAAGTGTAGAGTGAGCTGAAGTGTACTATGAGAGCAAAAAGAACCAGGAACTAAAGGCATAAAGATAATATATGCTGAATACTGTCCTCATTGCAAGCAAAAAAACCCTTTTTTTTTTCTCTAGGGAAAAAATTTCATGTACACATGTATTTACTGATATTCCTTTAAACTTCATAGTGATGATAGCACTTAGTTTAACATTGTGACATGCTTGCTATAGCTTTACTCATTCAGATGAAAATATATTTAAAATACATTTGCTTGAGGTTTAGTCAGATCTGTGCTGTGTTTTCTTACTATTTAATACTTATTACCACGTTTTGGACGTAACTTTTACAGTAATTTTTCTAACATGAACTGTGATAAAGCTACATCCTGAGTTCACCTTTGATTCTCTTGCTTTTTTGTGCAAATCTTAAAATTAAGGAATAGGAAAAAAATAATAAAAGCCCCACTTTTTTTCCCCTGCTGTTCTGCAGTCCTTTCTACATAGTGGACTAAGTCAGGAAAGAGGAGGACTTGCCCTGTAATCGTGGCATCTCTCTTGGACAACTGCAAAACCATATAATCTCCCAGCCCAGAGAAAAGCAAACATGTTCTTTATTGTTCCCCATCAACACTGTCAGTTTAAATCCTTAGGTTTCTTCTGTTTATGAAGCAAGATGTGCAGATGATATAAATGCTGAGGCAAAACCAAATGGCTTCAGGAAGAAGATCTACTCCAGTGATAGCTCCAGCTCTGAAGACACAGCTTCAGAAGGTGGAAGCGAGTGGGCTGATCCGTGTGAGGAGGAGCTTTTTTCTCGAACTCAACTGTAAAAACTGCAGAGTAGAACAGATGATTGAAAAGTAACATGAGATGGAAAACTTATCTTTCTTGAGGGTCTGTAGCTCTAAAACAACAACTTGAGTTTCCTCTTCAGTTAATGGATTCAGATGTGTATTTATCTTTCTCTTCTTGCTTATTTTATAGATGAGGACACAGCTGTCCTGTTGAAGATTTTTTTTCCCAAAAATACTGTTAAATTCTTGGCTATTTGAACTAGACTAGATTGTGTTGTCAAATCAAGAATGGATGTGCATGTGCTTGTCTTAGTAGTACCACTGCTTTTTTGCATCTTAATTGCAGTTATTTTCTTTCGTAACTGTAGCCCTACCACTATTACGATCTTCTTAGCATCGCAGTGTCTACAACTACTTCTGCTATTCAGAGACTTCAGCTTTCTGCACATTAGGCTTTGTTCTTTAAGAACTGGGAGATAAATACTTAACACTGTAATCTATCAGTGCCTTTCTGAATGCAGGAGAAAAGCATGAATGACTTGTCCAGTCTTCATTCAGTAAATCTCATAACTTTGAAGTAGGAACAACAGGGTTGTGCTTTAGAGACTTACAGAAACTGTGTTTTCTATCCTATGATTCCCCCCTCCCACAAACCAACACTGAGGATACCATGGTTTGTATTTTTGCTAACTGGAGAAGCCAAGGATTTTTTGTAGGTATGGAGGCAATGTGGTGTTTTTTTTTCATTTTTTTCTTTTTTTTTTTGTCCTTTTTAGCAATTTGCCGATGTGGGGCAGAAGTTCAAAAAGTAACACCAAAAATAATAAACCACTGGGGTGATGTGTGGATTGTTGTGAATTTTGTTAATGAGTAATGAGAATGTTGTCTTGTTGCAGATGAAGGCATTCATGTAACCTGCAAAAGCATCCTGTAACTGAACTTGAGCCTGAATGACTGAAATTCTCTAAAATGCTCAGAGTGTTCAATGTTTTAAATGCAAAGGGTCAGTGCTTCACTTGAAAGAAATCCTGTGGCTGCTGCAGTTAGCTGCTGTTGTGGCTGTAATTTAGTAAATCTCGTAGTTCATTTTGTGTTTCTGAGAGAATGTGTGGGGCAAGTTATGTGTGTGGTGGGTGGGGGTAGGGAAGGTGATGACTTACAACATACATGTGTGATTGCAGTAGTGATTGTTGCTTTATGTGACTTGCTTTTAAATTTTCTTTTGTTAACTTAGAAAGTCAATACATTGTCAAGTTGCATCTGTACAAGACTATCAACTCCTTCTGCTTATAATACATTATGCAAAATGTATAAGCCAGGAGGAGCAATATTTGCAAAACTAAACATTCTAAGTTTTTACCAACTCCTAGTTTAAAAAATGACAACTAACTAGTCTACACGATCGCAGCATGTCTGTAACACCAGGAAGTGCAGAAAGTCCAATACTGACTTGAAAAGCTTCACCATTATTTTTGACAGGCAATAAACCTCACAAGAAACATTGTTGTTTGAAATGTGAGCTGAACTGCCTTTGAAATATGTTCTGCGCTAGAAATGCTTTCTGAGTAACTGGGTTTTGTTGCCTTTATTCAATTGACAGTGTAAGAATTTAAACACGTGGTTGGGAAACCATGCCGGTCTCTGTGCAACGCTTTTGGTGAGATCCTTACTAAAACTGGCTTGGTTGCCCTTATCCAAGGACTTTCTTTTAGTCCTCCTCTTAGACTATGTTTTAGGGTTTGTATTCATACAGCAAATCTTTTGACACTTTACAGTTTCTTTTCTTAATTTATTTGCAGACTTTGAATAGATTTTTATGTATTTTACTTTCTTCTGGAGCTTCCTTGAGAGGTTGTTTAGCACCTGCACTGAAACTAGTTAACTGTAACATGAAAGGAAAAAAGAACTTTACACACAAATTCTTCAAATCACTACAATGAAGAATTGAATAGAACTTCATCTGAGAACAGGAAATGACCAAGTGGACATATTTCAAACACAAACTTCAGCTCAGTTAATTCTGGCTAGAGCTTCTTCGTTGGTAAGAAAGGGCTCAAAAGTAACAAAGGTGTTGCTCATAGTTACACTGTGGCATGTAATGATTCCAGCACCTTTGGGGAAAATAAAATCCTATCTTGAGCTTGGGCAATAACAAATTGTCTTTACTTGTTTTCATAGTTTAATGGCTAAAGCTCTAAGGCTTTCAGTGAGAGTTGAAGTGTGGTTTTTAGTTTTTCTATATGGATAGAAACACACACCAACAACAATAACAACAACAAGAGCATTAAAGGTTGGCATACGCTGAACCGCACTGTGGGATGAAGCGCATTGCATATCCATAGCATTGAAGTATCAGTTTTCCATTCCTGGGCTGAAATTTGTTTCTACTTTTTGCTTCAAGTGGTTGTATTGTTCTGATTTCACGTACACCAGAGTAACTGATTTTGTTTTCTTGTGGAGTTACTTAACACCGAATAAAAATATAAAAGGACAATTGGATGGTGTGTGTGTCTCTTCATTTTCTTCGGCTGACGTGTATAACTTAGATACAGCGTGCAGTTAAGCATGAAATATTCTGGAGAAATAGCATGATGTACCTAATTTGGGAATTCTTTTCATTGCCGTGATTTTTTAAACTATTTTTACGATGTAGGAAAATCAAATGCATTGCATATGTTCTTAAACAAAAGAAGACAAAATGAGCTTTGTCCACACTTTATTTCTGTAGAAATTAATTTATAATGACAATTTCATGTTTAGAAAATATGAGACATTTAAAAAGAAAAAATCAAACCCAAGCAAATCCAGACCCTCTCTCACATAACAGTTACAGAACTTGTATGTAACCCAGCAGATTTCTGTTTCTGCTTTCAACTTGTGTTCAGCCATCAAGTAACCAGTATCTCGCTTCTACTTACAGAAAAACTGCATCTATAACAACAAAGTGCACTTTCCTAATTCCATGGCTGCACCTCCTTTCAGAGAAAGGAAGAAGCCCCAGCAGCTCACATTCTACTTGGTGGAGCCTTGAGCATTGTGCTGTAAGTCTGCAGCCAGAGTGACCTGGGATTCTGTGCAGAATGATCCCAACCTCTGCCAAATTAGAAGTTCAGTGAAAGCAACACAGAAACAAACACTTGGAAATAGTGGAAGAGTCCCTCTGTAAGGTCCTTGGATGAATACTTTTGTTCAAACTTGGTAGTTGAAACTTTTAAAGGCATATATTATTTTCAATTACTTCTTAAATAATTGAAATGAGAAATAATAAAGCAGAAATAATGTATTTTCATTGCATTTATAGAAGACACTTGATAAAAGAACTACATTTCATCAGCCAGGCTTTTCAATTCCTGTATCTGAATTGATATTAAATACATATATGGTAAAGAATTAGTTTCCAATGTAAACAATGCTTCTGTCATGCAAAAACTACCAATGTGTAGTCCTAGGCAGCAAGTGACTGGAAATGCATCACACTGTGCCTTCAAGGGAGTGTCTGATGTGAAAATACACGGGAAGGAGTGAACCTTCTGAAAAGCCAGGATTCCTTCACAGTAACTCATTCTTTCCCTGCCAGGACCAGCACAGTTAAGTATTATCCCCAAGGAATTAGTCATTACCTTTCACATGCAGCATCTCATATAATTTTCTTTTATTACCTGTGAAACTAATAGCAAAAAGACTCCAGAGGTTTGGGACAAAGGAGTCTTTACTGATACATTTTAGCTTCCTACTGTAAGACTTCTGTTCCATTATTCAAGTTCCTCTCAAAATGTAGTATTGCATGCAAATGGTTATAAATTTTATGGTCTACTTCTCCAATGGGATGATAATGGGATGAAGAGGAAAAAGCAGCTGGCAAGAGCTGGCAGTGGGCCAACACGCTGCTGAGAAAAAGCCACGGAGTGACAAAACGCTGGTGTCCCTGCCCTATTTCATGTGTAACAACTTCACCTATAAACTGAGGTGAGAGGCTGCCATGGACACTGCCCTCTGCCTACAGCCTTCCTGTAGGACAAATGCTTCTGGAATGATGTGTCTGTCATTAGTGTATTTGGCGTAAATTCAAGAATGAGGGGCTGCAAAAGCAGTACTAAGTCTCTGTGTCCCTCAGTAATGATGCTAGGTCCCTTCTGTTAACAGCAGTAACAGCTATTTAATGGTGCTACAACTGCTTGTCATGTAAAGATTTCGGGATTTTCCAGTGAAGGGTTAACTGCCAATCATTGCTGCACAAGCCTTATTTTACTCACTACAAGCAAACAGAGGCACAGGAGAAGCAGCAACTTCCCTTGTCTCATAGAACTGAGAACTCTCAAATTCTTGAATTTCTTCTACACCTTTGTAAGAAATCACACCTGTTACAAATACTGTTAAGTACAGATGAGTACATTTTCAGATTCATCTCCTTTCCTGTTTGTAGCTATGGAAATGCTCAAGCAAAGAACAGTACAGGACAGTAACAGTACTGAAAGCAAATGCATTAGCAATGCCTAAAAAAAGGGATGCCACTTCCTCCACTGGAGATTTTTTAGGAACATATTAGACAAATGTGTCAGAAATTATGTAATGACTCACACAAACTTGTATAGCTTTTTCCTTTACTCATCCCCAACTTATGTTTGAAAAAAGTACAACTTGGGTGTTGTGTCTTCTGTTGCCCAAAGAATCATTTCCTTCATTAATCTCTACCTGCTATGATGGGCCAGCTGATCCCTTACAGATACAGGAAAGAAACTGGTGTTGAATTTTTCGTTTTTGCAGTTACTTTATTTGTGCATTAATGAATATTAAGAACATCCTTTATGTTTTCAATACCCTTGTAGTAGGATTTTGCCTTTTTCCGTTTTTTCTTACATTTCATAACTTCTAATTTTTTCATTGATATTTGGTTTCTAATTGTCCTCACTTTGCAATGGAGTTCTAGCCTTCCAGTCTGACTCTGGAGTCCTCATCTATTTGACAAAAATCTTCTTCAGGAAGTCTAAGTTGTCACTCATGGGTTTAAATATTTTTCCACCATTTTTCCCATAATTGTGTTCAGTACAAAAGTATTAAATTCTTTGAAGCACTGCAGATCCATGGAGACGTAATAATGGGATCTGTTACCTGCCCAAACTGAATGTTACTTAATTTCATTCATTCTTACTAGGTCTAGATAACAATTGATTTTTAGTCCAGTATTTCTTTTTTTCTTCACAGTGAGTTCCAATAGATACTGCCGTGCTGGCAACTGCTACAGAATAAATCTGGTTTCTTTTGGAAATGTAATTTAAATTGTGCTTACTTAAGAGAATAAGTCTGTTATAGAACTCCAGCATCATGCAGCTGTGCATAATAACAACCATATTTCCTTCTTGGTGTGATGAGTGAAGATCTGTAGCGGAGGTACCATGGAGGCTTTGTTAGCAATTATTTATGGGCACTCAGGATTCTGCAATTCTGAGATATTATACAAGGAGTAATATTTTTAGTTGATACAGTTTTATTCCTTCACACCTTATTACTCATGTTATCTTTCCTGAACAGCTTGTAGACAGTGATAGAAACAATCCTGTCATGCATGGTGTTTCAGTAATATCAGTTCAAACATGCTACAAAGTCTCACACTCTGCCACTGCTTTTCCTGCTCTTCATTTTCTTGCTGTCTCATGGAGGGGAACCATCTCAGTCTGTTCTTACCCAGTGGTAACAGAAGGGTTAACAGTGATGGTAGCTGTAGACCGAGCTTCCTCATCCTTTATCCGCTCCAAGTTCCCATAGGAACAGGCAGCCTTTTGGTGTAATCAAATGGCACATTCTCCAGCTATTCCTGATGCATCCCAAACCTATTAAAATGGCCTAGTGTACAGACAGTCCACCTCTAGCAGGAATGCCCATGCAGACAGTGGCCATGCTGAAAATGGACTGCTACCAAATACACACAGGCAAAAATAGTTTTGTGTGAACAAAATTAATTTCTGATAAATCTGAAGTAGAAGAGCACAGTATTTTCTCAGAAGCATCACCATTTGTTTCCAAGGTACTGAATTTTTCACAGAATTCTATCCCTTTTCATTGCAACAAGTCAGTAGAAACCTGAATTTATTCATTGTTTTCTTGTGACATATAACATGCATGAGTTATTTCACTGTGTCTGTGTTATTTCACAGGTAATTCTATACAGCAAAGAGGAAAATGAGCAATGTCTCCTGTCTGTGCTAACATTTGCTTGCAAGAGAGAGCTTCTCTGTCTCATGGTATGATGGATAGTAACTTGGAGTATCCAGCACAGCCACACTTCGTAGCCTTGCACTTTGCTTGAGTGAGCCTTAAATCAGTGATGGCAAGAGGGAGGCAGGAGCTGTTGGTCAGCTCACATTCAGTGATGCACAGCTGTTGTACCTCCACAACATGCTAATCTTTGGTTTACTAAAGAAAAAAAAAATTCCTCTAGCTTATGACAGAGAATTACTAACTTCCAAGAGCTGCACAGCAGATTCAAATGAAACCCAGTTTGGCTGGCTCTGAAAGCTGCTTGCATCACACTTGGCTCATGATGAATGAAAATTCAATCCAGATGTTCTCATCTAACTCTTAAAAAAATAAATTTGAAATTGTATCAATTACAAAATTGCTGAAGATTAAAAAAAAAAAAAAAATGAAAGCCTAAGCAGAGAATGCTTTCTCACATCTACAGGCATAGGAAGTATGACAGAAACATGCATTTCTGCTCCTTGGCTCTAATGAAGCCGAGGAAGGACTGGTATTTGGTGTACTTTTATCATACGTAGTATATTTTGAAGCAATCGCCAAGATAGAGCACAAACTCTTCATGCCTTCTTGCAGAATAACCATAAAGCTGGGATATTTAACTCTGCTGGCATGAATATGAATCTGTATGACAGATCTTTTGAACAGAATGTTTTCAAAAAAATTAAATTCTCCAATACCAGTCTATTATTAGACATGTAGAAATTTTTTTGCCCACTAGGTGAACATGAGGTACCAGTTTGAGGCTGCTCTATGTAACATTTCATTTCTACACAACAGCTACAGACAAGACACTCCTGCACAAAACATGATTTTATGCCAGGAATTTTTATAAAATTAAGTGTTCTACTTTACCCTGAATCAGTGGCAGAAGACTGATAATAATCATACTGACTAAATGCCACAATTAACTTCTTATCATGGCTCTGAGGATTTACTTACAACCCATGTGTTTAAACAGGAAGACTGATTTCTGTGTGCCCTTCTATGTGGACTTTAAATTTTGCACAGCTGCTGCAAAAGAAAGGTGCTAAAGGTCCCTTTTGCACTGAGTTATGCTTTTATACCTGGCAGTACCTGTTCTGTTTCCTTTTAGTAATTAGTACATGCCACACTTCATCAGAACTAGTGGTGAGACACTGTATTTAGTCAGCCCTTCAGCTTTTCCCCATAGAGAGGAGTAATAATACACAACATTTGCAGACAGAAATGTACCTTATATAGGATGGAGAAGGCATAAATGGGCTGATGCTAACTGCTAATGCAAAATACCTTTTGGTAATAGGCCATGACAACCAAAATGCTACTTCCCCTTTCCTATGACTTATACAGCCATTCACGTGCAGAAGAGGGGTGGTTTTTTTTATATTGACTAGGCTGCAGTTTTCTGAGACTTTCCATTTGCCCTGCCACCACTGAAAGATTTTCTGCAGCAGATTTTTTCAATAGCTTCTTCAGCCTAAATTATATTAAGCTGGGAGTATCATTATTTCCTGTGTGGGCACTCCGGAGAATTAGAGAATTCCTGACTGTGTCCATTCTGTTATTTACCCTGGGAATTAAACAACTGATCTAGGTACAATGACACATCATGACGACAATACTCTCCAACAGAATTGATTCCCACTCTGAAAAACAGAAGAAAAACATTTAAAACAGAAAAAGGAATTAGTGACAGTATATACTCCAAAAATCTTTTGCATATAAACAAGTTTATAGGGCCTCAGAATTGGTTTGCTTTTATTTACCTTTATTTATTTAGATTTAATTGGGAAACTCTCTTACAGAGATAGTAGTCATTTTCAAAATAAGATAAATTAGTGCCAATCTTAAATAATTTTACATTGATACCTACCTTAGAAATACAGCAGACTAAGGACTGATTCAGTCACAGAAACAAACTATCTGCAGAGGTATATTTTGGATTGACGGTAGATTTTCAAAGCAGCTTTATAATGATCTATTATCTTTATAGTATAGAATTGTTATCAGCAAGGTCATGGTGGCAAGGTGCAGGTTTACCTCAGCCTCTCACGATTCATTCAAGTGTAACTTGCCCATATCAAAGCTTGAATAATCATAGGTTTGCACTGCTTAATAGTGAACCAGTTACACCAACACAAGTTCAGGTATTTCTGCGTTTTCTACCCTCACGCTTCCAGCTTCAGTGTAGACATGAGAGGTGTGAGGTGATGAGAGTGCTTATATCCTCGGTTCAGATGGGGGACGACTTTATCTTACCACCGTTCTAGAGGCATGAACACCGACTCTAGGTGCGAAACATAACCTTTGCAGGAAATAAAAACACCAGTGCTAAGTTTCACACATGATAAGCAAACACGACAGCTCTACTCCTGTCAGGTGCTGACTGCTCGGAATTTCGGTGTGGGGGTAGAACAGGCTGTGCACAGCTGCACCACGTGAACCGCAAAAGGGTGCACTTTGAGACGGAAGGTGAAGAGAATGGAGAGATAAACACACAAAAATCGCAATTACCACCCTAGAGCCTCCACTTTTGGCATTACAGAACATAATGCTAAAGTTCCACAGACCTAAGGACACACCTGCACGTGATGCCTCCACACGTTTCGTAGCCCACAACCCACTGAATTTTGTCTACCTCCTAAACGCAGGCGGCAATCTGGGTGCATCCCACCCAGCCAACCTGCTCTCCCAGGACAGCCAAGGCTGCAGCGCCCAGTGGCCAAAGAGCGAGTCCCGCCGAGCGCGGGGCTCCTCGGAAAGAGCACTCTCAGCGACAGCCCCACTTCCCTCCGCTCCAGGGGCTCCTCAGAACCAGCGCCCTCAGCCACAACCCTGCTCCGCTCCAGGGGCTCCTCAGAACCAGCGCCCTCAGCCACAACCCTGCTCCCCTCCGCTCCGCTCCGCTCCAGGGGCTCCTCACAACCAGCGCCCTCAGCCACAGCCCCACTCCTGGATCGCCTTCGCTGCTGGGTAAAGCGGGCACAATCCATCCCCCGCCACTGCCCCTCCGCGGGCGCCGAGGCGATTCAAAATGGCGCCCGGCGGCGGCCGCCCCTCGCCCCCCTCCGCGCAGGCGTTCCCTTCGCCGGCGGGCGGTGCTTCCCCCGGCGCGCCGGGCAGGAGGAGTCCAAACTGCGGGGGCTGGAGCATCGCCGGAGGAGCCCGGCACCTGTCCCGCAGCCAGGTGTGCGCCGCCGGCGCCATGGGAGGCCCCGCGCCGTACGGAGGGGGCGCCCGGCGAGGGGTGGCCGCTCCGCCTCAGCTGCGCTGAACCCGGCGCTGCTCCGCGGGGACTTGAGAGCAGCGACATGGACCGCCCGCCGCAGCCCCCGGCCGCCTCCTAGTCCCGCAGCAGCGGCTGTGGGGCGGGTCGGGCATGGCCCAGCGTGACGAGAGCGACGGAGGGCAGCGCTACCCCGGTGAGGTGTCTGGGCTGCTCGGGGCTCTTCCTGCTTGGCGACTGCGCAGCCCTGCCAGCGCTGGGGGTGTCGGTGGTACCTGTTGGTGTGAGGGGCAGAGCCGGGGTCGAGCGAGGCAGGCGGGAGCAGCCTCAGCAATGAGGGGGCCGCCCTGGCTGCGGCTGCTGACTTGCCTGGCCGTGGCCACTTTAAAAAGTTAAGAGAAGCAGGTGGGCTGAGCCTTGGGAATGTTCACCGACGGGGTTAAAGCCTGGGGAGAAGAGTGAGCAGTGCTTCCTCAAGGCTTTTTCTGTTGTTGCTGCTGCTGTTTCAGTTTCTTTGGGTTGTTTTGTAAGCGAAGGCCGCTATCTCGGAAACCTTCGCGGAGCGAGTCGGGTTCAGCCCGTGAGGAGGAAGAAACTTTGATCTCGCTGCCTCTCTTCTAGTCGAAATCTCCCAGGCAATTCCCAAAGACCAAACAAAATTACAACTCGCAGTAGCTGAAGTTCTCCTGACGTTGCTGTTAATTTAATGTGGTTTACAGAGTTTTCAGTAATAATGGTTTGGGGAGGGTAAAAGCCCCGTAAAGCACTTCTGGAGCAGAGGCTTTAGCAGAGCACTGTAACTTGTTTGTATTGCCGGCCTGACGGAGGAAAAACAGCCGAAAAGCGCTGAATGGCTTACTTATGATTACTCTCCGAGCACTCCGCTCAGAAGCCAGATTTGTAAAGCTCACGCTTCTAAAAGGTAATCAGTTGAGAGTTAGATAACAGTCATTTAATTAATAAATAAATAATCCCTATGAGTTTATTTTCTTTTTTGCTGGTAAACTTTCGCCAGTACTTACGTAGGTATCCTTAATTTCTGTATCCTATGTTTAGTTTAAAGGCAGACTTTTTGTAGCTTCAGGAATTCTTCACTGTTGGCAATGCTGTGGGTGTTAGAACATGCACATAAACAAAAAGACCCAAGAAATCTTTCATAAAAACTGAGTTTGATGCTCTTGTGAACCAAGGTCACCCAAAGCTGTCCTTGGTAACAGCAATGTGTATCTTAATACATGCAACAAAAATACTGTTAAATCATGGAGAATATAAACTGGTAATTAAAAAAAAAAAAACCTGTAAGAAAATGAAAAGAGATAAAAAGCTGCAACTTTGTAATTGAAGAAATTCCTTGTTCTTAAAAACTTAAGAAAAAATGCTGGCAAAAGTGTTGAAGAGATAATGTGTGATGTTAACTCTTTGAGAACTGGACTGTATATGCAATCATTCATGCTAGGTAAGGAAATATAAAGCCTGTTTTGCAAATTGTTGCCTTACTCTTGTTGCTTGCCTAAATTGCAACATAACTCCCACCAGACTTGGAATAATGGGCCTTGAGTTGGCATCTTTTTTGTTTTATTTTACTCTTAATGGTTTGGCATTGCTGTTATCTTTTAGCTTTTATATCAAGCGGGTTAAAAATGCATTTTATTGTAGATCTTAGAAATTATAATCAAATATGACTTGTTCCCGCTGTATGGTTGAGTGATATGCAAAGCCAAAATCTGTTTTAAAGCCTCTGGTTATTGTCAGAACATGCCTTCTTGCATGCTGTGATCAGAATTTGGGGAATGTGAGGCCGTATGGACAGCCCTGCTGAGACAGATCAAAACTCCACCTGTCAGAAAAAAATTTACCCAGGAGAGGGTCTGAAAGCAGAACTAATGTATGTTGATGTTTTCATGAAGTTCTGATACTTGTGGTTTAGAGCCTTTCTTTTTATTTAGGCATCATCAGTGCTTTTTTTATTCTCAAGCTTAGATGTAAATTTCTGTCATCTCAGTGTTCTGTGACAGAGTTGTGTGCAGGGTAGCTGTCCTTTGTGTGAGTAGTTGTGTGCTGATGTTAATTTTGAACCTGGCTACAAAACTGTCTTTATCAGGTGCTCCTTAGCACTTAAGTTGGAAGTGTTAATGAGTAAATAACATCTACCTGCTCTCTCATCCCACTTGTGACCTTGGCTGTATTTTCCTAACTCCCTTTTCCTTGTTATTTCTTGTGGGATGTTCCCTCTAATAAGATCATATTCTCTACAAGACATAGGATGTTAAGAGTTTGCAGATACTGATTTTTGTTTAGATTGTAATATATTTAAATAAACAATGGGGATTATGAATCTTGTGCAGACAAAATTGCATACTATTTCTCAACAGCTTATTGTACTCAGATGATAATGTTGCAACATTGTTATGTTAATAAATGCTTTATGGAAAGAAGTTAGCATTGGACTACATGACAGAATATTTGACATCAGTTGTCAGATTTTGCACTTACCAGCGAGGCAGCTAAAACAGAGTATAAATATCACTTCATCCTTAAAAACAATCCTACTACAACTTAACTCAAAATGAATCAAGGAGTTCTCATGTGCGTTCTTGACAGCTGATTGCATCTCAAGTTTTCAGTTAAAGCCCCACTTCAAAGCCTCCCACAGTTTCGCTGAACTGTGTAAAACCTTTGTAGCTTGCTGTTGCATAATTTGCTCCAGCAAGCTGTGGTGTTGTATACGTCTGCATTTCCTGGTTGCCCGTTTAAATGATCTCTTCCTGTTAAATTTCTTGCTTGAAAAAATATCGAGGCAAGTTAAAATAGCTTCAGTGCCCGGCATGGAATTTTATTTTCATTTTAAAAAAGATTCTTTTGTTTACAGTATTTGGCCTCTTAAGCTGCTGTGGTTACTGCCTCTGCCAAGGTCACTTGAATGATTACCATTTGTAAGCTTGGTTGAGAAGAGCAATGCAATTAAACTAGGGACTGGCTGCTACTTGGGAAAATCATTGAGCAGAAGTAAAGGCAGTCATGGGAGGAATTCATTATGGGAACATGCTTGTACTGTTTACCCAAACATCATCACAGCCGTCCCTGGCAGATTACATTTGTGTTCTGGACTTCACTTTCTAGATGCATTTATAAGCTTGAATTCTTAACAGTCAAGCCTCTTGGTTACGCTGTTCTGAAATGTGGGTGTATGTATACTTTAGAGTAACATTGGGGCAGGGTGGGCTGTGGATTTGAAGAGCAATGAAATGTATATTAAGGAATGAAGGTGAACACAGGGAGAAGCAAACAGTCAGACTTACTTTAGAAAAGCAAGTGAATTCAAATAAGAAGGTCTGAAAACAGGAGATCACAGTATATATGACAGTAATTAAATCTAATGTTCCATGTTATGTTTTATTTGTACACTTGAATTGTCACTATTGACTTCTTCAGTGCAGTTTTTTGCCTGCGTTCAAGGATTGCTCTTTGGGGTTGTTTGGTTTTTTGCTGGCCCTTGTAATTTTAATTTAGTGAATAGAGAATTCATAATGTACACAGTTGGTGTGCCAGCTATTTCAAGACATCAGTTTAATTGCAGGGGATGTAAACTTTTCAAACCATGGTAATATGAAAAAAAAAAAAAGTTGCTATAGCAACTCTTTCCTTAAAGTGTTCACACATCTTCACAAGCTTTTTAGTCAAAACAATGCGCTTGAAACCTTGCTTAGGCAGAGGATTAAGCAACTGGTGCATTGATTGATTTGGGTGGGTAGCGTATATAGTTGGCTGTTAAAAAGTTCTGAAGAAGTCTAAAAGATTAAATAGCCAGGGTTGTTTTTTCTTGACATTTGTCTATGCTTGGGAGTGGATCGAACTGGAGTTTCATATCTGCTAGCCAATACCATTTGGGTAGTAAGTTAAAGGTTTAGTGCAGCATACAAAGTCCAGTTGCATTCTTGAACTTTCCACATGACTGAAAACTCGTGGAAAAAGAGTTTCTGTTTGGACCAGTGAGATATGTTTGAAATGAGTTTTCTCTCACTTGCTGCCTATTGGTATCACAATGCCAAACTGTATTGATGTCCTCTGATTCAAGAATGGACTGTGTGTCAAACCCTGGTGTTGGGCAGGGCTCAGGTGACATTAGCCAGGGGGTTAGAGCTGCTGTGAGATCTCAATTTCAAATGTCAGTGAAAACTGCTAACTTTGGGTTTTCTTTTGGGGTATGTATGCATTTGGGTTTTTTTTAATAGACTGGGGAGGACCCTCTAGAACAACTGGCACCTTTAATTAAGTGCTGTAGTTGAGAGAGAATAGGAGACCAGAAGCAGTACACCAGGCTTCAGAAACTGAAGAAAAATCTGTCTAAAAAGCAGTCTTTTTGCAAGATGGAAAGAGTGTTCTTCACTCATTCACACTTATCCAAGAGTGTTTTAGAGAGAAGAAATTGAAGCAATATGCCCATATTTGTTCTGCCAACTGCTACAGAGTAATTGCATTACAAACTTCAGAAAAGCTGTAGACAAATTAACTACTCATATGGAAAGAGAAGATTTGTGTAATGTCAGATTAATGATCATATAGTGTTTAAAGAGTCAGCAGCAGTTCTGGAAGCCAGGGCAGTATTCCTGACGTTGTTCCAGGTGTATGAAAGTTGCCATTGAGTTTGGTGCATCCAACCTGTAGCTCCTGTTTGGCAGCCATTGCTTTGCAGGTCATTCAGACTGGAAGTGGGGCACTGACTGGATTAACTGACTGCTGGCAGCCCCTGGGAGACTGCATGGATGGATCTTGAAAGATGAGGGATCACAGTCCCTGAGTGCTGTAAATGCAATGTACTTGCAAATACCATTTTTACTGCATGTGCACTGATGAAGTGCAAAACATTGACTGTATGGTAGCTTTATAGCTGTTCAGATTTTGCATCTCTTTCTTAATGCAATGGTGATACATTATGCGTTCTTTTCTGTGACAAATTTATTATTAGTTTGATGGTTTCCAGAAGAATGCTGAGAAATTCTGTTTAAATGAACACTTCCAAATCTGGTCTAAGTTATAGAAACAAGTTTTGTAGCCCAGTGACATCAGTAAGTATAAATTTAGGACTGTATAAAAATAAAATTCATACATTTGTGTCAAAATCAGCAGGAAACATTAAAATACTGCAGGTTTTTTAGTATGTGATTTCAGTATTAGGAGATACGTAAGAAGCTAACATGGGCACACAAACTTCTTATGAAAAGCTTTTCATGCTTGACATTTTCTAGAAGCCTAATTTAAGTTGCCATTGTCTTGGCTATTCATGCTGGGTGAAGGGATAGTAATAATGTACAAGAGAAGACCAATAATTTTAAATTAAAAACCTAAATTAGGACAGGACCAAGTGCATTAAAAAAAGCAAACAAATAACCATGAAAAAAAAGCCAACCCTGCTAGACAAACAGTCAAGAACAAACCACAACCCTCCTGCACACTCGTAATATTTTCTTTCTTTTTAACCAGTTACCAGCTGGGCCAAGACAACTGATGCAAATTTATCCAACTCATTAAATGGTTTGACCTTCGTGGGAATTCTGGATGCAAGAGTGAGCAGCAGTTTCCAGGGCCTTCAAAACTTGAACTCTGGGACCCCAAGAGATATCTCATTGCCTGAGTATGGACCTGGCCTGCTGTCCCGTGCTTTAGAAGATTGTCATAGCCTTAAATCAGTGGATTCTGGTATTCCAACTCTAGAAATAGGAAATCCAGAGCCTGTTCACTGCAGTGTGTTGAATGTGAAGAGAAAGCAATCAGAACCTGAACTTGTGCCTGACAGGGCTTTTCAGAGTGCGTGCACACTGCCGCCGTACGTGCCTCCGCATCCGCTGGCTGCTGAGCACGACCATGCCGTGCGAAAATCCTCCACCTTCCCAAGAACGGGGTATGACACTGTCAAACTTTACAGTCCAACCTCAAAAACTCTAAACCGAAGTGATGACATCTCTGTTTGTAGTGTGTCTAGTCTTAGCACAGAACTGTCAACAACTTTATCAGTTAGCAATGAAGACATTTTGGACTTTGTGGTCACAAGCAGTTCAAGTGCAATTGTGAATCTCGAGACTGACGAGGTGCACTTTTCGGATGTTACCCTGAATTCCTCTAGAGACAGCAATGACCAGAACCAGCAGCAGTTTTGTCACGAGACAGATGTGGACAGCAAACGGAAAATACTGGGACCTTTTACAAACTTCTTTGCCAGGTAATATTTCCATAAAATATATTTTAATGGATTATGTAAGATTTTAGGAGAAGAGTCTTGTTTGATGCTATACTTTGAAAGATAAAATTGCTTGGTGTTTTCATTTAGATCAGTATTAACATATCTCTTCTGTTATGAGTAAATAGGCAAATACTGTTGGGGTTGAAGGCTCTCCATCCTACTCTATATTATGTTTATAGTGTATAGAAGGATCTTAAATATTGGAAGATTCCTTCTCTATTACAATAAAAAGATTTCTGAACAAGGTATTTTTTCTTCTGAACAGTGGCTTCTCCGGTGGAGTCTTTTGTGATTTTGGCCAAGGTCTTTAATCTTGCATCACATAAATAGATAAATATAGGTAGGATCCTTACCTGTATTAAAGAACTTTGATATCTGAGGATTCATAAGTCGTTTAGTAGTGGTGGAATATTTTATTGATCATTCTAGGGGTATGAAGCTTAAAATACTTTTATAAACACTTGGTGTGACTACTCTGATCTGTTCAAATCTGAGTTACTGCTTTTTTTTTTTAATATCCTTCTCCTTAATTTTTGTATAGAATGAAAACATCTGACATTGTCACCCGCTTGTTGAAATGATAACATTGGCTACTCAAAGCAGTTTCTAATGTGGCCTTTTTATGAACAATAAAGTTCTAAATGCAGATACTCCAGGGAGGTGGGGAGTGAGGAAGTGGACTGATCTACTTTTGGGCTGTTGAGTTGTTGCTGGTGGGTTATTGTTTATTTTTATTTTTTTTAATTGTGTAAGGCCTTAATAATGTCTTACTTTTAAGCTATATCATCTGAAGTTTGAAATATTTTAGATAAATTGTTCTAGGAAGAAATTTCAGACATCAAGTGGAGTTGACTGTAAATAACCTGTTTTGCACATGGCTTCAGCTAATATATTTTTCCTCATGCAATTATACAATTGTTATTTGCAGGAGACAAGTAAGCTAATGAAATACAGCAAGAATTGGCAAAAATCGTGCTTTGAAAGGCTATCTTATTTGCAAAGCTTAAGAAAATCAATTTGTTTATGTTTACTAAGCTGGCTGAAGCCTTTGTTGATTTTTATTCTTAGGCTGAAGTACTGTGCAGCAGAGCTCCAGTCATCAGTCATGTTTGAGATGCTGATGTTTTTGTGGACCCTTGTCTGTTTGTTGCCATGGAACCAGACTTAATTCTGAGGCAGGAGGTTCTCAGCACTTCAAAGCATAAACTTTTGTTACCCATTCTGGTGGCACAACTGCAAACTGAAATGCTGTCCTTCAGCCTGGAAGGGAGCACAGTGGAACAGGCACATTTAGACCCCACTCAGAGTAGGATGTTTAACCACTTATTGACTTTTCCCATCCAGCAAAGCAAAGCCATCTGTTCAAATTCTGTTCTAGCATAGTCTGTGTTGATTTTATCAGTGTTGCAGAAGCTGTTGGACTTACTAGACTGAGCTTTTTTAACCTGAATCTTTGCAGGTACATTGAATGCCAGGAAATAAAGGTTGTCATTACTGCCTTTTTAATGGGGAACAGATAATCTTGGTCACTGGGTGATGTCATTGTAAGAATATGAGGATTAAGTTCAACCTAGGTGATCGGCTTTGAAGTTCCAGGTGCTCAGTCTGTAGCCTGACCTTGAATATCCTTCTCCTTGGCATGCACTTCCTGCTCTGTTTTGGAAACAAGAGTTGCCCGGTTTTTGTCTGTACTTGCACACCACACCCCCATATTTAATGCATCTGTCTCGTGTCATGAGACCTGGTGGTGAGTTGCACAGGTATTGAACAAGCAGTGAGCCTCAGAGGTTCTGTGCCACAGGGAGTACTATTTATATTTATCCTCTCAGCATTGTTAAGGTTCAAAACATGCTGTTGCTAGTTTTTGTTGGTTTTGTAATCTGACATCCATGGGTTTGAAACCTCCCTTTTCCTGTGAGCTCCTTGGATTCCCAGAACTTAAACCAGTACTGAAGTAAATGAACCTGGGCCTTGCAGTGTTTTGTTTGAAAGTAGCTTCTTTCAAGAGGCCTTCCTACCCAGCTTACCCTGTGCTCTGTACTGGGGTTTGTGTGCAGTGTGAGATGAAGAGGAGGCATTTTGAGTAGTACTGTTAAAGACCAGCTTGCTGAGAGGGAGCTTCCTAAAGCAGTTTGTTACAAGTGCTGCAGTGGTGGGTATAAACCAAGTCCCAGAAAGGAGTGTGTTCTTAGCACTGCACTCTGTGCTGAAAGTTGTGATTCAGTCTTGCAGGTTGAGTACATAAACTTCACTTTAGAGAACCAAGGGTGAGCCATGGCAGGAAAAAGTCAAATTGCCTTGGCTGTGGTCAGTGGCTGGAACACATGTATACAACTTGTAATAATGACACCTCAGTGCTTTGTACACAGCCTTCCAGCAGCCTAATGGTCATAGGGTAAGGCTGCAGTGTGGAGACTCAGCCTTAATCTGCAGGTTTACCCCTTTGAAGGCTTCTCTGGGTAATAGGATACAGGTTTGAACCACTGAGAGCAAAGATGAGTCAGCTTAATTTTTTGCACAGGTTTTTGACATTTGTTGAAAGGGACAAACCTTGCTTCTTGAAGTGGCACCTGTGCTTGAATAGAAGTCCATCTGGCCTCTGAGGATGTGTTAGTTTCTCTGATCTTATCAGAGTAAACTTGGCCTTGACACGTCAGTTAAGATTTGTGGTTCCTGTAGAGATAATACTGACAATAATTAGATGCCTCCAGTGCTTGGTCACATGTGCTTAAGCTTTATATCAGTTAGGGGTAAGTCTTTTGCCATATGGAGAAAATGCTTAGAGAGGTATTTGCTTTAGAATATAAAGTTACTTTTTGGCACTCTGTACATTTATTTTTTCCTTTGAGACTATATGTATGTGTGCATGTGCACAAGGTTGTAACGTTCTGTGTCAGTTCTGTGGTGTGTTACAAAGTTTTAGTTTGAGACTGCATTTACAAAATGAGTTGTAGAAGAGATCAAAGAAAAAGTGAGCCCTGTTGGCTCATTTCCTTCAGTCCTGGCACCTTCAAGATCACTTGGGAATGGAGTGCCCTGCTTCCTGGAGCACTGAAGAAAGTTTCCTGGACTGCTTCTCTGGCTCAGTTTGTGTCCTCAGCAGTCTGAGTATCTGTAAGGTCTGCTTGTTTCCTCAGGCTGCTGGATGCATCTTTGGGTGTGGGCAGGAAGATCCAAAGTGAGAAGGAGGCTGATTTCTTGCTGACGCACAGCTTTTCTCTTGGAAGAGCTTAAGGCACCACAGGTACAGTGCCCTCATTAGGCTCCAGGTTGGCACATGAAAATGAATTACTGCTTCTGAAAGTAGCTGTGATGCTGACTGTTGACAAAAACACCTGACATGTTGGTTGTTTTCAAGTGTCTCTTGTATCGGCTTTAAAAGCCCAGAGGTTTTGAATGCAAGCATGAGTTGGAATTCATTTCCTTCATTTGAATATATGCAGGAACTTGGTTTGAAAACTAGCGTGAGCAAATAACTGGGTGGGAGACTAAAGAGTTGGTGGCTTGTCTGCTTGTTTGCCTTATTGACCCAGAGTAGTGTGGGTTAATTAGTTTTACCTTTGGACTTTACTTCTGTACAGTACTGCTGATACTTCTAAAATGTGTGGATCTTAAAACAATTTTCCTGAATTAGGACTGTAGTGATCTTACTGCAGAAGTTTCCCTTTTCATTTATCATTTTCAATTATCATTTTGGAGACTGAAGATTTTTGTGCTTACGTGGAAAGCGAGCATTAAGGGGTTAGGACTATGTACAGTTAAATAACAAGCCATGCTGTTTGTTTCACTTTAATGGATTACGAGTGGTGTAAGTCTTTACTTAGTCCACTGCCATGGATATTGTCTGTTTTCCCAAGAATCTGGATCTTCTTTCTTTTTGGGCTACTCCTAGAAGTTTTTGATCTGAGTGTCTTAAGTATTTGGATCTCAGGAAGTATATAAGGGGCATAGGGGCTACACATGAAGTAAAGAGCTTTAAGAAGATCATTACATTCTACTATTTGCAAAGCATCTCTGCATTTGTGGAAGAAAGCTTCTGGAGCAAGATTGGCATTCTATGCCATACATAGAAGCACATATGTGTGGCCGACTCTCTGAGGCCTAGGGATAAGCTTGGAGCTGAACAGCCTGCGAAAACCGGTACAGAGCCATCGAGGCCTGTCAAAAACCAGGGTACAACCTGCGCTAGCTTCACCTAGCCAGAGCTGCACCACGCAGGCTGAAACCCAGAAAACCAGGACTGCCAACCTGGGGCCAGGACCAGAGCTGAGGAACAGCCGGAGTCAGAGCCGTCTGGGACATCACAGGACAGGAGATTCGTGGGAATTGTCAGCTGTCTCCTCTCCCACAGAGAGCATCTGGTGCTTCATTATGATCATTTTGCCCGTGGATTTCTGAGTTTTCAGTATAGAGAAGTTGATGGAAGCATTGTGATTATCAAGAGCTGGGAGCTCCACATTGGAAAGACCTTCCTGGGAAAAGCTTTCTGCCTTACATGGCATATTCTTACAGCATTCCACTTCAATCACAGGCCTCAACTTACAAAAGAGGGACTTCCTGGTCATCCAAAAGATTCTGATCCCCCTGATTAATGTGCCTCAAATAGCTTTTTTCTTGTCTGGTCTCAGCAATATCAGAACTAAACCCCTGTTTCTGCTTTACATGCTTATCAGGAAAATTACTTATGTGGGAGGTGGTCTTTTTGGCCACTGCTAAGGAATCTACTTTCTTTAACCTGCTAGTACCATCATCAACCTGTTCTTTAGCTTCTGGTATTCAGAGCTGCATCATTCTGAGTAACTGAAGCTACTTGCATTTGCTGAGTTATAGTTACTTTCTTTCCAGCCTCTGCAAGCAATGAATCCATGTTCTTTAGTTCTTCATCTTTACAAACTGAGGACTTTCCTTTGGTATTACACATGCTTTCCAACTGGCCTTTGCCAATGTACACTTCAATCTGCCTGGTGAAAAATGGCTGTTCTTGTGGTCTGCCTTCTGACAAAATTTATGAGGGCTTGATAGCATAGGGTTAAAAATGTTGCTAAAATCATGGGAATTGTATACAAGAGATTCAGAGGGTGGAAAGAAAGGTTGGGTCTGGTAGGCCTGGGAAAGGGAACTAGGCCCTGGGAATGAATGTTGAGCTTTATCTTTACTGAATCATGTGAAACTGCACCTGCGTAGTCATCATATGATAAATAATATGATTGCTAAATGTAATTTTTTTTTTTTAATTGAATATATTATTGTTTGATCATAATAATGAGAAGCGATGTAATCGTAACGAATCGTGAGAAAGGGTATTTTGGGGACCTGATGAAAATCACAAGAATCCATGCTTGGATAAGATCAATATATACAATAGAACAATATGGGTTTAGTAATTATTATATAGTTACATAATGAAAAGGGTATAAAAACATGTCTCTCTGTAATTCATGTCAGTCAGATTTGGGTTTGTGTCCCGACTCCCAGAGCTCTTCAATAAAAGCACCTGCATATAATCATCCTGTGATTGTGTGTTTCTAAGCTAACAGGCTGTCCTTTTCAGTTTCTCCACCTTGTCTGTAATTACTTTGTTTGGTGCTTTTTCTCTATGTAGTATTCTTCTGGTCTTATTTTCTCTAGCTGCTGTCACATTGGTTTATCTCTGTTTGAGATGTTTTTGAAATCTATTCTCCTTACTGGCCATTTTCCTCTCTACAGGATTTTGCTGTGTTTGCTTTGGAAAGGTTTTAAGAAGTTTTCCTCTTTATGGCTGGTTTATCTTTCTCATTTGTATTCAGAAAGCTCTCCTGTAATGAAGGCAATATATCAGAAATGTTATCCTGGAATGGTAGATTTTCAGCACAATAAACTTCTGATGAGATTTTTTTTTTTTTTTTTTTTTTAAAAAAAAAAAGCCATTGTGAATCACCTTTGCCTCATTAGAGGCTTTAGCTGAGACACGTCTGGGTCCCTGCTGCTGACCTGGAAGGTGTCTGTCCTGGCCTGTCACACCAGGGGCCGAGTATGATCACTTCAGCTTTCACATGCTGGCCAACTTACCAAACACCGTCCAAATGACAGCACTGACCAGATGATCCCTCTACAAGCAGGGAATGGGCATTCATCTGTTCGTGTTTGAACTGTTAATATGTGTTCTGGTGAATGGTGGCAGTTTTCACTGTTGTATTAGAGTTATCACTTAGTGGTGAATTTCTCACTGTTGTATTTCACTTGGTGCTGGGTTTTCATACAGAGGAAGACACCAGGTCTCTGGACACCTCAGATGTCCTCAGGTCTCGGGATGTGTTTGTTCTCGTTTGCAAGGGCCCTGCAGGGGATTACAAACACTTCTTTCTTTTTTAATTTAAAAAGGGGGACCTGTGGCTGAATGAGGCCTAGGAGAATCTGGCCAGGATTTTTCCCAGGCTTTTTCCCAGGGTTCTCAAGGACAGGAGCCCAAAACAAAGATGCAGCATATGTGGCTTTAGTCATGGAGTGTATTTTTAAAAGGTGTTTCTCCTCTGTCCAATGACATGTCTGTAAATTATTTTCCACAATGTATACTATTTATATCCATGATTTTCTTGAATAAATGCTCTGTCTTGCTCCTGTAAGAAAGTCACCATGTTACTGTGTCTTTTCACCGCTTGTAATCACATACAGTAACACAGGTGTGACCTTATTTGTAATCTGATAAGAAAAATATCTTGAATTTCAAAACAGTAGCTACTGCTATCACAGTTAAGTCTGAAATCATGTGAATTTAATATACAGTAATTTCACGATTATAAACCGCACCTGAATATAAGCCGCACTTCTGGGTAGCTGGGAAGACCACGGGATTTGTCCATATATAAGCTGCACCCGAATATAAGCCACACCACTGGGGTAGGCTGGATTCTTCAATGAAAAAGGTGCAGCTTATATTTGTGAAACTACTGTATTTATATCACATATGTACACCCATGTTTTGAGATTACTGGTCACACGTAATTTGTAGTTTTGAATTTAGGAATTAGGTCCATCAATGGCAAAAGTCATGTGTGTTAATGGGTAGGACCTTTTCATAATGCTGCTTGTTGCTTTTAATGAGAGGACAGCTTGTTGTTGTTCTCAATTTTGGTGTTAAAAGGAATATAGAATGACAAAGAGCATTGTAGTGTTGATTTCTCACTTTCATGTCTCCAAAAATGGGAAGAAAAAATATTAAAATAATTGCAATTGACTAATCTGATCTATTAGTTATGATGTTGTCTCCTCTTCCGTGCAAGTTTCTGTTCAGCGAAGCCTCTTAGAGGGCTGTTCAGGAGGAGACAGGCTGAGAATGGGACTGAAGTATGTAGGAGGAGGAATGGAAAGAGCTGGATGCACTGAGGGCAGATACAGGTTCACTGCTTCTAACCACAAAGGAACAAAACCAAACTGAGCTGCAGGTGGAGTTGTCCAGAAGCTGATAGGAAGGCCTCCAGAAACCCAGCCTGTGATGGAGGAGACCTGCATGGCCACCCAGCACAGGCTCCTTCCCTGGCCTGCTGTGGGCTGGGCTCCCAAGCGCTGTAGTTGCCTGGCCCTGCAGGATTCACTGCCCCCTTGGAGGGCAGAGAATGATTTAGTGGCAGTTTTGTCCTTCATTGCTACTTTCCCTGGATGCATTTCCAGCAAATTGTTGTCACTAACAGATAGCTAAAGGCCCGGGAAGAGAGGAGGGCAAACAAGCTTATGCTCTGGTGGTGTGGGAAGCAGCATAGCACTGAGGATCTGTTTAATGCAGGATGCTGGCAGCAGTATTTCAGCAGCCCCTGAAACATTCAGGTGTGCTCATCTGAAAGGTGCTTCAGTCTTCATAGTATGGCTTTGGATAGTTCTTATTTGAAAGCCACTCTGCTACTGGAACTGACAGACTAAAAGTCCTCTCCCCACCTGTGTTTACTACCATGGCTGTGTGTGAAACAGAAAAAAATCAGCAGAATTTACTGAAATAAACATTTTCTTCCAGAGGTGGAAAGTTTGGATTCTACAAAAGTAACAGCTTTTGTTTTTGATAAAGGTTGCAAATTGTATGATACTGTTTTCAGAATTCCTGTCTTATTCAGAGAATGAAGTTTTGAACTTGGTCATGTGGCCTGTTCTCCACTAGGTGTTGAACTGAAACTGTCTAAATTAATTGCAATCCTTATTTTCCATTTTTGTGGGAAACTCTTTACAATTACAGTTCTTTTAGTTCTGCCTTCAACTTTTCAATAAATTTTGAGATGTAGCTCTTTAGAATAGAGGGAAGTTGCTTTAGTAGATAAAATCTTAGTTTTGCTGTTGAGTAATGGAAAACAGTTTTACATAAACAAGACTTTAAGCGAAGAGGCTTGTTGAACTTACTTGTTATGGAATCTAAATGAAAATCTGCTCAGTGATACTTTGGAGTTTTTTTAGAAACTGTACAAAACTATGCGGTACGTGAGGATTTAATGTGGTTGAGTTATTACTTAAAAGCTGGTGAAAGGTATGTGTTTCTTTTCTAGTGGCTAGTGGGAAGCATTGCAGAAGTCTGATACCGGCTAGTGAATGAAATCTGTAGCATAGATGGGTCTTGTATGTTGCTTGCATTATGGAGCTGTAATGTTCCACCCCCACCCTCCCTTGCCTTGTGGGGTCACAAGTCCTGCCAGCAAACCTGCTCCAGCGTGGGCTGCTCATTCCAAGGGGCCACAGGTGCTGCCAGGAGCCTGCTCCAGTTCTCACAGGGTCAGGCTTCTTTAGGCACGTCCCCCTGCTCCGCTGTGGGCTCCTCCATGGGCTGCACTGGGGGCTGCAGGGCAATCTCTGCTCTGGCACTTGAAGCACCTCCTGCTCCTCCTTCTGCACTGACCTTGGTTTCTGCAGGGCTGTTCCTCTAACACAGCCTCACTCCTCTCTTTTGACTGCAGTTGTGCAGCAAGTTTTTCCCCTCTTAACTGTTATGCCAGGGAAGCTACCACTGTCTCCATTGGCCTCAGCCTTGGCCAGTGGCAGTCAGTTTTGTCCTGGAGGCAGCTGGCATTGGCTGTGTTGGACATGGGGGAAGCCTCTGACTGCTCTTTACAGCAGCCACTCCTGTAGCCCCGCTCTACCAAAATATTGCCATGCAAACCCAATTCAGCACTGCACACATTTGCTTTTTGAATAGGAGTGAAAACGATGGAAGTTTCTCACAATGTGCATAAGACTTTAGGAACTAATTCAGATTAATGAAATTGAGCTCTGTTTTCATTCTGATTCACTGTCTCTATGAAGGTTTCATGAATTAGTGGGTTAGATGGTCTTTGTATCTTCATTTAATTTGCAAGAGCTTTCCTGATGTTTTCCTTTGTTAAAAGAAGCTGTGAGAAGTAGATGACATGGGGAATGGAGACTATCAGCATAATTGCTGCTGTGTGATGCTCTATCTCTCTCTCCATCTGATCAAAGTACTGTTTAACGTTCAGCTGACTTTTTCTTTCCTGAAAAATGCAGTGAGCAAGGTGAAATTAGATGGAATAAATACAATTTTTGCTCCTGGATGATTTATACAGTATCTCTTCCTATGTTACATAATCTGTTGAAGAATTGGAGTCAATGTTGACTTTGGTTTTAAACACATTTAAGATGGCTCAAACAAGAAATTGCTGAAGTTTTCATTCTTACATAGATTTTTGGTAACAGAAATGGTGTATGGAAACCATAAATTTTCTGAATCCATTCCTTATTTGTGTTAAGCCTCTCTTTCTAGTCATTAAGTGCCTCCAAATTTCTCCACCCATATCATAAGAATAATAAAGAAAAAACCCTGCAGTAAATATTAGGGTCATTTACACCTTGGAGCTGGCAGAATAAACACAAGAACTTGGCAGCATTGGAGGTAGGACAAGGCATGTGCTTGGTTCTTGGACTGCCCTTTGTGAACAGGGAGTATGGAATCTCAGAGCAGTTCAGGTCAGGAGGGGTTTGTGGAGTCCCTGTTTGGTGCAGGGCTGGCTTCAGCACCAGAGCGTGTTCCTCAGGACTCTGTTCAGTTGTTGTGAGTACATCCAAGCTTGGAGTTGACCTCCCTAGGCTGTGCAGTTTAAGATTTGTATTCTGCCACTAGGATTTCTTTTTTTTCCTCCCCTTTTATCCATTTGAAGCATGCCTTGTGGCAGCTTGCTGCTTTGCCTCTTGCGTTTTTTTTCCTCATTACATGGACAGGCATCCAGGCCAAATGAAAACACCTTTCACAGCATCCCTGCTTGGCATGGTGCTGAGGCCTACAACATAGATCATAGTGGTCGTTCACTGGACTTCCTACAGTTTTTGATCTCTTTATTGTAGTCCAGGAGCCGCACACTTGATCCAGATATGTTCTTGTAGGTACCAGGCAGAGTTTTTATTCATTTTTACCTTTTGATCTTAATGCAGACAGGTCCATATTTAATATCTATTGCTGGAAGGTCTTCAAGTTTACTTAGTGTCATTTTTTTGCTTAGGATGACATTTCATGTATTCTACTTTTTTTTTTATTATTTGTGTAGTAATAGTACTTGAAATGAATGAAGAAATCTTCTTTCAGATTTTAGGAATGGAATTTTCAATTACTCTGATATTTCATGATAATTTGGGAATTTGGCTAGCTAGAAAAGATTAGTTTGAAGTATTGATTTTGTAGGACAGTCCTTACTTGCTGAAACTCCAGTTTCTGAGAATTCTTCAGTATTTGCATGGTAGACCAGCACTGTGCATTATCCCTGAGGAAAATAGTTCTTGGCTTGCTGCCACCAGTCCTAAAGCTAAACTCACAGAGTTACTGCCTGATTGATCTTTGCATGTCTTGGATACTTCAGTGCAGTCAGCACTGCTTTATTAATTAAGGGAATCTGTAGGAAGAAAGGTAAATGCAGAATACTGTAATTTTGATAAATAGTTTATTAAACTCTGCTCTTTTTCCCAGAAATCTAGAAAAATTTCCAAGTTACCCTATTGCAGGCTATCAGGTATCCTATACTGCTAACTTATATTGTAGTACTGTTTCTCTCAACTGTGGAAGTCTTACTTTTTCCAGACCTGCAGGTATCTGTTACACTGTAAAGTGTTACTGTTTTTTGATTCTTACTGAACCTGCTGGAATGTTTGTGGTTGGAAAACTTTGTTTTGTGGTTGGAATTTATAAAACACAATTCTGTAATTAGTTATGTCTTTCACAGGTAAGTCAACTTGTAGGCTGACTCTATTTCTGTTGATTTGTTTATCCATAAACCAAGCATTGTGCTTCCTTTAGTCTGACCTTTGGCAATCTCCCAGAGACAAAATTATGCAAACCCTGCTTCTGTATGTAATTTTGGAATCTTATTTGGAGCATAACTTCTGACTTGTTTATGTAGGTTTTTCACCATAGCTGAAGTACTTGAACTTTTTTGATGATGTTCTCTCTGTTGGTTGTTTTGATGTATAGCTTGACTGCAAGTTGATCTGGGTTTGAGAGGAAGGAATGTAAGAACTACATCTAGTGAATTATTTCTAGAAACCAGTGTTACTGGGTCATGGATACCAACTGTTGGCTTTTCCCTTTGGAGAATGTAGATTTAGAGCATTTCAGGAGACTTTGGTAGGTCTCCTGACAGCTATGCCTTCTCAAGTCCATCAGTTCTCCAGTCATCATGTATCGGTCTTGTTCCTCCACTAATCATGTAACAAAAATTCCTTTGATAGAATATGTTGCTGTTTTTTCAGGATTTATATTTTCAGTCTCTGGTAATTGTTTAAATGGGCAAATTAGGAACATCTAGAGGTGAGACTCTTTCTTCTGTTTATTGGTAAGTTGCAAAAGTCATGATTCTACAAAATAGAAAGCTCCTTGGAGAATGAGAAGAAAATGATATTATTGTTGGGAACATTTCCTAGATAGTGTTAATTTAATTAATACCACATCAGATAAGTTGGACATTTTTGCTGACATTGCAGCAAATACTTAATGAAATTAATCTTAATATATTTTTTGCTTAATAGGTGCTGTGCATTATTTAAAATATCTTGTTTAAATGTAGTTTTCTGGATGTGTTGTGGAACAATGTCTGTGGAGACATCTCTTACAGTGGCTATGTGCTCAGTGCGGTTTTACCTGGTTCTTATGATTAATATCTGCTTACATATCTGAAGTCTGTACATGGACTTAACCTTGGATAGGCCAAGGAGCTCAAGACCTTGGTGCTCTCTCCTTGTGTAGTTTAGATTTATCAGGGGAGTTTCAGGGTCTTCCTTCAGAAGCAGCTGAAATGAACTTTGACTTGCCTCTGTTTCTTTCTTGCTTCTTAAGAACACATGCGAGTCTGATACTCATTTGAAAAATTGTCTTTCAAGATAAAATTGTTCTACAAAACTGAACCTTTTGAACTTTCTCCACTGTCCTTATTTTGCATCTGTTCTGCTCATGAGACTGGTAAGTCCTTCCAGTAGTTAATTTGCATGACTATTCCATTTGTTTTGTCTTCTGAAAATAAGCTTATTTGAATAACTAATTAAAACTTAGAGCATGCATCTTGAGAACAGGAGATGATGTGTCTATTTTTAAAACTTGTAACAAAAATTTACTTGCATTTGCAAAAAAGTTTGTTAAATGCAGATAAGAAATTGCATCAGTTTGCATGAGCTGGGTCAGTTTCTAGACAATTTTCATACATGTTTCTGTACGCTGTCTAAGAGTAAGGAACCCATTTACTTGAAAATGTAATGTCCATGCTAGGTCAGTGTTAGTGTACCACAGAGCAGCAAATGCCATCTCACTTTTCTATTGCTTGCAGTTGTGATTCTCTGCTGTGTGCCATTAGTTCAAGTACTGCAGAACTTCTTCTAAAGAGCCCTGGCAAAATAGTTACATCAGTAAAGTTGAAATTCAGATTTTCTGGATAAGCCAAATGCTCTAGCTGTACAAATTCCTAAGTCCTAAGCTTCTCAACCCTTTTGTTTCAGTAAACTGGTGTATCTTGGGCATTCTGGTAAAAAGGTCCTGTGTGTTGCCTGGAAGTGCAGAGGGGTGTGTGTGTGCACCAGCAGGTGTCTGTGTGCGCGCATGTGCCTGTCTTGCTCAGCTCCACCCTCTGACAGCTCCTGTGGGAGCCCTCAGTGGCATGTGCCAGAGAAACAGTTCCTTGACTGTGGTGCTACCAAATCTCAGAGATATCTGAATGGGCTCAATGTTGAATCTGCCTGGCTTGAGAAGACTTTGAGACTTTTCAGGAAGGAGCTTTGCAGCTACTTCAAGACATGGAGTAAATTGGCAACAGAAACCATGGCAGCGCTGTCTCTGCTGGTTTAGTAGATAGGTTAACATACTGAACGGGGTGGACATGGTGGAAAGGAATGACCTCTTAAGAGGTGACTTCACATAAGTGACTAACCTTGCTTGGGACACAGCATAGCTGAAATGTAGAGAAAAATGAACAGCTGAATGTTTGTGGAGCTGCTGTGCTCCATTCCTCATGGGGCAGTAATTGCTGACAGTTGTGTTGCAGACCTGTCTTTTTGGAAAGAATTGGACAGAAATAGATAAACTCTGTGCTTCAGTGGTGATGCTGGATTAATTTTAAAAGCAAAAGCTTGAAAAAGCTCCACTAGGTGAAAGATGGACAGGTTTGACTTGATAGTTGTCAAGTTGATATGATTCTAATATCTTCAAAACCACATGTTTCAAATTTGATTGAGGCTTCAGCCTGATAATGACAGCACACAAGACTGCATTAAGAGTGGCAATATACACATGTGCAGTACATATATTAGCAGTGCTTAGGGATAGTTTCTTGAGTTTTATCTTAAAAATAAGGTTTTCCTGACACTGCTAAACTTGCCTCTTGTATTAGCTTCCTCTTTTCCACACAGAAAAGGCAGCTGGGCAGATCAGTAGAGAGTTGTGATGTGATGTGATATATGTGTGTTCAAGCAAGAGATTGTTTCATCTCTGTCTTGTACCACAGAATGTTCTTTGTATGTAAAAATTAACTCTGGAGTTAGAATTAATTCTCTTCAGGTAGGTAATCCCTCTCCACGGCTCAATTAAAATAACAAGGTTAAACAGCTGTGTGGTGCCAAATACTGTATTTACGGGACTGTGCAAAGGCAGTTTTCAAATTTAAATTTGATCTCAGCTTCTGTGCTTGGCTTTTCTAAAATAAGCAGCTGCAGATACTTAGTGTAAAATAGTGAGCAGGTACCACAGGAATGCAGATGTAACCCAGGACACTTTAATGACCCCACACTAATGAGACTGCAGACATCATGCATTATGTCAGATGTCCGTGTTAATATCCCTATTGTAAATCATCATGTGTTCTGATAGTTGTGAAGAGGACAGTGAGACTGAACTTATGATGAGTGTGTGATCTTTTCTTTCAAGGCATGTCAGCCCTTTTTACATTTGCAACCACAAATTTATTTTTGTTATCTTAAAATACTTGTAATGAAGCTTTGACATCTTTTACTGTAGAATTTTGGGCTCATCTTCAGAGTAAAGATCTGTTTGTTTAGCGGGTTTTTTTGTTTTGTTTTTTCAACTAGAAAAAATTTGCTTCTTGCTAGCATGTATTTTCCGTAAGATCTCCTTAAGTTACCTGTAGTGTGGAATTTTTTCTTAGTGAATTTGCTCAGAAATGAAATGACTTAGTTCTTTTCTTCAAAATCTAAGGGAGCTATGTAAGAATAGGGGGAAAGTAATTCCTTTTTGTGCTGCAGCAGCAGAAAAATGAAAGGTTTTGCTGTGAGTTATTCACTCTGAAATATATATGGCAGAAACTTCCTTCTAGGTAGTTGCATATTTTAAGGGTTTACTTTCAGTTCTGAAATCTCAAGTAGTGGCTTTATCAGGATCCTGTGGTGTTGTCCTGATTTATTGCAGAGCTCTATAGAAATTGAACCAGAGAACATTCCATAGTTCTTTTTTGTTTGGTTTGGGGTTTTTTTTGTTTGATTGGGTTTTTTGTGTGTTTTTATTTTGTTTTTGTTTGTATGTTTGTTTTTCCTTAAATTTTCTCAGAATAGGTGCAAATTAGGTGTCATCTCTTTTGCTCCTCCATGCCATCCTGTCATATATTACCTTTGGTGTGTTTCAGTCTGGGGCAGATTAGGGTTTAATGGTGTGTGTCCTCAGTCAAAGCAAGAACAGGTTGTAGTTGGCTGTTCTACGTCTGATTGTGCTGATTTGTGGCTGCTGATAATGTTAAGCCTTTGGGGGATTTTGACACTTTTTGGAGTCTGTAAAGAGTGTGGACGCCAACCAAACTTCGGGACTTAGGCCCAGGCAGAGGGTGGAGGAAAAGGACAGTACAGAATTAAATTTGTATATTGACCATGCCTGCTGCTTTCAGTTCAATATATATGTATTTTAAATTAAAAGTGAACTGAATCCATGGCATAGTACAAAGGGAGGAAGAGATGGCTGGTGCCATAGAATGTAGAGCTAGAGAAAAGTGAGCTGAACAAGTGCTGTGCCATCTGCTAGATAAGCTGTAGAACAGATTATTTATTATGACACTGCTTGTAAAGGGAAAGTAGATAGTTAGGATTGTGGAATTGAATTGAGAGGAAGTGTGTGAGATGGGCTTTTCAGATTTAGTTCATCTTAAGCAGGCAGTTGCAGCAGAGAGCTGTTACAATTTATCATTTCAATTCATCTTTAGTTTGCTCTGAGGGTAAAGACCTACTGCTGTTCTTAAAATTCCTCAGAGGAGACTGAAGGAGTTGTTGCTTGTGTATACACTTGTGCTAGCAACCTCTAATGTGGATAGAGACAGAGAGAAAATTGCCTCTAATTTTTGTGTTATTGCAGTGCTAATGAAGTGTGGTGAAAGCCTTTTACTTGCAGAAGGGTTTGAATGTGCACAGAGCTGTCACAGAGATGTGCCTACTTACCGGGCTCTTCCAGTGGCCCTGATGCTAAAGTTCTTGTTTTCTCTGAAGATAGTTTGGAGTCTGGAATTTGATTGCTTCTGAAGTTGTAACAAGCTGAAAAAAAACCTTTTGCAAGAACAGCCAGTCTGTCTTACATTGTGTATCCTATTTGCATGCAGTAGATTTTATTGTTATTTCTGTCATGCTCTCTTTTTTATTCTTAGATACATTTTAGAACTTGTTTGATATTTCTCCATTTTAAATGGTGTAATATATATATATACACACAAATTAATCTCTTGTCTGTTTGTCTTTATATTTTATTTACCAGGTAACTGTCTCAAATGATGATACAGATCCATCCTCTTTGACTTTAGTTACCTTACAATCTCTGTGTAGCTGAAGGGGCTTTGGAAGTACAGTTACTGCTTAGCTTTGGCTTGTAATTGACTTGCATGATTTCGGTGCACAAACAGTTTGTTCTTATCTTTTCATATGATAATCTGTTCTTCGTTTGAATTTCAAGGTAACTGTACCCTTGTGATGCAGAAGCACGTGATAATTTGTATAAATATATGCATATTTAAGGACTGCAGTGCATACTGTTAACCTTACAATATATTTCAGCACACTTTGATGTTATAACCTCAGTTGTTTTTCACATATTAAACATATCTCTTGTATTCTAGCTATGTTATCTCTGTGGGTATAGCTATGGTATTGTTCATGGCATCTGATAAAAAGTGACCAGGAAAAACAACTTTTAAGTGCCTTGGTTGTTCCTGTTGCAGACGTATTCAGCTCTTCTAGAATGTGAAGCTCAGTATAGTTTTATTTCCCAAACTATCACACTTTCATGTAAGAAACAACCTGTACTTGATGGCCAACAGATAGGGCATTAAGGTGGTGACTGTAAGGAAAAGCAGTAATGTCAGAATAGAGGCATCTGTGATTTCAAGGTGCTGAGCAAAAATGCATGCTTGCTGGAGCTTCCTGCAGTAGCAAAAATGCTTTTGCCTCAGTGGGTTTATTTTTTTTTTCCTTTTAAATGAGGGAGCAAAAAAATTACAGTTTCCAGGAAAACCTGCCTGAGGTGAGTAAATAATGGAACTAACCTGGACATATTTGAATCTGTGATCAACTGGACAGTAGGACAAAAGAAAATTTCTTACTTCAATAATGCAGGCATGCCATGGGGGTCCAATACCTGTGTTCTTGATGGAGCTAAGTGCTATCAAAAGCACGAAGTCTGGTCTGTAGTGCATGTCCAGTTTTGGAAAATAGTAGTTGTGGTGCGAAGATGCAAGTCTGGCAAATTGCTTTAAAACAATTTTGATTAAAAACTAACAATGTCAGTAAACCTACTCTCATTTTCAGTGGCTTTACATATAGCTTTATAACTGTTCCTACAGTGTTTAAACTAGTAAATAGTAGATATTTCAGAGAGACTTTAGAATTAATGTATTTTGATAGCTGCTTTTAAGCTCATTTAGAAAAATAATCTTTTATGAAAGCAGATCAAATACAGTAAAAGGATACTATGTCTCCAGGGTTTTTTGTGATTTTTGCTAGCAATGTGTTGTAACAGGTGGGTAAAGAATGTTTGTGCAGCAAGAGGTTTAGTGTCGTAGTCTTTTTTTTTTTAAAGAATGAGGCTGAATGATCTCCAGGAATGCTAAAATAGGGCATCTACTTTAGAAAGCTGGAAAATGAACTTCTGTTTTGTCCACTAAAAGTTATAATTTAACAAAGTCCATTGCCTGGTATAGTGAGAGTAGCGCATGATGTACCTTTCGAAGCTGGGAAACAGGGCCTGTCAGCATAACCACAAGAGGAGTTGGAATATATGATTGGGATACATAAGGTTAGCAAATGTTCATCCTTCTTTTCATTATAAATAATCAATTCTTTTTATTAATAAATTTTTTTTTTTTTTTTTAGGAATTTGTTTACCAGAAAGCAGAGTGCAACATTTGAAAAACAAAACGATGTGCGATGGAAGTTGTTTGGAAAAGTACCTCTTGGAGAAAACTTACAGAAAGATCCAAAGAAAATGCAAAAGGTATTTGTTTAATTCTGTGTTAAGATTAATGGTGAATGAAGAAGCCAGTTAAGTTTATGATCTGTATATAGGACTGTGCAGCCTGTTTGTTTGAGTTGCACACAATTTACCAGAAAAGGCTCTTTGTTGAAATTTTACTTTTGTTACAACAGTGCTGTTCAGAAGAATGTGTTCTACTTGGTCATGACACTGAGCATGTGAGGCATGAGGAGCCCTCCTTAGTGTGTCATAAGAGAATAAAAAACCTAAGTGAAACTCACTTTTTTCCAACATTGTTGAAAGCAACGTTTCAGAGAGCTGGTTCTACTACAGATGAACCCAAGCTCTTGGCTAGTGAATCAAATGATTTGCCTTTCCAGTGGGGAAAATTTTGTAAAATCCAGCTATGTGGTCAGTAGTTCATGAGCTGCTCTTTCAGTGAGGAGAAAACAGCCTCTTTCAATTTGTCTGACATGATCTGGGATTTTTGGTTTGCATGTACCCTTTTTATGTGTTTGGAGTTTTTTCTGTATTTGTATTACCACTTCCTTGTTAAAATAACTGTGGGAATAGTTATGTTTGCATGGAAAGAGACCACGTAGTAAAACTTCACAGCCAGCTGCTATGTGAAACACAAATGCTGATTTGAAGGATTGTGCTGCTTAATTCAGAGTAAAGTATTCTAGAAATCCACGTCTTGTGACTGTTCTTAGCTGTAGTTAGGCTCTTAAGGTGAAATTGAGGCAGCTTTTTGAACTTGGCAGACTTTATCTATAGCTTGTCTTGACACAATTAATGGTTCTGAAGTGTTCACCAAAGATTTTTGATGACAAAATTGAAGAGGCTTAATAAGTGCAGTACTCTGGCATTTAGCAGTGTATTTTATTGTAGTGCCTGCTCTTTAATAAGTGGATAAATAATCTGTTAATATTTTGTGATTGTTTTGGGTACTATGAATATTTTTCCTTTACATCCAAACTGTTTTAAAGTGCAGCTTTGAATGGTTGTATTAAATATGTTATTAAACAGTCACTATTAAATTTTTATGTGGTGTGGCATCCAACCATTAGTGAGCTTCTGGCAAAATTGCAGTCTAAAACAATTGTCTCCGGTGCCTCTTAGGTAACAATAACTAATCCTTCCTAAATGATTTGGTGCTTTTTTGAAGTAATTTTTGACATGTAAACTTGGAGTCATGAGTAGTGCTGTAAGTCACTCACCAGCATCTAAAAGCCTGATTTAGGTGACCCCTCACCAAAATAATAGTCAGACAGGCTTTTTGAGCACGTGAGCCTTTTCTTAAGCCCTGTTAAACTCTTCTGACAGCACTCACTTGTTCAACAAGTGTTTAGGCAACATAGCATCCCACTGTATTTTGACAATGTAGGAAATAAAATCACTCCAGCTAAGATACTGCTTGTCCTGTTTTTAATGCTGAAAATACAAGTGAGTTTTAGTCTTCTGATAAAGAAGCAGTATTGGTATATGCTCAGGCTGGGTTGCTTTACTGGGTCACTGAAAGCTTTTATATAGTTTTTATCCAGTTAAATGTTTTAAAACTTAGTGGCTGTCAGAATGAGTAATCTTGGAGAAGCGGGAAGTGCATTTGCAATGGAGGTTTGCATTATTAATTTTTTATATCAGTTCTCTTCAGGAATTCTGCTTGAGCAGAACTGGTTATGCCAATTGCTTTTGCAATTGATGTTTGAAAATGTCCCAAGTCAGACGACAGCAACTCACCAAGAATAACCACCAAAGTTAAATTCTCTCCTAGCAGACTGTAGGACTGAGGTGGGCTTTGCAGCCACTGTTTCTTTTAGAAACTCTTTTCAAGCTTGGCAAGCACAGAAGTATATGTAAATACCATTTATTTGCAACAACTTCTCTCCCCCTAGTTTTGTTAGTGAATGCTCTTCAAAAGAAATTCCTTTAAAAAATCAAGAAGAGGTAACCAGTGTATCATTTGATTGTCTCTCTCATGTGATCTGTCTTCACAGAACTTTTTTGCATGTGGCCAGTGAAGATTTTGTGTATTAAAAGAATAAGGCTAGAGGAAAGAGTAAAGCGAGATTTTGGCTATATCCTAGAGACATGTTACAGCTTTCTTCTCCAGTGAAATTAAATTACTTTTTTATTAAAATAGTGTATTTATTTTAATTTTCTACAATAGCAAAACCCATTTTTAATCAGCAAGTTTGGCGGTTTTTTTCCCCATCCAAATGTGCTTTGACCCTATGAGGGTTGTACAATTTAGCTTTCACTATATGAATTCCAGTAAGAGCTCAATGGAATATCTTCATTTCTTTTAAAGTATCAATATTGATAAAATTCAGCATATAGAACACTTGAGACCTTTCAATTACAATCTTTACTCAAAAACTCCTAATATTAATAAATATTTTATGATCTCATTTGCTGATATTTCATGTTGGAATATTTAAAAATTTTAATGGCAGTTCCTTAATAATTAAAAATAACCATGTTTTTTTTACTTGGGGATTGTAATTTTCCCAAATGTTTTTCTGTAATAATTAGGATATGTATATATTTGAAGGGTCAACATTCCAGTCAATTAAAATCAGTTGTAATGAAGAGACTTACTCTGCAGCACATGATAAAGTGAAAATGAGCTCTTCAAACAGGAAAATAATTTGCTTGGCTCACAGGTGATGCTGTATTATGGGATGAACAGTAAAGCTTATAACATTATGGCAGGAAAAAACTTTGTAGGTTGAGTTGGGTTAATTATAATTCAATTCCATTTTCACTTGATTGAAGCTGTAATCCTAGTTGATGAAGTAAAGTGATTTTTATTGAAGTCTATTATCAGGGTTGAGAGTGGTCCCCCTCAATACTTATTAAGGTTTGCAGATATCAGGGCAAAAGTGGCAAAAATAAAAGAAGAGCAGTACAATGACCACAACTTAGCAACATAAAACACTTCAATAATAATGAAAGTAAATGTGAGACAAGGCCCAAAAATCCGAATACAACCAAGGGGGCAAGGTCTCTTTAGGAGCCAATGGTCAAAGACAGAGATACAGGGAGGTGTAGGGTATAAATATGGGGCAAGAGAGGGGTGAAGTTGAGGTTAGGGTCCAGTGGGTATAGGGGAAAGTGATGCAGAGATGGAGTGAGGGAAGGTAGTGTCCAGTGGGGTAGGCTGGGTGGAACACTGCATCAGTTGAGGGTCAGTGGGGATACAAGGAAGGGAGAACATTCTAGGAACTGGGAGTGGTTATAATTAACTGGGAAATGAGGGTTAGCAATATGCATGAGGTATTAATATAGGCAATCCCATAACTCTTTGGAACCTTTCTTTCTGGGATCACCGCAGCTGAAGCAAATGCCTCCCAAGGTTTAGGGTTGGGATATAATTCTTGTTTGGTGATGGATGCCTGACCTGGAATACTGGTCAAGCTGACTCCTATGGTCTGTTTTTTGGCTTGGATCTGTTAGATGGAAAAGAGTTTCAAAGCAACAGTGCCCAGCAAGAAATACGGAAAGAATTTACTACAACCCATGCTTTAGGCAGATGGTGATAAAATCTCCCATTATAAGGAGTATGTTTGTCTGAGTTAAAAAAAGAGCCAAGTCCCCAAAGCACTGCTGTGTGGAGGTTCTCGTGCAGTTCCATGTGCCCGAGCAGTGCACTGGAGGCTGTGCAGTGTGGGGAGCTGCTGCCTTGTGTTCCACATCCACACATCTGCAGCCTCTGCTGGCTAAAAATACACACCCAGCTTTTCTGAGCATTTGCCTGAGCCGTGCTTTACTGCATTCACGTGGCCCATTTGAGGCCTTTGGAAGGGAAGTGGTTGGTCCAGGCTGGCTGCTGCTTCTGGCAGGAGCTAGAGCTACAGCTTTGTACAGAGCACTGTCTTGTGTTTATACCGAGTTTGTCTTTGGCTAGCCTGGGTAAGCCATTGTGACTGGTGGCTGTAGCTGCCAATAGGGTGAGTGTGTGCACATAGACTTCACTGCCACTTTCACGCTAGAGACCTTGTACCTTGTAGTCTATTTTTTGTGTTCTACATGAGAAGTCCAGGGGTGTAAATGAGTCACTTCCCGTGTTCATTTCTATTTGTCAGCCTTCAGAAAGGCAGGATTTAGAGTGGCAGAGTTCCTTTTTTTAACAAGAAATGCAGTGCAAGAAGGTATAGCTACTGTGGTTAGTCTAAATTATTCCTATTGTTACATTTCTGGAAATAAAAGTGTAACTAACTTCCTCACTCAATAATTATAACCCAAAAATTGCAACTTGCCTTAATGCACAGCTCTTTAGTGTCTTTCCCTCTGATCCAGTTATAAATACCTTTATTTTATTGTAATCATATGTAAAGGGCATCTCACTTTTGTGAAGGTAAATAAAAATAAGTAAAGAAAAGAAACCTATTATATCAATGATGATGTCCTGAAGTGTCTTTTCTTTTTCTCCAACAAGAGCAGGAATAAATAGATCATTCAACAATTCCAGTGGGCTGTATTAGTCTACAAAGAGTGTGTTGCCCTTGTCCTGTCTTGAAAATAATCTGCCTCAAAAATACGATCATATTTAAACAGATAAAGCAGGAATAGTAGGTTCCGTTCACAGTAAATGAAAGGATGATTTAATACTATGTCAAGATGATTGTTCCTGAGTATTTTAATAATAAAAGCATTTAATATGACCCAGTCAGGTATCATAATCTAGAGGAGTGTAGCTGACAAAGTGCTGCTTTTGGTGCTGTTGGAACTTAGTCCCGTACATTAACAACACGTGAAAGTACAGAATATATTACAAGCATCAGACAAACAGAAAACAGTAAATTTTGAGTATTTGTTTAAATAGCTGTGACAAGCTACAACATGGTTTTGAAAGGAAGTGAGAGGGTTTTTTCCCACTTTTCCAGATTTAACGCTTCTGATTTAGCTTTCTCACTTTCTGGAATGCCTAGTAAATTGTGGAGATCAAAAGCCCTGGAAGCTGGAGGGATCCTGAAGAGATGTAGCAGGCAGTGTTGAAGGACATGTATCTGCTTTCAGGAGTAAAGATACTAAATAGAAGCTTGATGAGTTGGTACTGCAGTTGCAATGTCAGCTGCTGGTCTCTGCTGCAAGGTCTGTTTCAGTACCTATGTTTTGGGGGAAGTGCAGTAACTTTGACGTTGTTCTCTTTGTCACAATAGGGACAGTTACTTTGTAGTCCAAGTTGATACTTAGCATTAACTGGAATATAAATGCTGATAGCACAAGATCATTTTTAAATTCAGGAAGCCACAAATTCATGGAAAAATGATCACAAGTCTTTCTAACCCCAGAATTTCAAAGCCGGAGATTGTAACTTTTCAGGACAGCTGATACATCGGTGGAAATTTGTTCTCATTTGTGTTAAATAAGAATCCATCATGCAACTGGTATTTGTGTGTCTCCTAGTGCTAATAGAAGGATACTTACACACTTAATTCTTTGTGTAGTCAGTAAGCTTTTTTCCATCCACTGGAAACACACAAGAGGCTTTCAGATTCCCTCCCTCCCCTCATGGGTTTTTAAATTAAAATAGATGTCTGTAGAGAGCAAGCCTGGAAATAATGCCATGTGCCTTTGGCTGTTGCATTGCACAAACACTTGGCAAAGCATTGCTGTGAAGCAAGGCTGGCTGTAAATTTTTCAAAGTAGGTGTGTAGCCCCTAAGTATTGTGGTAGAACTGCCTATTCTAACTGGATACTGAAACATTTCCATTGCTGACATGTAAAATTGAGAAAGCTTTGCTAGACTTCATTGTGATAATTATGTGTTAAGCAGAAGCAAGCTCCCAAGGAACTTGACCCAAAGGTTTTCTTTGTCTTCCAGTTTACACATCTCCAACTTCATCTAAAATTAAAGAATGGAGGTAGATACAGGTTTTGAAAGGCTAACTCTTGCAATGCTCGTTGATGTTTTTTAGCCCTGCAAAATGAATGGAGGTACTGTGTGCTACTGGAAACCTTGAAGATACAGATGTAAGGATTTTGAAAAGCCAGACTGGTGCTTTTTCCTGAAGTGTTTTTCTAAAGGAAAACTAGCTAATTTTGTGTTCTCATTATCCTTTTCTCTCTGAGGACTACTGGTCCTCTTTTTGCCTTGATTTTGCTACAAATTTGTCATGCCTGTTACTACTTTCACGTAATTTTCTTGTGCTCTATTGACGAAGTTCAGTGTAAGCAGCTTCAGGAATATTAAAGCCTAAAAATAGTAATCAATTTAAGCCACACTATGAAGGTATGTTGCGCTCCTTCATATATTATATTTCTAAAAAACTGCAATTTCTTCTTGTCAAGACTGAAGTTATCACAGCTCTGTTGTGAAGATGATTGTATTCAGGAATATTGACATTTTGATAGATATTTTTTTGTAAATTTAAACAAAGAATGCACAAGGGTTGGACAAGGGATGAGAGAGAACATGACGCATGCTATCAGTATGAGTACAAAAGAAGCTTTTATTAGGTATGTGAGAAATTGACACTGGTAATGGCTTCAAACATAATTTCGGGGATCAGAGAAACAAACATAGGTGGAAAAAAACACTCTGAGGTTTTAACACAGTAGACTTATTTCCTTATATTTCTGTAATTTCCAAGGGCAAACAAGTATCAAACTTGAAGAGGTCGGAGACCCTTAAAGATATTCAACTCTTGATGAGGGAGCAGAAAGGAAATTATCAGACAGATTTGAGAACAGGGGAGAAGTAGAATATGATTAAAAGTATCAAGTGAAGTACCTTTCCCGACACTACTTTGGTGTTTGTGGTAGAGTCATGGAGCTAGTTACAAATGTGCACATATTTACCTTCAAAGACAGCTGTTTGCAAACCAAAGCAGTGACTGTGCCATGGAGGGTTTCTGAATAGCATAAAATACAAGTTGTTGTGCATTGCAAAGTAGGTGGCATTCCTGGGTAAATACTACAAGTATTGTATTTGCAACTGATTTGAGGACTTGCAAGATGAAATGTGATATTCCTGTGACTTCTTTCCTGTCTATATACTGGAGTTAACCTGGATTTTTGGCCATTTCAGAGTGGTGTCAGCATTAGGTTGATGTGGCATGGAGAGTCCTTTTATTATAGTGTCTCTCAGAATGAGGGGGACATGATCTGAGTTTTAACACGATCTTCAACCACAGTGTTATTTGAGACTAGATAGGAAAGGTAAGTTTTCTTCTGCAACATAAGCACTAATGTGAAATGTCAGAAGAAAAAGTTGCTGAGCGATTATTTGGAAGGGTATGAGGCTTCAACTATACAGATAATTAAGGTGGAGAGATCAGTGATCAGGCATACAGATTAAGTAAAGTTATATTTTCACATGAAGTTTATACCCAATGAAATTCCAGTCACTGGAAGTAATGTTTATGGGATATGCCGAAAGCAGGTGTTTATAGTGTTTTATTCTGGCAGATGCTCATAAGAAAATAGCAGTAAAATAAAACAACCATTTAGCTTGTATTCTCTTGCTCAGACGTTGCCCAGATGCTTGTCCTGCTGGAAGCCTTTCTTGCAGATATTTCCATTTGATTAACAGATTTGCAGATTAAATTGTGTCCTTTGCAGTGTTCTAAGCAGGAGGGTGTTGGTTTTTTTGTTGTTACTGTGACTCATATTGGAGTCACTTGTAACAGTATACTGCACAATCTGATTGAATATCCCATTTTTGACAGTAAAAAGCTGTCCTTAGGCAACATGGTTCATGATATGCTTTGTCTTTGAGTACTTCAAATATTTTCCTTCCTTTTTTTAATGAAGCATGTCACTCTATATAACCAATACCCACTTAAATTATTTACATATAGTGCAAACGAAATGTGAACCCTGAGGGTGAGAACCATCTGATACACAGCACATCGAATGATCAGAGGCAACAGACTTTGAAACAGGAAACTGTTATTCTTTCTTGGAAGAGCTAACCTGGCCTTGTCTATGCTTAGGTTTTAAATGTTCCTTAATCTAATGCCTCGGTTGCTCAAAATATGATGTTATAAAAATATGTATATGAAAAAATTGTTAAAACAGTCCAGTGGCTGGAGCACAGGACTGCAAAATAGAGTATGTGACTTCTTACTCTTTTGCTTTACTCCTAACTTTCTGTAAGATGTATGGATGATTTTATTCATTTAACTTTAATGTGATTGTGTGGGATCACATTGGTTGCCAGCCCAGGTTCTGTATCCCCTGTAATCTCAAAGGAAAAGTAGATGCATCCCAAGGGAAAAGAAGCAAATTTCAGAGCACTTGAAATGATGCCTATGAATAGTGTGAGGTTTTCCTCACAGCCTACCATAGTGCCTTATCTTTTACTTTGCTTAGGCATTCCCAATGTGCAAAGTATGGAACAGGCGAATACTGTAGTACTAGAGATGACAGAGATGTCCTGGTGGAAGATAAAACTTAACACATATGATGTTATTACAGCCAAGTTCTGTCATGGCTATCTTCTGCTCAGGTATCTTTTCTTTAATGTAAGAGGATTAAACATATATGTATACACATACAGAGAGAGCTGTGTAAAGCAAGTAGGGTTGATGGTTCTTGAACCATTAATTATTTGTAGAGCTTGGCAGATTTCTAAAGTGTACAAGTTAAGCATGCAATTCTGATTTCTCAGGTTGTTAGATCAATAAGCTTCCAAAGAAATTGTTTGAAAGTGTAATATCTGAACTCAGAAGTATGTTTTCTCTGTGAAGTTTTGAAAAATAGTCTCATAATCTGATCTTTGCCTGATGTTTCAGTCTTAAGTCCTCCTCAAATTCTCTTTGATTACTGTATATATAAGTGTCTTCATTAAAATTATTACTATATGGCCTGGTGCCATGTGAAGAATCAGATCTTAGTTTCCCAACCTAAAGAGCATCACAAATTTCACGATCTGGGAGTCCTGGTGCATTTTCTTTCCTTCCCTTTTCCTTTCACATTTACATTGCCCCACAGTAGGCATTGCAGAGTAACCAAACCAATGGAACAGAACAAAAGGTGTGGTTTTGGTGTTTTTATTTCCCGGTCCAGCATATTGAAAGTCACATGGCTGTGTAATGGTGGCACAGAAATGGTGTGAGGGGCCAGAAGCAGGTGGGGGGGCAGTGAAGTGCTGGCTGTGAACCAGCTGAAATTACCTGGTAAACTATTTCATTTAGAAGAGGTAAGAGATTTCAGCTGGGTGTGCATTAGACAGCCATGAAACAATGGAAGGGAGTATTGAATCACTGCTAAGTGCTGGGAGCACTGGATAGTGGTAAGACTTAAAAGCTAGGGAAGAAATATTTGTTGTTTTTTGTTGTTGTTGTTGTTTTTTGCTTGTGTAATTCTGGTCCAGTTCTTATTCTATATGCTGAGTGAGGCCTGTGGAAATAATAAAATGCATTTAAATCTTGCACATAATCTGTTTAAGTAGTTTCAGGTACTTTTGCAAATGCAGCAACCTAAAAATAGTGACTACTACCAACTGTAACATTTGGCCAGCTGTGGTTTGAGTTGCAGGGAGCACTTCGCTTTTCACCCCACAGTATCTTCCTGTGTCACCAGGCATCCCTCTTTCCCAGTCAGCGCTTTGCAGAAGAGCTGCAATATCATTCTATTTTCAGTGTGAAAGCACAGACAGCTACTGCAGGAATACCAATGCCCACCCAAGGGTGCTCATCTGCAGGAGCTGCTTTTTGCCTGTGCTAATAGCTATAACTTTCCATGAATCATTTTTTGGTATGTGTGATATCTTCGTTTCAGATACTTCATGTGATAAAGCATTAGCACTGGAGCCTGTAGTGTTTTATATGAACAGTGTCGACTTGTGCTCTGACATGAGATGTTTGAATGGCAGGTGTCTGTAACTAATTGGCAGTGGTGGGAATCAAGCCGAGATACTTCTGAATAGTGAGTTGTTCTGTATTTGGCATCAGGTTGCTGCATCTGTGAAGTAGATGTGAAGTCACATGTTGAAAGCAAGAACTGATATATAACCTAGCAATTCTGAGAAAATTAACTTCTGCAAAGCCACCATTTGAAAGCAGAATATTTAAGTGACCATTGTTTTCAGATCAGTCCTTGCTGATCATTTTGGAATTGAGGATCAGACTTCGATAAAGATCATGAGCAATTCACCCTGGCAGCTGCAAATCACAGTCGGTGATATTTAAGAACATGAAATCCTTAGTGCACAGCTGAGAAAATGGCAACAGTTGTAGCTCAATAGATAATATTTTAAAATGCAAGTCTACCAAAGATGGAGCCACTGCAACTTGGGTGTCTCCACTGAGTTAAATAATAGAGCCTTTGGATAAAGGAAAAATTGAAGTTGATATTCTATCTGAATTGAGGCAAAATATTTAGCAAGAGGTAATGTGGAAGTTGTCCGATTTATATATCCATCTTAGAGCTGTCAGAGGTGGACAAAGCATGAGTGGTACCGAAAAGATGCCTATACTGTAGGAAGTATTTCAGCGCAGCACTGCTGCTGTTCCTTCGGCACTGATGTAGGGGTTGATGAGTTTTAGCTGCTTTTGCACTTCGGACAGGTACCGAGGCTGTCTCAGCAAGGCACAGCAGCGAGACTCAGTACAAGCAAACGCCGGGCGTGGAGCCAGGGACGCGGCAGTTGAGAAACAGTGGAGAGACAGGAGAGTGTTCAAGGAGCGCAGCTGAACCCTAAACCAGCACCCGTAATGCTGAGCTGACAAAGACTGCAGCTAATGCAGACGAGCTCGTGCGAGGCTTGGGTTGTCCGTCATGGACCCGGATCTGCACCGGGCGGAGCGGGGCTGCCGGGCCGGCCCGGGGGGCGGGAAGCGTGTGCCAGGCGGAGCCGTGCGTGCCCAGGCAGCGCTGGGCGAGGCGGAGAGAAGCGATGCTGTGCGGCGGCTCCGCGGGTGATTAGCGCGGCTGGCGGGGCGGGGCGGCGCGGCCGGACCCACCCGCGGGAGGCGGCCCGGGCGGGGCGGGCGGGCGGCCCGCGAGGCCGTGCGGGCCCGGGCGGCGGGAGCCAGGCCCGCGGTGCGGGGCGGGCAATGGGGCTCCGGCGCCGCCGCCCGTGAGGGACCGCAGCGTTCATGGTGAGCGGGGCGGCTGCGGGATCGGGGGTCGGCGGCATGGGCGGGCGGGCACTTGAACGCGTGTCGGTGAACCCGGCCTCGTCCGCTTCCCAGTCGCCTCACCGAGTCCGGGGGAGAGCCAGCTAACCGGGAAGGGGATTCTCTTTGTGCGAGGCTAGACTCTGCAGGGCTGGAAGGCGGCGGCACAGCCCTGCCGGGTGTTCGGGGTGCTGGAGCACGGGGGCTCAGGCTGGAGCCCCGGCTGTGCCGGTCATCCCTCCTGCCCTGCAGGGCTGCCGCCCCTGGAGCCTGGCGTCTGCCGCTCCGGCACCCAGCATGAATATTTCATATTCTGCTTTGTCGGAAAGTGGCTGCCTTTAAAGATGCAGGGCCAAAACAAGATGACCTTGATAGAGCAGTTCGTGTTATTGTACGTTCAGTTCTGCTGGTGCTTGGGGAGGCTCGGGGCGTGTGGCGAGTCACACAGCGCTCTCCCGGGTAGAGCAGTTGGTTTTTTAGCGCTTGCCCTGTGTTCTACAGGGTTATTTGCGTCTCTCGGTAGAGATTGTTGAGAATCTCTTTGTAGGTTGTCTTGTCTTTCTTGAAGGATCGCAGAGCATCACCACAGTCAGAGCTTCTTGCATCTTAACTGTAAAGCTGGCAGGTTCCACCCAGAATTAAACTTGGTTTCGGGAGGCGTGTTTCTATGGGTTTTCTTTGTTTGGTTTGAATTATTTAAATTAGTGCTTTAATCTACAGCACGTTCTTATAGAACATCTTCAAACCCTAGTTCAGCTATTGTGAACAGCTAAAGGTGAAACCTGGAAGAAAGCCTAAGTGATCCCAGTGATAAGGCTATATTTTAAATCATAAACGGTCAGCTCATCCTAAGTTGATCCTAAAATTAACTTGCAACCATATGGGGTTAGTAGCCCCTAATTGCAGCATAGCATTTAAACAGATCCTGAATTATTTGTACCTCTGAGAGATTCGAGTCTGGTTTAAAAGAAAAAGCTTAAAATGAGCTGTTGTGTAGCTCAGCCTTGCAGTATGCCTGTATGTGCAAATACTTGTATTTGCTCAGTCAGCAGATACTCTTAATATGAGTTTGTGGAGGCTTCATTGTGCTTCCTTGCTGTATTATATATTGTGCTCTGAAATTCTATTCTCTTTTCACTGGAGTAAAAGAGAATTTTAATGCGCTTTTGTTTTCTGTGGATTTTGGGGCATTTGGTTTTTGTAGGTTTTTGAAGGGAACTAGGGTGGGAGGTTTTGTTTGGTTGGGTTTTTTTAATTTTCCCTGATTAAAAACTAGTCTTGTAGATAATATCACCAGAGAACATTTCTGTTCTTTTTTGGCTACCACTGAAAAGGATGAAAGTGCTACAAAGGAATCATACTTATAATCTGATCAAATGTGCCACTCCCATTTTTGTGCTGGTCTGGCTTTTTTGCTGTCGGGTAGTGCTGAGTAGAACACCAGTGAATACTTGCTGAAATGCAGGGTGGGCTTTGGCTCTTTTGAGAGGTTTGCATAATTGTGCTGATACGGTAACTAGCAGTCCATATTTAGAAATAAAACATTTTCTTCACCAAGAAATTCTTGTAAGGAGATACGTAGTGCTGCTCTGGAGGATTTTGTGCTTAGCTGAAAGGGATTTCCAAATCAATTTGGGTGTACAGAAAAAAACTCCCATTGCAGCCCAGTGTGGACATTCTTTTCTCACTTTCCAAAACCAGTTGGCTTTCGGTGAAAGAAGACCCTGAATATAATTTTCATAAATCAAAATTAAGCAGCTTTTCTGGAACTCCTACTATAATAAACATTGGGTACTTATGTTTTAATGTCAAATACTGAGATGCTTTAGGGAGTAAGAGAGGCTAATATTTGACTACTTTAATTTGTCCTTTCTCATTAAAAAATCAGTCTCCTAATAGAAACTGGGAGAAAGAAAAGCCGTTTGCTTCATTGCTATCAGCACAGCGGGTTTACTCCGCAGCTGGTGCAGCTGAAGCCCATTATGGTGGTGCACTTACACTCTGGTCACTCTCAGTCCTTTGCTGATGCAAGTGACCAGAGTAAGACTACTCCTGTGCTTTCTGAATATGCTCTCTATCTCAACACCTTTTTTACAGCATTTTTTTGCTTTTTTTTCTTCTGGAGGTGTTTTTTTGGTGAATGGTTTTGTCAGCATGAGCACTGTCCCGTTACTTGACAAAGCTAAGTACTAGTCTGTAGTTTTAAACACATTTTCCTTGGTTCTTTTCCTTGTTTTCAAACTGATGTCATGCATAGCAGCATTAGCTGGTATTAATGAGCCAGACATTCCAAATTCGTGACCGTGTTTCCCATTACAGCAATGTAGTCATCGTAGGATTGATTGTTGAGCCAGTGCCCAGTTAATAGACAAGGAAAAATAGGGATTTTCTGTGTCCTGGGGGCTGCACAGACCTGTGCCCATGATTCCCACAGAAGTAGTTTGAACTTTGATTGAACTGTACAACACAGAGTAGAAGACCAAGACTGTGTTGGTTCACATTCATTGTATCATATCTTGTTTTCATTCATCCTGTTTTTTAAGGTGTGATTGGAGATGGAAGGGATGGATCCCATTTTAATTGTTGAATGAACCTCATTGTGTTGGAAACATCATATCTATTGCCCAAGGAAGTTTTGATGAAATGGAGAGCTTAGATTGAGAGAAAGAAATAAATACTATCTGAGGAACTTTTTGTGCTAGCAGGAAAAGGTCTGTGGCTGGGACGCTCTTCATAGTGCTCATTGACAGTGTACTTTTGTGTTTCTCTAAATTTAATTTTAGAAAAGATATAAAACTGTGCATAAAAGCCTTTGGGTTTTGGAAGTGGTAAGAATAATTTTAAAGTTGAATGAAGAAGTAACTATAACATGGATGTAATTTTTCCATAGGACTGTTTGATTGTGTTTGTTGTTTGTGTATCACTGATACTTTTGCATTTTTCATGTTTACTCTAATACTTAAAGCACTGAGGTAGGTGGAAGTTGTGTAAAGGTAGTTTTATCCCATTAGGTCATAGTTTTAGTACATATTTTCTTAAACCAGTGTTTGTAGGAAAAGTAAAAATAAAATGGTACCTGAATGCCAAGTTCTCTCCTATAGATCAGGATGATGCAGTAATTAAGGGTAGAAGGACCTCTGAGGGGCTAACTCTCCTCTCGGAACAGAGTCTACTTGAACCGGGTTCTCAGGGCTCATCCACCTGAACTTTGAATACTTTCAGGGATGGGAGTTCTGTCTCATCTCTGGCAGCTTGTGCTCACCTCCCCTCCCTACAAAGCCTTTTCCTCTGGAGGCTGAGCAAGCCTGGTTCTCTTGGCCTCTCTTCATGTGGCACTTGCTCCCCACCCTGACATCTCGATGCCACTTTGCTAGTCTTGTTCCAGTGTGTGTCAGTGTCTGATTACAGACACAGGTTAACATGTTATGCTTTATTGTGATTTAGGATTGTGTAAGGCATTGTACCAAGGGCGAGCTTTCTGTCTAACACTGATTTTTCACCTTTTTTTTGGTCTCCCTGTTTTTGAGGTGTTGCATATGTAAACAGCTTGCATAGGAGAAATCTTACAATGAGGTTTTAAGACATGGAGCTTGTGGTCATTTTTGACTTGAATTTCAAAACCATGTAAATGAAAAAAAAAATTAATAGGTCCTATTTTTGTACCTCAGATAGTGCCTGCTGTTTGTAAACTCCTTTTTAGTAATACTTTGTAAAAGCAGGCTGTCAGCCAGAGGAACTTAAGATGTTTAGGCAAATAGAAAAAATGGAAAAACCCATGAAGACTCACACCTGAAGATAAATTTTGTTTTCAGTGTTGATGTTGCTCTAGTTGCAAAGCTTAAAAGGGATTGCAGTAGGACTGAGATGTAAAAGCATTAACTTGAATCCTTTTGTAGATCCCTTTTTAAATTCTCAAGTGTGCATCATCTTGGTGCTCTCCACTCTTGCAAGTTTTCCTGTCTTTTTCTTCTCTAGGAATATGAAGAAAAAACTGGACGAGCTCAGAGACCACTCTCTCCTAAACAGAATGTGAGGAAGAATCTTGATTTTGAACCACTCTCCACTACAGCACTAATTTTAGAGGATCGACCAGCGTAAGTTTTGGAAGTGCCACAGTGAGGTCTCTTTAAAATTAACCTGGCAGTGATTTTCTAACTCAGTATATTTGCTTACTCTAACTTCAATAGATAATTTAAAATCTAAAGTAGATTTTTTTCAGACTAGTGAATATGAAATTGGGCTGATTATGAGAAAAATTATTCAAACAGAAGGAACTTTATTTTATAATAAAAGCAATGGCTTTTTGTGAAGGGAGTTAATTAGGATAGCAGAACTTTAGTTTTGAGTAATTCTACCTCCTAAACATAATTAAGGGATTTTTATTATCAGTGAGAGAACCTGAGCATAAAAACAAAGCTGATATATGCTAAAGAAATGGAGAAGCAAGAACACAGTGTCCTGTTTACACAGAAAAATACCACACCTCCATAAATAATGGAACAGTATAGTGATTGCTCTGCTGTGAGTTCAGCATCACATTTTAAGGGTTGTCAAGCACTTGATGAGTTGTTTCATACCTTTTACTGCAAGGAAATTTTTGCATATGCAGACTGACTCCAAAGTGATTTACCAGCAGCTGCTTTACCGTGTTTTTCTCCTGAATTACAGAAATTCAGTCATGCTTAGTCAGTTTCTGATTATGAATGTGATCTGGCTTTATGGGCATGACATCTGCGTTTTTAGTATAGCTCTGCATTGGTGTGAAGAACTGGCATAACACAGATCTGTGTTTTCATCAAAAATCTAGATGAAAAATGCTCATATCAAAGTAGTCTATTTGTAGGGTTACTTAAGTAACTTTCTGGCTGATGGACTGTGTGGCAAGACATTGGGAGATGTAGAAAAATGTAAGACTGATTATTTGTTATAGCAGGCTTTTTTATTTTGTACAACTGGAAACAAAACATACTAGCTTGTCTGTTGTATTTAAAACCGGTCTGTTAAAAATCTTTTTTTTTGTGGGATAATCTGAGTAGTACAGTGTTCATGTAGATGGAATCAGTATTGCATTACAGGAAAATGTTCAGATTTTGCTTTCTTTCCTACTGTTGGTAGAGTGAGGAACTTCTAGTATAGAGGTATTTTTAAAATTGAAGACAATTGAAATATCACTTCTTTCGTCTAATAGGAGAACTGCACTGGACAGCAGTACTGTCATCACTCTCACTAAGGAACATTTTTTAATTGTTTACCTACAGTTTGCATACTATTTTTTTATATTTACTTATTAGGCTTTGAGTAGTTTCTTTTTTAAAGCTTCAGACAGAAAAGTGGAGTGAGATTTTTATTTTTTTTTTTCCAAAATACCTGCTCTTGATTTCAGGCTCATTTGTAGGGCTTAGGTAAAACTTCATAGTAAGAAATCAATAAATATTCCATGGTGCCTCTAGCTTCAATGGAAAAAGTATTAGTTGAATTTTAATAGATACTAAGCATCATCTCCCATGTATGTTGGTGATGTTAAGACATAGGGCAGATAATTAGAGGAGTAGAATTTAAGTTAGCAAAACTTGTTTATCTGGTTTTCCTTTCCAAACTTCCTCTAAATTAAATAATTTCTAAAGACCTGGATTTTAAGATGTACATTGATTTACCAAATGAAACTGGAAAAAGAGTAGATTGGTCTCTGTGGTTAACAAACCACCATTTCACCAATATGAAAATTTACTTTCGTTTTTTTAGTAACAATCTTGATTTGTAAAAATACGCATAGGCCAGTATCACGTCGTTATGTGTACATTGCAGGCACTGTGATTAATAAGTAATAATGCATGCTGACTTTTAATGGTGTTGGGTGCTGTCAGCTGCCTGATATGGTCCTTACAGGAACATGGAAATGAATTTTTGCTTAGCTTTTCTATTAACCAAAGACATAAACTGTTCTAGGAATAAAATACAGTGTTCTACAATACAGAAGAACAAAATAGTTAGTCATTTCCTGTTTTGATGTTTTGCTGATCGTGTAGTTATAAGAGATACATATGGTTATGTTATTTACACATATGATTAGCTGAAAGGTCATGTGAACACATGCATTTGTATGTTAGAGTCTTAATCACAACAGAAAACGTTTTGTTAGTATTAATAAGTGGAGAATAGTGAGGACTCCACTGCCACTTGTTGCACTAGAAGAGAGGGAAAGGAGTTAAGTCTTTAAAATAGAAATGGGGTTTCAGAGAGCAGAGGGAAAAGGCTGGATTAGGGAGTCATTATGTGTGGGTAAGGAAGGCCGTGGATGTAATTGTTACACAGGGTGAGCAATGAGAGAGAGTACAATCCTGTATCTTACCAGTTCAAATAAAAAATGGTCAGCTTTGTATATACCAGTATATTCTTTTTAGGAAGATCAGCCTGTGGGTTCAGTTGGTTTAATAATAAAAATGCTGAAATTACTAAATGTAAGGAAATTACTCAGCGTATTTTATGTATAAATGCAGTCATAGCTGGTCAGTGTTCTTCCCTTCTGCTGACTCTGGCAAAAAAAAGATTCTTTCCAAGGATCTGTTGTTCTGCACTTTGACTGGTTATTTTGACAAGAAGCAGAGTGTGCTTTTCATTTAGAAGTGTCTAGAATTTTATTTAGACAGTCATGCCAACTGTAAATATTTTTTTTTTAGGAATCTTCCTGCAAAACCAGCAGAAGAAGCTCAGAAACACAGGCAACAGTACGAAGAAATGGTGGTTCAAGCAAAAAAAAGAGGTGATGGAATTTCTTGTCTCCAGAGGAGAAAAGTATAGGGATATTTCTAAGCCTGGAATGCACTTGTGTCAGCCTGTTGCTCTGTAATGTGAGGGATCTGTGCCTCCTCTCTAAGAAATATCACTCCCAAGAGAGAGGAGCAAAGGTAGTTTTGTTGAAAAGCCCAGCCCCAAGCTGAAAAGAAGATGGTCCTAGAATCCAGCTGGAAATAATTTTTAAATCCATAACTCTTAAATGAGTGGCATCTATTTGTGGGTTTAAAAACGTAGTAATATATTGAAGTAGACTTTTGGTCAAATTAGTGAAGACTGGACATAAAACTGCAGGATATTGGTCCGTTTCATGCTGGAAACAACCTGTTCAGGCTGGAATACATAAACACGATTTTCCGCATAGGAAAATGTATGCATTTACATTCATTAGACAATCTCTCACTTAAAATTTACAGCTTTCTCAGGGATTTGCTCGTAATTTCTTGCCTGATGGTTTTCATACAATTGTCTTAGTAACACTTCACCATGAACGTGAGGTAGAGGGTGATGGTAGTGGTTTCTTTTGGCTGATGTTTTTGACATCTGGATTTTCTAATTAAAAGCAAGCTTTGCAGTAATAGGAGATTCGGACTTGGATTTTGCATCCAATGGGAGCTACTGGAAATATTTTTCCCCAGCTGGCCAGACTCTTGGACCATACGAAACAGTGACAAGAGTATATGAACACAGGACTTACTTGCATTCTGCAGCTAACAAACTAATAGAAGTAACTTCTTGTGATTTTGAACATCATACACCTACCAGGAAGTTTTAACTTCTTGTGACTCCTGTTGCAACTACTGTATGTGTAGTCTAAAAGAGTTTCCTTGTTCTTTCTTTGCATGTAGGGTGGGTGGGTTGGGGAAAATGGGGTAATTGTTAGGTGATGGACCAGGTCCTTGTGCTATCTTCATTGAACTGAGTATGCCATTCTGTCCAGAAAAATACCATGACAAACCCATTTTCCCTAAAGCCACTCCAGATGAACAGCTTTGCAGAGCAATACATTGTCTAGAGGTCAGGAGATCAAAGACTGTAAACACCCTCTTGTTGCTTAGCGAAAAATTGAAAGCCTGCATTTCAGCAGGCTTGCAAAGAGCTTTGTATGAAAGCTGAAAACGTTATGAGGCAGTTGCTATGGTTCTGCTCAGGCACAGCTTCTGTGGGGCTTTAAAGTGGATCTATCAGGTAGAATGTGTCCATTCCAAAGACCTTGTTCATGGTACTGCTGTTCTTCAGCGAGTTCTGCTTGCCAGGTGAGCACCTCATTGTACTGTAGGTAGCATGTGAATGCACACACGTCCTGCTGCAGAGACTGCCTGTATTTGTCTAACAAGTATGCCAGTGGAAAAAGCAGTAGTTGATAATGCAGGAAGAAATACTGAGTGATAATTCCAAACTCCAAAATACATCTAAACAAGACATGTTAGTGAACTGAAGGTTTCCATTTGGGATGTGTAGCATTTAGGTTATCCATGTGAAGTAGCATCAAAAATGTGACTCTTGTGATTTTTTGACAGTATACCTAAATTGTAATAGAAGAAAGAACACAAAATAAAAATTTGTGTTCATTTCGCCTGTAGTTTAAGTCTGCCATAAAATGGGTGGGGCTTTATTAGGAAATGCTCTGACTTGTTCTGCTAGGTGAGGCTGTTGGCTGTCTGAGGAGCTAATTAAAATTTAATAGTGTGGCTAGATTTGAAGAGTCAAAGAAATCATACATTATCTAATTCCCTTTGTCCCATCTGTTGAAAATGAAACTTATAGTTCCAGTTTGTTCTTTATTCACACTTGCAATCACTGCTCAGCTTACTGTGTGCTTGAGAAATTTTCATAATTGGAACCGTCCACTGTACTTTAGGGTGAACAAAGTGTGCATTACATGTTGCATAGCCATGACTAACTGAATATTTAGTTTCTGGTTTTATTAAAAAAAGGAAATACCTTTTTTTTTGCAGAACTTAAAGAAGCCCAGAAAAGAAAGAAACAACTGGAAGAACGCTGTAAACTGGAAGACAGCATTGGCAATGCTGTTTTAACTTGGAACAATGAAATCTTACCCAACTGGGAAACTATGTAAGACAGTATGTTATACTGAGTTTTAATTACAATTGCAGTCTATATCATGAAAAGAAGTTGCAAAGTTAGGAAGCATAATTTTTAAATGGTGTTGGAAGCTTTTGTTAGAAAATCATTCTTGGACAGCTACAAGAAATAAGCAACATCTTTATTTCTACAAGGTGGTTGGAGGTGATGCAGTACTCAGTGTTACTTGTCTTTAATGAAGGCTCAAGATACTCAGAAACTATGAAGCACTGAGGAGTGATGTGGTAGAGAATGTAAAAGCGTAAGGCATAGTACTTGAACATGATTAATTTATCAGAAATGAGCTTTCTGTGACTGTTTGAGCTGTTAATGTAACATGAGTGTAGGTAGAAGTATGTGAGTAGTTTATGGAACCTCTTTCCAGAATAGTATATCTGCTGGGATAATCAAATTATGGAAAAAGAAATAAGGAGAAAGTTATTTGTGTAAAGTTCTAGAAGATTTTTCCCCAAAGGCATGGGACAGGCAGTTGATAAAGTACCTTGGTGGTCTTTGCTAGTCTTAAAAAAAACAGCCCTCAGTGTTCCACATACAGCCACCACAACAACATAGACTGTAAACCAACAGCACTCAGAATTGCAATTTGCTTAACAATGGAGTTCAGTTATCCTGAGAATATATATTAAAAACATGGACAGAATTTGTTGGAAAATGTGTTTTTGGAAAACGGAAGTATAATAAACTAAATCTAAACAAATTGTAGATTTACATGTTTGTCTTTAGTATTTAAAGATGTATCTGTTATGGTTGCTGTAAAAATTTGGTCACCTTTTCCTTTATTGGTTTATAAATTCAGAAGTTCCCCAATGCGTTCACTGTTTTACATTTCAGTTTTCTAGAATCTGCTGAAAGATAAAAAGATTGTTGTGGTTTTACCACTTCTCATTGGTGCTTAAGTGCTGTTTTGTTCCTCCTGCTGAGTGCTCAGATTGCTGAGCATCCACTGCATCCATTTAAAAGTCTGTTTTCTGTTAAAATGTGTTTTAAGCTCCCACCTAAAAGTTAGTCCTTGTTCCATCTTCATGCATTTTTCCAGAGGCACAGAACTGCAAAGAGGTGGCAAGCTGCATGTCTGTTTGCACAGCAGGTTGATGACAGAGGGCAGAGGGTAGACTTCCATAAGTTATTCCTGTATTTATTCTTGTATGGAGCTGTCCACTCTTTAGCATAGGTGTGGACTTGCTTTCCATTTGTTTGTTTTTTCCCTATGATTTTTGCTAATCAAGTGTGGCTGCAGATTATGTGTATTGTGATTGCTGTGTTTCTGTCAATATAAAGCTGTTACATTCATTGGAAGGAAAAGAGGGTTCCTTTGCAGCTCAAAGCAAAGTAGTACTAAAGAAAGGGTATGTGCAAATTGTATTTTCTTCCTGGGCTGTTGATGTTCATTTTGGTTTGAATCCCATCAGCAGTGGTAGGAGGATATATTTGCAATTCAGCTGGCAATGAAATACTTCTTCTGTTTTACTTTAAACAGGTGTTGTTCCCGTAAAGTCCGAGAGCTGTGGTGGCAGGGCATTCCACCGAGCGTAAGAGGCAAAGTCTGGAGCTTGGCGATTGGAAACGAGTTAAACATCACCCATGGTGAGGCTGCTGGGATTTTTTTAGGACATTTTTTACAAAGTGAGATAGCATAGGGACATTCTTGTATCTGTTGTGATGTGGGTGTGAGGAAATGTTATCTAATTGTGCTTTGATGTATTTTGTTCAAAAATACAGCGTCTTTTAATCTTGTAGCTGTTCTAGGACTGCTGCTGTGAATTGTTTCTGAGTATTGCTGTCACTGAGTCTTTGATGTTGGATGAAGATGGTCAGAATTAAAGAGTCAAGTTCTGTTTTGTTTTTTTTTCTTTATGAAACACAGAATTTTGAAATGCCTATGAGTATAGTGTGCTTCTTTTGATTTGAAGCAAGACAACAGGTTTGTAAGAGATTAAAAGACCGGCAACATTTGTACTTCGTTTTGTAAAAATAGAAATAATACATTATTTCTGAGTACAGAAAAATTCAGCTCTGAAATAACATTTGTAATTAATTCCAACATGGAAATGTCGTAGACTGCCTGTACTCCTGCTATATTTTCTGTGCTGCTTTTCTGTGCATTGCTTAGTTACTTTGGGTGTAGTTCTTACATGTAATTTGCTAGACTTTGCTAATTATTCATTCAGACTGTAAAATTTTGAACATCAGTGCTCTGCAAGAAAAAGCAAATATTTGAACATAAAATGCAACTTGGATTGCCTTTCCTTGGCACTTAATATGAAGTTACAGATGAGTGGAACACATCTTTCAAAACTGTAATCCATTTAGAAGTTCTGCTGCGTTTAATGCCTGGGGCAGCATTGCCCATGTGGGGGGTAGTTAGTGGACATGAGCATGCACAAATAGTGGACTTGGTTTTCTGTTTTTCCAGAACTGTATGATATTTGCCTCGCTCGGGCCAAAGAGAAGTGGCGATCACTTAGTACAGGAGGGGCTGAAGTAGAATGTGAAGGTATGCTTTTTGTAAAAGATTCATGCTGTGAAAGAATGAGACATTTTGTACACTAGTTCCTTAAAATGAAATCACGTATTTTAAACAACAGCAATGAAAAAGTCAGCAATAAAGTTGTGTTCTGGTAAAAAGAAAATGTCTTTTTGTGAAAGCAAGGAAGAGCTGTATTTTTATCAGTGAAATTCTGGTGTCGTACAAAACACACTTGTTTGGGTTTCTTTTATAAACAATTTCTGGGTGCAGTTCTTATTTTGATGCAAATTTGTAGGAAAACTACAGATAGTAGTTTGGGGATTAGCATTTGAATTGTAACACTAACATGCTGTTCTGTGTGTATAGTTTTGGGATTGCCACTCGGATTAAAGCAGAAAAGTGCATTTTAGTCCCTTATTGCAGCTTTGAGCTCGAGTCATTGGTGTGTTTCAGAGAGCAGCAGAGGTTTTTTGCAGATGAAATAGTTTGAGATGTACTAATTAATGGGAAGAGTTGACTGTTTTTGAGAGATTATGAAACTACATGCAAATGATTGAAATTGCCTTCAGTAAGTAATTATGCTGAGCAGAGAAAAAAAAAAGGAGAACAAACATACTGGCATTTATAAGCGGAAAAATATTTTTTATTGGAAATTCCCTTTATCCCCTTGTTCTTTTAAGATTGTTTCTATCTTAAATAAGATAACATGTAGTATGTTTCTAGTTTGCTCTTGTACTTTATTTTCTCAGTGTAGATGCTCATGTGATTGGTACAAGCATTGTATATTGACAGCTTGCTCAGTAAACAGAAGTAGGTATTTCCCAACTATACAGAACAGACAGAATACCAATAAGACATTTTGATACCAGAAAGAAGACTCATCTGTAGAAACATACTTGGTACAAGATCTGTTTCAGTTATGTACAGTGTATTATAGTGTCAGTAACAAGATCTACAAGGACTAAATAAGCAGGAATCTGAAAGAAGAGCTTTCACAGTAGTAGGGATAGGTAGCATCCGTCACAGGCTGCTGCTTTAGGACTTCCCTCTTCCGCCATAGCTTTTCCACAGAGGCAGCTGCTTCAGGATCCACTGGGAAGCCTTGTTGGAAGTGAGGGGGTCACAAGTTAACAGGCTTGTATCTGGCTAATGATTTGTCAGCAGATACAGGAAAAGTGCCTGTCCTGCCTTGCCCTCCTTCTTTCCCTGCTTTGGCTTAAAACATATTGAGGGCCACTGTGCACTGTAGAGTTGCTCTAGGTCAGGATGTACTTGCTGTTTAGCCTGTCTGCTGATTTGGGGAATTGTTCTACCTGTAGCCTTATTCCCTGGCATTCACATCTAAATAAATTAACTGTGCAAAAGGTAAACCTTACTGGAAAATACAAACAAGAGCAAGTGTACAGTGTCCTTTGTAATAAACATGGTAACTTTGGATTTTGCAGATGCTGGGTTTTCTGCAGCTGACAGAGAAGCAAGCTTGGAATTAATAAAACTGGATATCTCAAGAACATTTCCTAGTCTCTGTATATTCCAACAAGTAAGCAATGCTAACTTTTGTCCTGACATCTCATGGAAATTAAGTTTATATGATCTGGTCTGTCCTTTGGTTGAAACAGGCTGTTGAGTTCTGAAGGAGCACACATGTTGAGAGAATGAATAACGTTCCTAGAGATTTTGGAAAACTAGAAGTAATCTAGAGGAGGGTAACATCAAGGTGCATACAAAATCCCAAAGTGTTTGGTAATCATTGTGATTTATCTGACCCAGTTCATGCTGGCTTCTATCTGATGAAGTGATGTAGGTGAGTGTTCCAAGGTCAGTGAATCAACACTGCCGGTTATAAATACACAGTAAGAGAGAACATCTCAAACAAATGAGACTGGTTGGCCTTTTTTTGGTTTGAAGCAAGACTGATTCAACTAGTATGGTTTTGGTGTGCTTTAGAGATTCAGTTTAATCAGATTTTGTCCTTCTGTTCACAGATTTCAGTAGCCCTATAAAAGGTTTAGATTGAGATAAATCAACATTTTTAGGCAAAAAACTTCTCCCTTTGGAAATTCTCAGTTACAGTACTCAGTGCAAGATATGGCAGCTGTTAATAGTCAGAAATGTGAAATTCTCTTTAGCAGTTCTTGTCCTTCTCAATATGCTCTTTCTGTGTTATGGCATATTGTTGTTTTGACTCTTCATGGTTGACTTTTGCCTCCAGACCCAGAGACAGTTATGTGGTTTGCATTATTGTTCTACTTCCTTGGCACTACTGCCAAAGTGCTGCTGAGCTGGAAGGAATCTGTCCGGCTTGCATTCCCATTGTATAACTATTTAATATCTAATCAATGTATTGGATGAACTGTATGTATTTATAATAAATGGAGTTTGGAGACTTGTTTCATTCTGTTAAAGCAAAAATTATTTGGAATAGTTCAGCTGTTCTGAGCTACATTGGGAAAGTGTGTCCTTTCTCAGCAATAATAGAGACCATCTGTGGCACTGAAGGTTTTTTTAACATACTTGTATAATCAGATGTATTGTACTGTTCTTGTTTAATTATAGGGTGGTCCTTACCATGACACGTTGCACAGTATTTTAGGAGCCTATACTTGTTACAGACCTGATGTAGGCTATGTAAGTGAAGAATTTATTTTCTGAGGGTGGGGAGGGAGATACTTGTTATGGGGAGGAAGGATTTTATTTATCAATAATTTTTAGGCCAATGTTAAATGGTATATATGTACTGGTTTTAGACCAGTATAAATGGAGGATTTGTGTGTGCTTTTTTCTATTGCAGTACATGCTTGAGAAGTGTGTTTAACATTTATTTTGTTAGATTTAAGGTTTTTACAGGTTAAGTAATTAGAAAACTCATATTTTTACTGAAAAGTACATAATTTGAAAACTGGAATCAAAGACAAGGTGTAGTTATATTCTTATTGTTAGTATCAGTCTTGCTGAGACTGTTGAATTGAAATGATTGGCATTTCTGTTCCTTAGCATTGTGAGTTTCTGGACCAGTCTGTAAAGCAATGCCCATTGAAGCTACACAAGCTCAGTCATTGTGTTTGAAGTGATTTTGAGAGGACTGAGTAGATTTCATTTAGTCTCTGTATGCAGAGCAGCGTTATACAGAGGCTGACTCTTTATTCAGGAGCAGTTTTAGACAAGGCAGGTGTAGAGTTCCTACTTTGTAGGTAGCACATAATGCTTGGCAAGAGCTTCTGAACATGACTGCTGGGAAATGAGACAAAGGGCAGATAGCTGCTGTGCCTCATAGGGCACAGCAACAACCTGTTGTGTTGGGAAGAAGCTTGTTCCTCAGGTTTGCAGGAATGGCAGTCACACCTTATTCCATGTGACTCACAATGGCAGCACTGCACCCTCAGGGTGAAACAGTTTGCCTGGATTCCACAACAGACTTTGTAGAGAAAGGGGACAATATCATGATCTTATGGTAAATGAAACAAGAGTATAATCTTAAAATGGTTTTGTTTATCAAATGAGTCAGTGCAGTTGTCTTTAACTGCTGGTAATTTATTGGAAAACATAAGTACAGGCTTTGTCTCTAGGGTTCAAGTCCAGCTTTCCACAAACAAGGATCTAGATGACCCATCCCTGGGAGAAAAGCAATTACTTCAAAACACCTTATTCTTTAAAAAATCTTTATTCTGTGCATTTGAAAATGTTGTCAACCTAGCCTATTTTAGGAGTTCAACTTGGAATCTTTGAAAGAAGGCAACATGGAAATTGTCAGCTTCCATGCACTGAACATGTGATATCAAGGGGCATGTGGGCTAAAAAAAATCCTGCTTTTCTGAGCATTTCTCAAGATGCAGAAGCTCAGTGAGCTCAAACGTTAGTGAACATAAGGAAAAAATGAGGCAATATAGTACTGTTATTGCTAAAGGCTAACACTTCTCCTTTCTTCAGGTGCAGGGCATGTCTTTCATAGCAGCTGTATTGATCTTGAACTTGGATACTGCAGATGCCTTCATTGCTTTTTCTAACCTTTTAAATAAGCCCTGTCAGATGGCGTTTTTCCGTGTGGACCATGGCCTTGTAAGTATGCAAAAACCTGTAATCAACATGCTGTGGATAATGTGTAGAAAAACTTCTAAAAAATTAAACTTAATGATTTCATCAACTTGGAAATAAATCAGAATTTATTTTAAACCAACACACTTTATGAACAACAAAAAATACCCCAACACACATGCAGAATCCCTCAAAAAAGTGAAACCAAAGATCACCCCATCAACCTTTTTGAACAAGACATGTGAATGAAATTGTTGAGTAGCTATTTTATGATACTCAGAGAGTAGTTATGAGAATATTACTGTTGGTGGATTTCAGCGCTGCAGCTGAAAGCTGAAAACACCTTAATATGTGTCTTGAAAGTACTCTTTATCATAGGTAATAGGTTGCTAAAAATACACTGTTGCAGGGAGAACCAAGTTTTCCATATTTTTCTGTAGCAGCTGTGTTTGAATCCCATAGGCTTCTTTTCAGTGAAAGAAACCTCTGACCCCTCAAGTTTTCAGTGGGGACTGCTTGCCTGATTTTCTCTAGCGTCTCTAAAATTCCATGTCAGCAAGTACACTAGCACAATAAGACACATCTCCTGAAATGTGGTTTTAATTTACTTTAAAGGTACTTTTATGTAAAATGTATGGCATTCTGTATTTCTTTCTCACTTACCTCTTAGCACTATGAAAATAGGATCTGCCTCTTAAGAGTTCAAATGCAAGAAATAAAGTAAGGGAATGGATGATGACAACAGTCACTGTTGCTGCTTAAAAAGTAGACACTAGAAATCCTATCAGTATTCCTGCTGGAAAAGCATTCTCTTCAGTCCCTGAATTTCATCAGTTGTAAATACTGTGGGAAAATGTGTGTTGCTAGGAGCAGTATCAGCTGTCTCCATTACATACTTGGAGAAAGAGGACGTGCTCATGCAAACAGTGTGTAAATACGGTTATTGTGAAGATGGGTTTAGAATTGAATTGGACAGAATAAGATAAATATTTTTTCAGCTGAGCTAGTGGGGTTTGCAGTTCTTTCAGATAGTGCTGTTCAGTTCTCTTAGTCTGGCCAAACAGGGTCTATGGGATAAATGTGCGCTTACAGAGGGCAGAGATGTTGATACGTGAAATATGAATGTCATGAAAGCAAACTCATAATTTAACAACACAAGGAAAATTTCATCTAATATTTCAAAGGGGACTAGTGACACTTGAGTGAGGTAGTTTTTTGCTCTCTATGGTGAATATACTAATCTGCAGTCTACTCTCATGTTCTTGTGTCAGCTTAATAAGCAAATGCTGATTTGTTGTATAGTAAAATAATAAAAAATAATACCAGTATGAGTTAGTTGTGTGAATAATAATAATTTATACAGATTCATCTTGAGTTATTTTGTTGGTTAATTTTATTAAACAATTTTTTTTCATTACCACTAAGGAAATGTCTTGTTGAATGTGGATTTGATCAAAATAACTAGTTGTACTGCTGCCCACATTGCTATCAATAGAAATGACTGTAGCAATTCTATGCAAGGTCCTGCCTCTGCAGTACTTCTGCAAGTAGGAACTTCAGTAGAACTGTCTTACAGTGGTACCAGCAGATTATTTTGAAAGCAGGACTGTCTGATGCATTGCCTACTTCCGTCTTTACACTCCCTGGTCTCATAGGTGCTTGGATTTCATGCATTTAAAAATCCACACTGGGAAGCTGTTTCAGGGGTACTGTTCTCTAAAGTGGCTTCCTGGGTTTCTAGTGTCATGTTTGACATGAAGCTGTTTCTCAGAAACTGATGGTTCAGAGATTTCAGTAACTTCAGTTATTTCTCTAGCATATGCCCATCTCTTGATTGACTTAAAGCCTTATACTGACTATCAGGCTCGGGTGTTTATTTGTCACTGTTAATGAAAGTACTCCACTATCTGTCACTTCATTCAGAGGAAATGGGAAATACTTCTGTAAGGACATTAAAAAAACTTGGGGAAGAAACTTTTCATGCTTTAAAAGGATTTCACACAGAAGTCTCCAGAAGGATCCCTTTTCCCTTTACTGTCATGATGTTTTGGGGAGAAGTATGCTGTTGCAACTCATACTTTGAAGAATCACAGTCTTTCTTTATTGCTTTTATTGGTATTGGTATTACTGAATCATTCAAAGACTTTGCTTAACTTTTCTCCCTATAGTATTGGGGAGTGTGATTAAATAACCTTTTGTTTTTAACTTTTACTTGAATTGGAAGATTTATTTTTAACATGCTTTGTTATGAAATTTGTCTAAAAACTCAAATTTTAAAATATCACAGAAGCCTTTGTGTTAAAAGCAATGAAGTTCAGAGATTATGATGTTAATTACAAACTGTTTCTCTTGCATAGATGTTTTGTCCCAGTCTTTGAAATACCTTCCTTTTTGCAAAAGAAATGCCTATTATCTAAATGTAGAATATATGGTATTATGTTGGTATTAGACTATCAGAATAGCTTTGTTATTAGAATGTATTTATGACTCTCTCCACTGTTGCTGTGGAGTTTTAGCATTATTTTAGTTTTGTATTTCATTATGTTCCATTGGGTCTTGGATTTTATTCAGTATGATATTAAATTACTGCTGCAAGCAGAAAAACACCATTCTGTTATAATTATTTTGAGAAATCAGCAAAAAACTTCCCTCCTGCTGGTATTTTTCTTTCAGAAGGAAGCTGGCCAAGACCCAAAGCAAATGTTACGTTGTTTAGTATGAGAAAGCTATATAGAGTGGGTCTTAAATCCTTAGTGCTTGCAAATGCTGCCTTTTATGTAAATGCTTAGCTCTTTTTAGTATCCTTATAACTCATTGATCCTATTTTTGAAGTGTTAATCCTACAACAGATAATACTTTTAAGTTTGTTAATAACACAGCTAACTGCTTATTTTCTCCTTGTTGTGTTTTCCCAGATGTTGACTTACTTTGCTGCATTTGAGGTATTCTTTGAAGAAAATCTGCCAAAGTTATTTGCCCACTTCAAAAAAAATAACTTAACTCCAGATATCTATCTAATTGATTGGTAAGACGTTGAAAGTGTAATTTGTGTGACATACAGCTTCATGTCAGTATTCATGACAGAATGTTCTTACGTGGTTTAAAATTCTTCCATGATAAAGGCTTTATTTTTTTGTTCAGTACTTGGGTTGTCAATCCCACTTACTTCAGTGATGTTTAACATTTGCCTATCCTTTATTACTACTATTGTGTTAAGTTGGAAGCTTTTTCTGAAATACTGTTAAGTTGGAAACTTTTTTTGAAATACTGCTGGATAGAGGTGTTTGTCCATATTTAGTCCCTGTTTGGATTGATCTTCTGAGAGAATTTGTCTGTTGCATGTGCAGATGTGTAACAGGGTTGTCTATTCAGAAAATATTGCCAACCTTGCATTTGAAATGTGTACTTTGTCTTTGGCACAGATCAGAAAAAGCATAATTAAAACATTTGCCCATACAGCATAACTCAAAGCTACAGAAAAGCTCTTCCACTTAGCAGATAGGCAATTAGAGTTATTGGAGTTCTAGTATGATCAGAACATTTTCCTTAGAGAGGAAATAAGACAAAGATCTTATTTGCATTTCTGCCAAGTTTCAGTCAGGTATTATGCACTCCAGATTGAGTGTTTGCATTTATGCCTATCAGACCTTGATTTGGGTGAAAAAGTCTCTTTTCAGCAAAATTTCGTTGTCAATTTTGGGGTGACATGAAAGTTTTTTTGTGAAAAATTGGTTTGCCCTCACATTTTTGACAGTTTTTTCTGTTCTTGGGTATCTGACAAATACCTTAAAGAATAAATGCCCAGTGGTAACATTGGGATGTTTTTCCTAGGATTAATAAGTTCCACAGGTTGCTGATTGTAGACAAAAACACATTTAAAGTAAATCAGCCCAATACACATTCAAAGTTTGAATATATTAATTTTCATAGGACCATAGAATTTCTGAGGTATCTCAGTCCTCTGAGATTATCTAATCTAAACCCACTGCTCAAAGTGCAGTCAATTGGAGCAGCTTGCTCAGGACCTTGTCCACTTGGGTTTTGAGTATCTTCAAGGAACAACACTCCATATTCTCTTCAGGCAGCTCTATTCCAGTGTTCAATTACACTTGTGGTTAACAAGTTAGTTTTTTTTCTTATGCTTAAAGTGGAATTTCCTGTATTTAGTTTTGTGCTTGTTGGCTCCTGTCCTTTCACTAGATACAATCAGGTAAAGTCTGGTTCTGTCTTGTTTTCATCCTCCTATTTTTAGATATTTAGGTTCAAACCTTCTCCTCCAGCTGAGCAGTGCCAGCCTGCTCAGCCTCTCCCTCTGTGTCACATGTTCAAGCCTCTCATCGCATTCATGGTGAGCTGGACTTGTTCCAGTGTATCTATGTCTCTCTTATACTGGGAAGCCCAGAGCTAGCTTGTCAGTGCTGAGTAGATGGATGACCTGCCTTGGTATGCTGGTAGTGGCGTTTTTTTCTGCAGCCTGGGAATTTATGAGCAGTCTTTGAAAATTCTTGCTGCAGAGGCACATTGCTGGCTTATATTCAGCTTGGTGTCCATCAAAACCTCCCTGTTCTTTCCTGCAAAGCTGCTTTGCATCCAGTTGGCTTCCCAAATACGCTTGTACCTGGGCTTACTTCCTACCCATGCGCATGACTTGGCATTTCTCTTTGCTGAACTTCATGGGACTCCTGTTGGCTCATTTCTCCAGTGTCTTAAGGTCACTGTGGAGTGGTATCAGCCACCCCTCCCAGTTTTGTATCACCTGCAAACGTGCTGTGGGTGCAGTCTAACCCATCATCTAGGTCCTTAATGAAAACATTTAAAAGGTATCAAACCCTTGCAGTACACTACCAGTGTATTGGCTCCAACTATACTTTATGCCACTAAATGACAATTTTCTAAGCTTGACAGTTCCTGCCAGTTTTCAGTCCACCTCACTGTCTATTTCTCTAATCCATACTTCATCGGTTCATCAACAAGGATTCTTTAGCATACAGTGTTGAAAATCTTGCTAACATCAAGATACATAATGTCCATTCCTCTCCCCTTTCACCAAGGCAGTCATCCCACTGGATAAGCTCTCAAGTCTGTTTGGGCATGATTTTGCTTTCATAAATCCACCCAGACTTCTTGCAATCACCTTTTTTGCTGATAATGTGTTGTGAAATGATCTCGGGACTTTTTCTTACATTACTTTCTCAGGGATGGAGATGAAACTGACCAGCCTGTAGTTCGCTGCATCCTGTCTCTTAAAAATAAGAGTGACATTTATTTTCTTCAGGTCCTCAGGAGGTTCCCCTGATCACTGAGGTGTTTCAAAGATAATTGAGTGTGACCTCACAAGAGCACTAGACAGTTTCCCCACACATCTGTTTATGCCCAGTTTATTTAAATGTTCCCTAATATAATCCTCCTCCAGCAAGGGGAGGGTTTCCTTAGACTAGGCTCTTCCACTGGTCAGGAGGACCTGGGATTCCTAAAGGCAAGTCTCAGTATAGACTGAGATGAAGGTGGCAGTGAGTACCCCACTGTCTGAGTATTCTTTGTCACTGGGTTCCTTCCTTGCCCTGTTCAACAGTGGACTCATGTTTTCCCTTTTTTTTTTTTTTTTTTTTTTTTTTTTTTTACCTGCTGATGCAGGAAAGCCCCTCTTGTTGTCCTTAACATCCATTGGTTGATTCAGCTCCAGAAGGACTTCTCATGCTGCCTTTGCTTGATTTGCATGGTTTGTATATGCCTGTTGCACAGAGAGTGGTGTAATACCGGCTTTGTGTGACTTGGCTGTTACACTGGGATTAAATTCTAATAGGCTCATTTCTCCCAACATTTAATGGGAGAAACACCATGAGAAGGATTTTATGACTGAAGGCTAAGAATATTAAACCAAAGTAGATCTGTGCACAGAGAATAGAAAAAGTGCTAGGATAAGGTAGAAGGGAAGAAAGAGAGGAGAGGCTGGTGTGTTCCGTGATAAGAGGAAAGATGTTGAAATGGTATTGCCTCAGTGTTGTGAAAGCTGTGTGTGGAGAAAGCAATTGAATAAAAGGGACATCAGAATAAGATGACTGTAAACATGTGGGAGAGGAACTGGATAGAGAACACTGAAATCATCAGGTTATTGTATTTTTAATGGGCAGTAATCCCAGTAGCAGTCCAGAAATTACATCAGCCTATTACATGATGAGCATGGTCACTTTACCAGCAGGCACACAGACAAGGCAAAGATATTTAATGCTGTCTTCACTTTGGTTTTTAACAATGATGATGTGCTTTGGGGGTCCCAGAGCCCTGAGCTGGAAGACCATGGCTGTGAGAATGATAAACTTCCATTCGACTCTAAACTTGTGTGGGATTTGCTGCTCCAGCCTGATGGTCTATGGGGCCTGATGGGCCTCATCCAAGAGCTGGCTGATACCATCATGAGACCTCTCACAATGATTTTTGAACAGTCTTGGGAATCTGGAGAAGTTCCATTTGTCTGGAAGCTGGAAAACATTGTCCTGATTTTCAAGAAGGGTGCCTCTGGAAACTAAAGGCCTGTCAGAGTCACTACAGTGACTGGTAAAATTGTGGAGAAGGTTATTCTGGGCCATATTGAAAGACATAAGCTTAATTTCCTTTTATGACAAGGTTACCCACCCAGCTGGGTAGCTGGGTAGACTTTGGTAAAGATTTTGCTACCATCTCTCACGGTAACTTGTCAGCATTCTGTACCTGGGATGGGGCAATCCTGGATATATGGATATACTGGGGAATGGGATACTGGAAAGCAGCATCATAGAAAGGAACCTTTGTTGGAATAGTCTTTATTGTGTTTTCTTGAGTGAATATTTATGTGATTAGTTGTTCTGTCTTAGTATAAGGAAAAAAACAAGCACAAAACCAAAACAAACCAGAAATAAAAATTACTGACGTGTGAGTGAAAAATTGAATGATAAAGTCTGTGTTGAAGTGTTACTAAAATGTCTTGAGGCATATCGGGTCCCCCTTTTGTTACCTCTGTGGGTGTTCAGAGCACTTGAAGGAGACTTCAGTAAGAAGTGACTGTGGATGGTGCTTCTCAAAGTCTTTGTATTAGTGAACTGACAATTAACATTTCTTGCTGACTACCTGCATCCATATTCAAGCTGTTTATTTTAATTCCAAGGACACCTTACTGTGTTTCTTTCACATCCCTAGAGAGCTACAACAGTGATCTTGCACAGGAATGTAGGCTATTTGAGATAGACCTGCCCAATACCTTGTTAAACTTTTTCACACTTGAGCTACACAGCTCCTACTGCTCTGTCTGTATTTTTGTTAGACAATTCACATTGTTTTTATGTAAAACTTAAATATTTTACTTAAAGATACGTGTAAATGTATTCATATGTGTGTGCATACATATACATACCTTCTATTTCTATAGGAAGTAGGTTTAGATTTTTTTTTCTTTAAATTGCTACTAAGAGTGTGGCTGCAGTGTATTTGAAGTCAGGGAAGAATATGGTACAGCATTGCTTTGAGTAGGCATATCTTTTGCATGTAGGTAAAAATCTTGGTGAAACAGCCTTGCTTTAACATTGCTTTTTATTTAAATAAACTTTTGTTCTGAGCTCCAAAGGGATGCCTGCTGCTGTTCTAGTGGCTGGTGTGGTTACTGTGTAGGAATGTGTGCAGTAAATCTCAGCTGATGCCAGCTCTGGGAAGCTCCAGTAGCCAGTGCTGCACAGACCAGTTGCTGGGAAACCCTCCTGCTCCTGCCACAATTATAGTGGAGACAACTAGTCTGCTTTGTGCTTCTTCCTGTCACCCATGCTGCAGGGAACAGCAGTAAGATTGGTGTGCTTAAATCATTTTTAAGGGGTATGTTTCAAGAAAAAGAATTGTTGTATGTGGGCCCAGCTGTGCATGTTTTCTTGGAGTTGATAGAGGCCTTAGGGAAAAGACCCTGCCTCTCAGTTTAGTTCCATTGCTGCTTTCTATGATAGGAAAAATCCAAGGACTGGATAGTTTAATTAAAGGTACTGTTTAATTAAAGGACGTGATTATTGGGGGATACGTGCCACATGTAAGGCATCTAATTTAAAAAGGACCCGTGTGCTTTAAGCCTAAACTCCAACTGATAAATCTTGTAGGAAGAATTAAAAAACTATACACGGTTTCACTTTTTTTAGTGAGTATAAAGGGGATCAAGTGTGAAAAAACTATGAAGAGCAGCGTGCAGTCAGGTTCACAAAAAGCAGAGGGGAAATAGTGCATCTGAATAGCCCAGTTTACCCTCTAACTCTGTCAGCTGATGTTCCACAGGCTCTTGTGAGCAGAGTAGAATGTGGATTTGCCAAGGGCGCATGCTGTCTATTTATGGCCTGCTGCTGCTATACAAACACCTCTTTATCCCTACTCAGGAAAATGATTTTGGCAATAATTATAGCCAAGGGCTATGTTTGTACTGATGGATTGATCAGTGGTTCTTTAGTTTACATGGACTGTGATTGTGCTTAGTGAACATGAACTTCCTATTAACACCGTGTGCTTGTTAGGATAAAGGTCCAAGCCACTTTGTGTGCCCATTTTTAGTGGGCACTTCCAGTTAGGTATGTATAAGTTTGATTTCTATTACTTTGAGAAAAGCATAGTACATGCCCCCCAGAAAATGCTCTCTTGCAGTCAGCATTTTATATTAAATAATATTTACTTTTCTTTTTTTTTCCAAATAAGAAACAAAGTAAACACTTCTACTGTGGTTTTTGTTTAGGCTGAAATGATTTTAAAATTTACGTAGGACGTGGGAAAGGAATGTGTAGTGCAAGAATACATAAGATCTGATTTTCATCAGTGTTGTGTGTGTGTTGCCCATCCAAAATCTGGCCTGTCAGCATTGCTCTCGCTAAAATCTTACAAAGACTTTTTAATTAGAAAGAAATGAGAAAAAAGGAGAGGTGGGGAGAAAAAGCAAAGGAAGGAAGCATGCAGCTTATAATTATCGTGATAGCAGCGCTTTGCTTTTCTTGATGACTTTATGGTCATAGGCTTTTACTGGGAGCAGCAAACCAGCCAGGACTTCGTGCATCTACCTCAAAGTACACTTTGATCAGAAACAGAGCTGGGAAGGAGCAGGAGCATCTGGTGCTTCTTTTCTTCCCCTTCCAAACAGAGAGAGGCCAGGAGCCTGCAACTGCCTTGCTCTGACACTGGACATCTCTATGTGAGTTAACTGTGTTATCTGCACCTGTGACTTAAGAGTAGCTTATAAGAGAGCTGCAGACAGAAATCATCCCACAGTACAGTGACAGCAGGTCATGCAAGGAGTGTGCCAGTGCTGCTGAAAGATGCTGCTGGAACTGCCTCAGTCTGGCAGCTGCTTTGTTACTGCAATAAATTCCAGCTGGGTTTCAGATCAGTAATAAAAAAATGTCTTTTAGTAGAAAATGTTTGAAGGGATGAAATTCTAAGCAGTGATTCCTACTGACCTTTCACTGCTTATTCTAGGGGACCCATTCTCTGTTGTTTGGGTTTGATGCATCAATTACATGCAAATATTAATGAAAGTTAATTGCCTTGTTAAGTTCCTGTAAATGGCGCTTCCATCCAAATTAGGAAGAGCTCAATGGTGAATACCTGACTTGATGTGACAGCTTTTTTGATGTGGGTAAATCCTTTCAAACAAAAGAAGTGTTCTGATAAATAGTCTTTCTTTTGACAGTTAATTTTCTGCATAGTTGGAGATTTAATACAAATGGGTTATTCAGGTTAGGTATGAATCATGACAGAATAATGGCTTTTGTGAATAAAAACAGAGGTCCTTAAAGTTGGCATTGTTACTTATCTTTAACAAGGACTTGTTTCTGGCTGGGTGTTTGCCTGCTACTTGGTGACCAGGAAAGGACTCAGTTGAATTGCTTCCTATTACACTGTTCCTTTGAAATTGAAAAGTTGTTACTGTTTCCTATGTGTATGTGTGTACCAGAAAAAAGTCTTAATTCTGCTATGTAGGTATTCTGTGGCAGTATGGTTTTATATGGTGTGTGACTGTAAAAAAAAATTGAAAGCGTGTACAAGGTACAGTAATTTCACGTTTATAAGCCGCACCTTTTTGACTGAGTTTTCAAGCCGACCCGGGAAGTGTGGCTTTTCACCCAGTGCGGCTTATGTATGGACAAACTCCAGCGAAAGGCCAACCCAGAAGTGCGAGGCGGGCTGGCCCAAGGCGGGGTTGGGCTGGCGCTGCCGTGCGGGAGGGGGGTGGGGTGGCCCCTCTCGGAGCCGTGCTGGCCTGAAGCGGGATGGAGCCAGCCGGAGCTGGATCCTCCCTGAAAGGAAAAAAAAAAACAAAAGGAAAAAAAAAGATATGCAGCTTATCACCCAGTGCGGCCTATTTATGGACAAATTCCGTGGACTTTCCAACAACCCAGAAGTGTGGCTTATAACCAGGTGCAGCTTGTAGTGTGAAATTACTGTAAATGAAGTCTGCAGTGCAGGATCAGCCAGTAACCCAAAGAAAGAGCTTGTGTCCCGCTTCTTACACCTTCATGTGGGATGAGCAGGTGTGTGGGTTTTTCATCCCAGATCAATACTTTTTGTTCATTTATTTTTATAATTCTAACTTACCTTTTTCTAGAACAGGACTTTAAATGTTTCCATTTGTTATAAGAAGATTGCAATAAGATGTAAAAATAGGAAAACCAGTAAAATCCTAAGGACCATAAACCTGCAATTCACTTGTCGCCTGAATTTGTGCAAATGTTAGCTCAGTTTCTTCAGGATGTTAATAAAATTAATATCTTTTCTCTTTTTTCTAAAGTGTGGTGATTCACACAGAAGTCATATACTTAACGACATATCATTCAAATAAATTTTTATAAAGTAAAAAGCAGATAATGCAGAAAACCTTTGATTATTAGGTTTTGCTGTGAAAATGCATTACTTCATATTCTATACCTATATATATGTGTGCGTATACACCTGTTTCATTTTATCTTTTCATTGTGAATCCAAATTTCCCAAATAAAAAAAATTGGAGGGGATAGAAGGTAGTTTTAAACACATGAAAACTGCTGTTCAGTTCAGCATATTTGAAAAGGAGCTTTTTGTTAAAAGCTGTGGGAAGCTTTGATTGAAATTTGAGCCTTTGCTGACCTCTGCTGGGGAGAGAATTCTTTGCAGATTTAGAGATTGTTGTGCAGTGCATTTGTGAAAAAGGTATTTCTGAATTCTGAAGGAAAAAAAACCACTGTAACTCTTTCCCCTTATACACTGTGAAATGATTCCAGGAAGCTCAATTCTCGTCGCTTGCTGTTAGGTCATTGTTGGCAGCAATGCCTCTGCTCTGCTGTGCAGTGAGATGTTGGATAAAGGAGAGAGGAGGGACAACTGTTTTTTTCTGGCTGCAAGGCTGTCAGCATTTTGGTGAAGGAAGAAATGTGCTCATGTAGTTAATGAGAATAGAATTTTAGCAACTGGGAGGAGGCTGTGTCTTCTGGTATTACCCTTTCTCTTCAGAGATCACATCTGTACAGGCACACTGAGCCACCATCTTACCACCACTATCTACACCTCTCTGGACATCCTGCCTTCCCTGTTTCTCTCAACTCAAGGGAGCTCAAGCTTCTCCTTCCTCTAAAACTTACACTATTATTACTTTGCCAGTCAATCAAGCCTGGAACACAAGTGTTAATTTTACTCATCTCCTTCATCTGAACCACAAAATTACCATTGCAGTTTATCTTAAGGTTCAGTTTTTAGAGTTTTTGAAACTAAAACTGCATCAATTCTCAGCTTGGAAGTGATGATTAAATAGGCCTGATTATAGCTGTGGTCATTACATGCCTGTTGTAAAACCACTTACATTGTTTCTTCTAGTATGACCAAGAAAATCAAACTTAGAGACTATGCCCTTAATGGTTGCACAATTTTATATTGTTTCATGCATTGGTGTGCTGCAACTAACAGAAGTCCTTCTGAAATATATAAAGGAATATTCAATTACAAATACTTGAGAAGCCTCAGTCTTACTGACGACTGGTGTGTGTACTTCTGCAAGTATCCAAAACTTCTTGTCCAGTAACTCTGAACATCTTGTTCTGCCTTTCAGGATATTCACATTGTACAGCAAATCTTTGCCATTAGACTTGGCTTGTCGTGTCTGGGATGTGTTCTGCCGTGATGGAGAGGAGTTCTTATTCCGTACAGCACTGGGAATACTAAAACTTTTTGAAGATATTTTGACCAAAATGGACTTCATTCATATAGCTCAGTTTTTAACAAAGCTACCAGAGGACTTGCCTTCGGAAGAGATCTTCACATCTATTGCTGCCATTCAGATGCAAAGTAGAAACAAAAAATGGGCTCAGGTAAAGAGGATATCAGTCTTCAGTCTTGGTAACTGATGATTTTACTTTACTCATGAAAATGGGGTTTGGCAACATCTGGAAGAATGTTTTAGCAGAATTCGTGTTTGATTTTATGGGTAGGTAGGACTGTGTAGCTCACTCAGTGCTTTTTGCATACATTGAGATTATTGGATTCCCTCTGCTTAATCTCTGGAAAGGGAGATCTCAGTCAACATTTGAAATTAAAATATTGCGTGAAATTTATGAAGTAAAAAGTCACACAACTTTGAAAATTTATTAATTACAAAGGCTACTGGCAACACTACTACTTTATACTTAAAAGCAGAAATCCACTCTTTGGAAGAATATGACAATTGGTCAGGACACTATCATACAGTCATTTTAATCTTCTTGAAGATCTCTATTCTGCCTAATTTTGGGCTCTACAAAAGTGAAGGATCTCTGACTTCTTTATTGGGATTTAGCATATGATTTCAGAAGTTGTTTCATCACTGTAATTTCAAGCAAAATTCCGGTTTAAAGAAAAAATGCGTTCATTAAGTGGCTGTAGCAGCCATTCTTGTTAGAGAGTCAAAACTTCCCCTTTTTTTTCCCTTCTTCATTCAAAGCAGCAATACAGCCCACTTTGTGAGTCATTCGGTAACAGAGCTCTGCCCATTTTATCCAATTGCTTTTTTGCAGAGAAAATGAAAGGCAGTGTTAAATGTAGTGGTTGGGGCAATGCAGCTGCAGCTGGGTGTTTCTGCTTCTTTCCTGGGGTAGCAGTGCCTGTGGATGCTGGGATTGCCAGCTTTCTCTTCGAACCTTCACAGCAGGAGTGGCTCCACAGGTTGTTCAGTTGCTCACCTTCCTTGAACTTGTCATGTGTGCATGAGGATTGCATTCCAAATAAATTCCCAGCCTCCTGCTGCTTCCCTCATGGGGAAGAGAGACAGGGGTCCTCTTCTGCCAAGTACCCTAAATAACAGGCTTCAAAAGTGTGTGTTGGGGGGAGATGGAGTTTAAACCTTTGTTTAATGTTTCTATCCATGTCACAAGGACTTAACGGGAGAACTCTCTTGTCAATGGAGAGGTACTCTAAATTTAATTACATTTCATAGTTAAAATAGTATTGCTCAGACATAATTGGAAATTCTTCAGAATGAATTATTGAGTAATTTTTTAATCTAATGCTTTTCTTCTCTCTCATTTCTTGAAATGTCTAGATACTGGCTGCTCTGCAGAAAGATAACCGGGAAATGGAAAAAGGAAGTCCTTCACTCAAACGTTAATGTTGGCTTTTCCTCCAGTGACTCCCAGAAAAAGAGCTAAAGTGGCAAAATTATTGATTACTGTTTGACATGTATGAGCCTGCAAATCAAAGTGTTAGTTCAGACTTCTATTTAGTAGTAGAATAGCCTTAAAGGGGAGAGAAGAAAAGCGAGGAGGAGTGAAAAAAATTAGAAAGAGGAAAGAAAATTAGGGGATAAACCCCTTATAAATTAAACCTAGGCCTAGCCTTAACCTTTTAGTGGTATGAACATATACTGTGGAGAGCATTACACATTCTGTACTTCTGATGGGGGCAGTGAAACAAAATAATATCAAGGGTTTGGGGTTTTCTAAATTGTTTTTCGTAGATATTTGAAAAGACTGGACATTGAGCAATGTTGGTTGCTTTGACAGCTATTCCTGTTTCTTTCTTAGGCAGGATATATTTCCAATACCTGTAACAGTAGCTGTATCTGGATTTTAGATAACTGGTGCTGGAATTTTAATGGTGTAAGGACCATTTCTTTAGAAATGCTTCTGATTTTATAGGCTGTGGGTCCCATTTACCAAAGAAATCATGTAGACATAGAACTACATTCCTTTCTTTAATAAGAAAAAGTTAAGTTTAAAGTAAGCATGGAAGGGAAGCCAAACTAGCAGTGCAAAACTAATTATTCTTCAGGATGCCTTGGAATTTATTTTTCCAATCTGGATGCATATAGAGGAAATTCCATCCATCAGACTAGATTTCAAACTCACCAGGAAGGTTCTCGTATTAAGTGGCATCATTTCCCAGTTGTACTCTTTCCTCTGTTTGAAGTCAAGGTCACATACTACTAAATGCATATTTCCATGTGTTCCTCTCCTGGGGCACTGCTGTTTTGGGGTGTTCTTGCCTACCAGCTACTTACTCATGTGCCATGTGTCCAGTCATGGAGATAAAACTGAGCTTAGCAGATAAACTGATAAATGGTTAAAAGCAATTCTGGTAGCTACTTTAAACCCAACTTTGATTGCTGGCAGTACTAAGGAGGAAGGGTGATAGGGGAGCAGTTAATGTTCACCAGTGTTGCTGCTGAGAACGTTTTGTGGAATCTCCTGAACCTGTCTCTCCCACAGTTGGAAAGTTATGTGAAGCTGATCCACAGAGTGACAAGTAAAAGAATTTTATTGGGAAATGTGCCAGACCACCATCAGGATAAGTACAACCTGTCATTTCTGAGCATTTTATCTGACCTCTAATACATGAGAGCAAGTTACAGCAGCAGCAAACTGCCCTTACATAAATCCCTCATACATCTTAGATCCTTCCTGCATTCATGTGAATGTTGAAGGGCAAATCATGAGTGCCTCTGATTTACAAGAATGTTTATTGCATAGTGTATAGTGTAAAACCTATTTTATACTAACGATGGTGATTGAAAAGGGAAACATAACTGAAGCAATATTTGTGTTAACAGTGAACAGGCATTACTAAATCCTCCAGCTGTAAGGTCAGCGGTTTCCCAGTGCTCTTCAGCTGGTTTATGCTGATTATTTTGGCATTGTCTGAATAAAAACAAGAAGAATAGTTGCACACTGCTCAGCTCAACATACAATGTAGAAGACTGTGGGACATAATGAAAACACTGTCCTTTGGTACAAACATTATTTCTATGAGGGATAATTTGATTGTAATATTGAGAGTGAGAACAAGATTCCCTGGTGAGTGAGGACTCATAATCACTTTGAAAGATGTGTAATGCAAATGCAGCCTGCAAGTCCGATACCTCACTGACCTCTTCTCCTGTCCACTTTGTGTAGCTGGTGTAATGGATGTGGATTTTTGTTAGTCATCTCAATTCCTTCTCAAGACATCACCTAGGTCATCACTTACTGAAAATAGACGTTAAATGTGATAGGAAATATGAATTTGTACAGCATTTGTCCTCCCATGACTGGTACTTGTATGCTCCATTGCTTTGAAGTGCAATAGAAAGCAGGAAGGTCAGTAAATGTTTTTTAATATTACTTTTTCTATTACAACAAATAATGCCTTTCCATGAAGAATACGAGAGGCCTACCATCCAGAACATTTGCACTATGCTTTTAAATGGGTTATTGAACACAGAGATCACTTTTTCCTCAATATACATGTTTAGATGGTACTGTAACTGGCTTTGTGATTTAAATCTTCATTACAACGACATTTTTATTTTCTGTTAAAGCAAGTCTACAGTGTGGCTCATTTGTCTGGTTAAAAAATGCATTTTTTAGCTACTAGGTATCTTGGCAGCCATCTACGGCCTGTTCTTTTTCTCTTCTCAATAAGATGTTGAATGTAACAGAGACAGTGGGCATAGTTGTGGGGAAAAGGCCTGCTGCAACACTTGTGCACTGTTTGTTACTTGCAAATGTAACTACTTTGTTTTGTGATTTGATCTGTTCTTAGAAGTTGTATATATTTTCTAAATGATTTCCTTGTGTATATAAGGTATGTTCTTTAATGAAGAAACAGCAATGCAATAAGGAGCTTTGCACAGTTTGTTTTCAAACAAAAATATTTGTGAAAAAAATCACCTGCCTAAACTTGCAATTATTTCAACTTCTCAGTAACTTGATTTGAAGGTAATGCTTGAATTTTGATAAAAACAGAGCTGAGTAGTAATGGCATAGAATTTCTTGGCACTGAGCTTTTCAAGTTTATTGCAGTATACCAAATCTCTTAATTAGCTAATACAGAAATCTTCTTTAAGAAATTCAGGGAATTGCATTATAAATTTGACAATTTTATTGAAAGTATCTGTAACAAGATGCATGAGATTTTCTTTAATGGAGCAAATGTCCCCATCAAGCATTCTTTTCTTCATGGGTTTAAAGAAAAATAAAATTGCTGCAATATATGAAAAGTACCACTGAACGTGCAGCAGATCAGAGAAACCAGAAAACTCCAACCAGCTTTGGGATTCTTTACAATCTGCACTTTATAATAAAGCAGTTTTGCAACTTCAATCTGCAGTCAGTCATCAATGTTATTTCATTTAGTAAACAATTTCATTTGGAAAGAAAAGGTACCTTGTAACAGCTTATTTTTGAATGTTTAAAAACAATGATATGTAAAGAAGTGTTGGTACATCTCCTGTACATCATGTTTAAATGGGGTTATGTAGTTTCCACATTTGTTTTGTTTAGATATGTGTATCAAACTGGAACTTTTTTCAACTGTAAATATATGGTTTTGTTAAATAAAGTCATGTAAAGTTATCTTAATCAACTGCTGTCAGTGTAGTTGGGTTATTAAAAATGCCAGTACTAGTCTTTCTCTTCACAGGTGGCTTTAGCAGTTTTTGTCTTTCAAAAAGAGGACTTTGGGCCATTTGTGTATGGAAGGTAGAGGACTTTTTGTGATGCTTTTCAAGTTCTCATGTTAAAATACCTGTTAAATTCCCTGAGACATTTAGATCTGATACTTACTGTGCCTGTGGTCTTCTCCCTTTTCATATGTCTTTCTCTGGACTAGAGCTGAGGTCTAATAAGTGTATTATGGAAAACAGGTGTAAATACATCTTTGTGATGTGCTCAGAACTCAGGAATGCCTTATTCTGGCTTTTTTTGAAAAGAAGAAATCTTACTTTATTCCAAGGTTATTAACAAAGCATTTTTATGCTCAAGGTAGTGTTATTTTATTTCTGACATAGGCATAACTTCAGAATTTGAAGTGGAGAAGCTTCCTGATGGTGAAGTGAAAAGAGGTAGAAGGAGCAAATAAAAGAGGGGAGAGAAGGCAGTGCCTGCGCATCAAGGATCCATGTGGAACGCAGGCTGCCATGGTTCTGCTTTATCCAGCGGGCAGCTCTCCCACTTTTCACCGAACTATCTCCTGCTGGGCAGAATTAGAACGTGAAATCAGATTTGTTCTCTCTAGTACTGATTCGATACTGAAAGATGTTTGTAATGTATCTGTTACAGGAGTTGCACACCCGATACCTTTTTGAGCACCAGGATTTCGTGCAGATAGCCGAGCTCTTTCTTCACACGCTCACAGTCCATGGAGCCTTGACCAGTTCCCTCCGGGCAGCCAAGGCGCTCCCAGGCGTTTGGATTTCACGCCTCAGCCTGCTGTTTTCTGCGTGGGTCGAAAGGAGTAGAACTGAAAGACGAATCGCTCAATTTCTTTGCTCCTCCCCTGCCCGGTGCAGAGGTGATTCGGGATGTCGCGACAGCGCCGCGGCCCCTCCCGCGGGGCCCGGGCCCGCCCCGCTTCCCCCGTTGCCAGGCACCCGCTCGGCCCCGCCCCCCGCCCGAACGCGGCCCCGCCCCCTGGCGGGCGGCCCCAGCGCGGCGGCTCCGCTCGGGGCCGCCCCTCCCCATTGGCCGCGGGAAGGGCACACGGGTCCGGCTCGGCCAATCGGAGCCGGCCCCTCGCGCTGACACCCCCCGCGCCCGCCAGCCCCAGTCCCATTGGCCGGTGCTCGCCGGGGCCCCGCCCCCCGAGCGCGCTGCCATTGGCGGCGCGGGCGCTGGGGGCGCGGCCGCGCGCGCGCGCGGGCGGGGTAAGATGGCGGAACTGGGGAAGAAGTACTGCGTGTACTGCCTGGCCGAGGTGAGCCCGCTGCGCTTCCGCTGCACCGAGTGCGCCGACATCGAGCTCTGCCCCGAGTGCTTCTCGGCGGGCGCCGAGATCGGCCCGCACCGCCGATGGCACGGCTACCAGCTGGTGGACGGCGGCCGCTTCACCCTCTGGGGCGCCGAGGCCGAGGGCGGCTGGAGCAGCCGCGAGGAGCAGCTGCTGCTGGACGCCATCGAGCAGTTCGGCTTCGGCAACTGGGTAAGGGGCGAGGGACAAGGGGCGGGGGCGATCCTCCTCCTCCTCGGAGCAGCGGCCCTGACAGCAGCCCCGGGGCGCGTCCTGCGCGGCGGAGCCGGGCTGCCCTCGCTCTCCGGGCGGGCTCTCCGCCGGACCGAGCGCACCGGCAGCTCGGACCTGTCACTGCTCCAGTTTCTGCATTTACCTCTCGTCAGGCCGCCCGTGTCACTGATGTACCTGCCTCTTACCGTGCTCGGCCTTTGCCTTCGGCATGTCCAGCTGCGGGCTGGCTGCTCGCCTTCGGTGTCCCTGCACAGCCAGATTTGGTTTTAAAAAGCAGCAGTAAGAAAGCATCATTTCACAAGTACAGAACGGGTCGGGTTGGAAAGGACTACAGTGGGTCAGCCCAGAGCACAGTGCACAGGATTGCATCCACATGGTTCCTATTTCCAGTGTTTAGGACTTCACAGCTGCTCTGGGCAGTCTGTCTCAGTGCTCAGCCCCCCAGTCAGTCAAGAAGTTCTTCCTCGTGTACATGTGGAGCTTCCTGTGCATCAGTTCCTGCTTGCTGCCTCTTGTCCTGTTGCTTGGCACCACAGAGTGGAGCCTGGCTCCATCCTCTGACACCTCCCTTCAGATACTGATGGACATTGGTAATGTCCCCTCTCAGTTGTCTCTTCTTGAGGCTGAACAAGCCCAGCTCCCTCAGCCCAGTCCTCCTCATTGCCCTCTGCTGGACCATTTGATTCATTTTTGATTGATTTGATTCGTTGTTACTTATGTTTTGCTTCATTAAATATAAAGACTTTTTCAAAATCTTGGAATGTACAATCATTGCAGCTTGCTTAGTTCTTAAATAACTAGAAAAGAGTAAATATTATTACTCTTACAGTAAATACTGTTTGTTTATTTCCATGTTGCTCCTCAGTAATGTGAGATAAACAAGCAAAACCCGAGTTGTACAATGCTCTTGGTGTTGGCTTGGGACTTCAAAAGCTTCCTGGTCATGGTGAGCTGGCTTTGTGGGAGTGCTGTGGGTGCTCAGGAATCACCATGTGCTGCTGTTTTCGTGGCTTCCCTGTCTCCATTCAGTGTAAACACTCATCCAGCTGAAATTGCAGAGCTGATAGGAATATGGCCACTATTGCTAGAGAAGTTTAGGTGCTTGGGAGTTGGCTTTTGAGGAGCTGTTTCCTGCGTGCTCTTTATGCTGGAGATATAATGGGAATCGTTGTGTCACTCCTCCTTTGTTTCTCTTTAGGAGGACATGGCTGCTCACGTGGGAGCATCCCGAACACCTCAGGAGGTGATGGAGCACTACGTGAGCATGTATATCCACGGCAACCTGGGAAAAGCCTGCATCCCTGACACCATTCCCAACAGGGTGACGGACCACACGTGTCCCAGCGGCGGCCCGCTGTCCCCCAGCCTGACGACGCCGCTGCCGCCGCTGGACATCTCGGTGGCGGAGCAGCAGCAGCTGGGGTACATGCCGCTCCGCGACGACTACGAGATCGAGTATGACCAGGACGCCGAGACGCTCATCAGCGGCCTCTCGGTCAACTACGACGACGACGACGTGGAAATCGAGTTAAAGAGAGCTCACGTGGACATGTACGTGAGGAAACTCAAGGAGAGGCAGCGGCGGAAGAACATTGCGCGAGACTATAACTTGGTGCCGGCCTTCCTGGGGAAGGATAAAAAAGACAAGGAGAAAGCTCCAAAACGAAAGATCACAAAAGAAGAGAAGGAGTTGAGGCTGAAACTGAGGCCTTTGTACCAGTTCATGTCCTGTAAGGAGTTTGAAGACTTCTTTGAGAACATGCACAAGGAGAGGATACTTCGAGCGAAGATTCGGGAGCTGCAGCGGTATCGGAGAAACGGGATCACAAAAATGGAGGAGTCGGCAGAGTATGAGGCGGCCAGGCACAAACGGGAAAAGAGGAAGGAGAACAAGAACATAGCTAGTTCCAAGAGAGGGAAAGAAGAGGGTAAAGAAGGTGAATTTGCTGCCATTGAAAACCTGCCTGGCTTTGAACTCTTATCGGACAGGGAAAAGGTGCTCTGCAGCTCTCTGAACTTGAGTCCTGCACGTTATGTGACTGTAAAAACTATCATCATTAAAGACCATCTCCAAAAAAGACAAGGAATTCCTTCAAAGAGTCGCCTTCCTAGTTACTTAGATAAGGTACTGAAGAAAAGGATTTTAAACTTTTTGACAGAAAGTGGTTGGATATCCAGGGATGCTTCATGAAATTCAGCTGATCTGAAAAAGCACAGCAGATGCCCATTACAGCCTCAAGGACTCCGTTATTTTTTCCTTTCCTCCCCAAAGATACAGAAACCATGTCGCTTAAAAACACAAAAGAGCAAATACATAAACCCCCCCCAGTCATCATGATCCATGGTGGTTCAAATAGACTGTTGCTTTGGATCATGGAAAATACTTAATTGTGAAACTTCTACATTGGATTTCACTGCTTTTGGTACATTATTAGAACAGATTTTTTCTTGTGAACTTCCTCAAGTCCGGTAGTCCCAGAGTAGTTGCTTTAGTCCGTACTATTGGATAAATGAATATCAGTGTAATCCTTGCTTTTCTTTGAAGGTAGGAGATAGTTTCATTTGCTGGAAACTTTCTTCACCCTCTGTTTTGTTTTTTTTTTGGCATAATGCTGGCAGCAAAGTGAAGCTTACAAAAGTCCTGTGCTCAGGAGCAGGTGAGCAGGGACTTCTGCGACCATTGCTAAGCTTTTGGAACATTCCCCTCAGTAACTACAGCCAAGGCATGGGGACACGGGGATGAGAGTTCCTGTTGAGAGTACAGCAGGGGTGAGCCGTGGCAGGGAGTGGAAGGAAGGAAGGAAATGTGGTAGGTGGGATGCCTCCAGGGACTTGTGCTGTGGAAGGGGGTTCTTGAAGAGCTCCCAGCTAATCTGGGCATTGCTTTGACCTGAGTTTCCTGAAACAGGCCCCTCTGAAGCTTTGACGTTTCCTGCTTGGTACTGGAGTGTCAGGAATCCCCAGCAGCTGTGGTGCTCTGCTCCAGAGGAGGGGTCAGCTACAATGACGTACCTGATTTGGGCCAGAAACGGGGTTTGGGAGAATAGGCAGTGAGGTGTTTAGCAGAAGCTGAGAGCCTCAGGCAGCAAAATCACTCTTGTTCCTTGTTGGAGGAGCCTGCTCCTCCTCCTTTGGGATCTGAACTGCTGAGCTCACACAGGCTGAGGAGGTGTAGTTGCCTCCTGAATTTCGTTGGGAAGTCAGGGAAAGGGATCAAGATTCTCAAATGGAGCCTGATCACTAAGATTGGTGTTTAAAAACAGAAATAACAATTGATGCAGATTTGATCAAAATGCGCAAAGTGTTCCTAAATTTGGAGTGCTTAGTCCAGCCACTGTAGGTTTCTAATTGCACATACCTTGAAATGTACTGGCCCAGGCACATTGAATCTGAACTGACTGACAAGTGGAACAGTGCACCTTGGGAGGGACCTCCTCCAGTTCTTACAGTTGCAGTCTGGAGTGTGCTGGAGCCAGGCACCAGCTGGGATGTAACACAGTGGGGAACACAAATGTCAGACCCACAGTACTGTTCTAGTAAAATCTACTAATTAAGGGAAAGATGTTGAAGGAGGATTAGAAAAAGATTTTTGTGCCCATTTCATCCTTTAATTACCTGCATGAGCGTCTCTGGTGGTCTTGTCTGGAGCAGGAAGCTGTGACTGGAGGCAGTGTGGGCAGGTCAGAACTTCTAGAGTGCAGGTGTTAAAAAGCTTGGAAGCTGACTGGCTTCAATATGAGTGCAAGATATGGAAACGTCATCTTGCTTTGACGCTTTGGGCTGTAGTCAGTGAGGATACCACAAAATCCTAAATCAGTATTAGTTCTACAGTTTGGTCGAGGTATTCTGATCAGAACTGGGTTTCATTTAATACATCCAGCATTACCAAACTAGTGTTACCAGTGAGTTTAGAATAAAAGGAGTACAATTACAAAGCCAGCATTTCTAAGGAAAAAAACCAAAACTCGAGTGCCTTTTTCTTTTGAGCTTATGATGTTATGTCCCTTCAGAAAAGGTAAGGGCTATGTCCTCTGGGATGTAATACTTTGGCTTATCTTTAAGTGGTTTGTTGTGGCATACTCGAGACAAAAGTGTCTCGTCTTGGCAGCAGTGAGCTAACTGCAATGTGCTGAGTAGCTTTAATAACCACTTTCACCCTGTATGCATGTACAAGCAGCACACAAGTTCATAGGTTCATATAAATCCTTGGTTATTTTCTCTGTCCTACTCCTGTGAGAAGGAAGCTCAGCCTTTCTTCTCAGCATTCTCGTTATGCAATTTGGTTCTTCCTGTAACTTGTTACTTTACTGCCATAACATGCTGTTTTGAAGCCTCAGTTCTGCATGTAGCTGGGAGTTTGAGAATTGTTTTGGTTTTGGTTCTTCTGGGGTTTTTTCCCCTCAAATCCGTGATTTTCATATTTCCACATTGTTTTGGCACATCTAAGTCAAACTGAAGCAATAGCATAAAGCCCATCTGAACAATAACTTAGGAAAAAATCTAGGCACCAATGAGCCATTTAAATGTTGAAGTGAATTCTGCATTTACTCTTTGTAGCTTCTTAATTCTTCAACCTTTCCAAAATGTTTCTTTGGTGCTAGATGTAACTTATTGAACATCAAAATGAATGTAAAATAAAGTATTTTTAATGTATGCAATATGGATATCAATATTTATTTTGTACTTGCAAGCTAACTCAAGGTGGTAAATGTTTGCTTTAGCAAATACTAGTCCCTTGGAAAGGGCTTCCCTAGAAGCAATGTCTCATTGTCAGCTATGCTTTTAATTTTAAAGGTGACTTGCACTAGAGGATGCTGCTGTTCCATATTTCACATGGAACTGATTTAGTCTAAGCATTCCTTTGTTATGAGCTGCTGGTTTTCTGTTTGATTGCTTATAAATTGAGATGAAGTTAATGTTAATCCAGCAATTTACTACAGCTGTGCTGCTTCTTTTCTATGGTGAAGGGGCTGACATGGCAAAGAGCTCTTTCAACTTGTATTTTGTGTTGATTTGGAAGTGCTTCCTGTACTGTACAAATAACCCAGCCTTCATGTTGCTAATGACAAGGTGTTTTACATGCTTAATGCTCTTAACTTTTCTAATTAAAGTTATTACTAATGATAGTATCTGTCTTAACAGCATTGATGTAAACCTATGAAAAGGCAACACACTTGTGCTCTGGGTAGGGGCTGTGCTGTGTCCCACGCAGCTGCGTTGGAGGGAGCCTCCATCAGTGCTGGGCTCGGATGCTGCAGATTCTGGCTACAGCCCCTCCTGCCCCCTGCTCACAGCAGGCCCAGCACGGTGAGAACAGTGCTTGCAGGTTTGCACTGGTCTGTGACCATGAACTGCCTTGGAAATCACCCAAACTAAGCACTCTGCCCTTACTCTCTTGTGTGGCCGCTGCGTTCGATTCCTTTGCAATTGGAAGAGGCTTTGTGAGCCTTCTGCTTTACTCTGCTCACAAAATGTTTTTGCGTGTGCCCCAGTCACTCCTAAGTGATGACACATTAAATACTGTGAAGCAAGATACTCCATGAGCATCTTCAGCTCATCAGCTTCTTTCTTCTAAAGAAAGGGAATGTCGCATTCATTTGAAGTTTACATTTGTAACTGTACCAGACACACAAATGCCTGTGCTGAAATCACACAAAGCCTCACTGATGTTGTGCACACAGCATTTTACTACATTTTTGCATTGTGTATTGGTAAATAAACTTGTATTAAAGTTTCTTTCCTTGACTGATTTAACAATAATGTCTCTTGTGCAATGAGGAAAATGGCTGAAGTCTTTGTAAGAACAAGTAGAGATGCATTGTAGCTAAATGCGATGGGTGGAAATGTAGTCTGTGAGACAGCTGGTACTGGTGGTAGCTTTGTTGGGTGCTTAAATTTCAGAACTACTTTCCTCTGTTCTTCGATTTCTTGTGCTCTTTCCTGGGGTATGGCAGAGTGCACAGGTGCTTGGAGCTCTCCACAGACTGACCCACTCCATGCCAAAGCCTGTCTGAGGGCAGGCCAGGGAAGGGGAACCACTTTAATGAGAGACTCAGTTACCAGCTTGTGCTGAACATTTAACAGGACCTTGTATTTAAGAACACCCTGAATGAACTGATATAGTCCAAAAATAACAGTGGGAAGCACTGGGAAGCTCGTCAACAAAATATCCATCTGCTAGGGAACAAGATGTCCCTTTGTTTTACAAACTCCCTATTGGAAAAGCTTCTATACTAAGGATTATTACAATAATTTCACAATTATAAGCCGCACCTGAATATAAGCCGCACCTTTTTTTTTAATAGCGATGATCTGTGTGTAACAAATTAGTAACAGAATCTCTGCCAGCTGGGTTTGGTGTCAGGTGCTCAAGTTGCAACAGTTTTCATAGACCAGTGAAGCCTTTAAAGGCAGCCCCAGGCACCCTCCCCAGCCGGCTCTCACTTCCAGGTTGGCATTTCACTGGGATTTGTCCATAGATAAGCTGCACTACTGCGGTAGGCAGGATTCTTCAATGAAAAAGGTGTGGCTTATAATCGTGAAATTACTGTACATTTAGTTTAGATCCAGAGGGATTGGGAGGAGATAAAACAGCACATGACAGGTCTTAAAAGGTACAATAAAATTTTACCATAAAAGGTAAAATGGGACCTGGACCCTTTTTGATATCAGTTGTGAGAACAGATCCCAATCAAAACCATTTCTTCAATCCTACTTCACACAACCACAGTGTGCTCTTAAACCCAGATGGAGTAAAGATACTTCCAAATTCAACTTCAGTATATGGAATCCCTGTTTGCCCCATTTTTTAAAACTCAATCTTTGCATTTTTTCCCTGTATGTAATTAGTTTAAAAAAATAAATCAACATTGTAGTTGTCTTCATACATCAAAAAATGAGTGATTCCTCTGTTCAGGTATAGCACTCTTTCTTAAGAGTTGAGAAAGAATGAGTCCTTAAATACGATTAACATGACTAACCTCCAAACAGTTTAATACACTTAGGCTGTTCCTGGTTACCTGTTTAATTCCCATGAGGGAAACCAGCACTGGGAAAAATGTCTTTAGGAATTGAGTAATCACTTCTCACCACGAGTAGGTCCAGTGTTCAGTTTGACAGCTCTGCATCTGAACCACAAAAAATACAGTAAATGCCTGACTTTAGGGTAAGAAACTCCTTAACCCATAATAACCAGAAACATGGTAAAAAATTCAGATGTACTTACTTTTTACAGGGCCTAATAACTTCCCTAAGTTTGAAGATCCTGTCCTGTGCGTTAATAGTGTGGGCATTAAGGATACAAGAGGATGGATCCTTAGTTGTGTAATTTGCAGGTTCCACCCACTCCTATCCAGGTGAAGTGTAGTTCAGGTAATCGTGTTGTATTTTAGCCTGATTCCGCAGGATTGGGAGCAGCAGGTGGAGTTAGACATGGCAAGGGAAAAGTTCTGGTGCAACCTAAGATCCAAGCTGAATAAATGTAATAAATAATGAAACTAAGTTCACAGTTTTGTTTGAGTCACTTACATGCAATTATTTATGCAAGTCTAAGAGAAATCACATACCCAACTCTCAGCAACTCACTTCTTTGGGTGTTCTGACTCTCAGCAGGATTGTAACTACAGTTTGCATAACAAACTGATCGCAAAGCTGGAAGTTACAAGACTATAAAAATTGTTTAAACCAATTTATACAACATTTAATTAAAAATCCAGAGATAGGATAAATTCTATTGGTTCTTCAATGCCATACAAATATTAGATGGTTTTCTCAATTCAATGTTAGTACAGGACAAAAAGGTTGAACAATTACAAAAGATATCTAATCTCCATTGCCATTTATTTACAGTTCAGAATTCACACAGGTTTCAATTGATGAGAGAGATTATTTCTGAATAGACAAAACAGGGCACAGGGCATTTATCACATCAGTGTGTAAATGCTGATGGGTGCTTGTAGAAAGTAGGTTATTTGTACATCACCCACTTCTGCAGTGTGACATTTTACAAAACCAAAGGAAGTGTTTGAACCACTATCTGCATTTTCATTCTACACACAGTGATAAACTTGAAATTGCAACATTCTTGTGAGCATTTCATCCTTTCCAATTTAATTCACCTTCTCAGGAGCAATAGTTGTAAAAACCATTATCTAATCTAAAGCATCAGAGGGCTTAATGGCTCTTGTAGTTCACACTGAAGAAGAGCTTATGGAACAGTGATGCTGAAGGCCACTAAGCGGGAGAATTTCATCAGTTACTTCATTTTCATTGGGAGACCTCAACCAACTCATTTAAACCTCTCAGGGAGCAGAGGAACGAGGGAAGCATGGTGTGAGAGAAAAACCATCCAGCTGTTTAATAGTTGTATGGCATTTGAAACTCAGCTTGGGCGGCTAAGCGTCTTTGACAACGCCCACCAGGGCGGGCCGCAGCGTGCGCCCGTGCAGCTTATAGCCAATCTTGGACACCAGCGCGATGGTGCCGGGCTCCTGCCCCTCCACGGGAGTGTGGAACAGCGCTTCGTGCTCGTAGGGATCGAACTTGGCTCCCACAGGGTCCAGTCTGATCAGCCCATGCTTTTTAAACACTTTCTGAATCTGCATTTCTGTCATCACAAGACCTTCGTATAAGCTCTTCAAGTGAGGATTGTCATCTTTAATTTCTTCTTTTGGAACGCTTTCTGTTGCTTTCTCCAAAATGTCTGCAACTTCTAGTAAGTCCTTACAGAAGCTCTGGATCCCTGAAAATGTATAAAGGAGTAGAGAATGGGATTAGTCCACTGAGGGAAACAAGTGTTAAAAACCCCCAACCTCACAACCCCAAAAGCTACAGCAATAATCTCCACTCTTAGACTTTTAAGAAGATATGTAATACTGTAATCATTTGGGGTGAAATATCCTTTCAGTTTTGGATGATAACAAAGAACTATTACAGATACCTTGAAATCCACACAATCTCCTCTACTTCTATGAAAAAAAATATGATTTCAACTCAACCGTTATGCTAATGAGTAACAGTAAGTTAAGATTCTTACCAAAGTCACCAAAACCTTCTGATGACTTCACATTATTTTCTCATGCCCCTCTCATCACCTAAAGTTCAAAGCATTATGTTGCCCTATTCCCACCCTTTACTCTCATGTCGTAAAAAGATCTGCAGAAAACAAAGTGTGTCATCAGACTGATGAGAATTTCAAGAAATGAACAAGGATTCTTCCTTGAATGAAAAGAACTTGCACCTCTCCCTGCCACTGCAAACCTCTTTTACAGAGTCAGCAGCTGTGCCTTGCAAATACTGAGCAATTTCCAAGTTAATCACAGTCCTTGTCCTGAAGCTGTTCTCTGGCTCACACTAGAGAGAATCTGGACAAATCTCACTTAAGGCAATTAGCAATCAAGAAAGAATCAAAACAGTTCAATAAAATAACACATTTCTACATGGACGTAAGCAAAGGACAAACAGCACTGGGTTTTGGTTTGGTTTTTGGGGTTTTTTTTTTAAGCCAGTCAGCCTTTTTAATTTGGATGGGTTTTTTTTGCTTACCAAGAACTGATATATGACCATTGCCAGAGGTCAAGTCTTTGGTTCAGAAAAAAAACAACCTCACAAATATGGAAGCACCTTACAAGATCTGTGGTGATCAGCTAGTTCTCAGGAAAGGGTCCCTCTAACAGCTACCCAACTCTGTGGAGACTCAAGCTCTTTACAGAACAGTAACTAACAATGTCCAATTAGTTCCAAAAATCTGAAAAAAAACCCCACCATGGTTTTAAACTAGAGTTCTGATTGGAGCTGAACTGTACCAAATAGATTAATCAGCTGTCTAGTTACCTGGATCAGACCAAGTAACCAAACTCTTCAGAAGGTGGTTTAGTTCAATTTTTTTATTGCGCATTTTATATTTGCAAATATCTCTGACTGAAACTCAGAATTTATGCAAGTCTCAGAAATGAATTTCTCTTTTTCCAACAGCACAAGTAGTCATGTGCAATCAATAAAGCTTACAAATTATATGTCATCTAGTTTTCAAGATAAATTAACTTCTATTGTAGCAGCTCTCATCTCAGACGTGACTCCAAGTCCTTTGCAGTAAGTAGAACATTAGTGAAACAATGCTTATTCCAAATCAACCTCAGGATGAAGCACTCAAACATCCACAAAAAAGAATGCAAGAGTACTGTGTACTTTTTCTTACAGTACACATTAACTGAAAATGCTGCATTCAGAAATTAGAACTTGAGTACTGAGAATTAAAGTATACAGCTGTGTATGGTGTGGTGTGAAAAACAGCAACTCATTTTTTGAGGCAGAGTGGCAGTCAAACACCAGGATAAAAAAGCACTCTGCTGCTGCAGTATTTGCACACAATTTCTGTTTTACAGATTTGTGCTGGAAATGTCAAAAAGCTAAATCAGATGTTACTAGCCTGGCTCTTGAATGAAGATGTGCTGCTAGCACTCCTCACAGCCAGCAACTGTGCACTCTTAGCACTGGAAAGTATCCATTCATTTAGAGGTATTACTTGTATTTGAAAGCTGTTGCCTTCAACAGATCCCAAAATATCACACAAAAATATCCCAATATCAAAAAAGAACCAAATTCAAAACAAACCCCAAGAACAAAAAACAACCTCCCCCCAAAAAACCCAAACCCCAACCAACCAAAAAAACCCCAAAACCCCTCAACCCATCAATCAACCAAAAAAACTGATAGGCAAAAAAAACCCCCAACAAAAACAACAAAATAACAACCAACAACAACAACAAAAAAACCAACAACAAAAAAAAACCACACACAAAAAAACCCAAAAAAAAACCCCAAAACACTAAACACAACCCAAACCAGAAGCCAAACCAGTATTCCATGCTCTTGGTCAGATCTGAGACCAAAAGACATGAAGAATGCAAGCTTCAGGCTGCAGAACTTACTAAAAAATCCACTAATTCAGTAAACATTGTGGGAAAACCAGATTCCAAATTTAAAGAAAATGTCAGCTGCTGACTTTAGCAGTGTAAGTCTTGCCCTTGGCTGGGGCGATGGTCACAATTCTGATGCAAGTTGAGGAACTATTCAAACCTCTTTGCCTCAAATGCATTTTTCAAGCAAGTAGACAGAATCACTGGGAAGTACAACTTGTCAATACTGCAAGGCCAGTCAGCTTCATTTTCCCAGGCTTTGCATTTCCCGGGTCTTACTGAATAAACACCAGAGGAGCCTCCACTGACCGTATAACTTTGCCTCTTCTACCAGTTTCTGGCTTCTTTGCCTCACGTTTTCTGCATCTGCCAAGGCACGCTTGTACTTCTCCTAAAGAAGAAAAACCAGTAACAGAAGTTATTCCTCCTAGTCAGGCAGCTGACAATAATTCAACATATTTGGTATAAAACAGCATTTTAAACAGTTTCACAGCTTAATTCACCGTTCAGGCTAATCTGAAACAACATGCCAATTATCACACCATCTATCCTACCAAGACAAAAGTTTGCTTCACTTCACAACAAACGAAAGGAGAAGAAAGGAAATTAGATGGTTTTCTAAACTCTTAGTATTTGTCAACAGATTAGCTGGAAAAAAAATCACTCTATAGATATATAAAGTTTTATGAACCCAGTATTTCTGCTGTGTGCTCCCAGAAATCCTTCATCAGTCATAAGGCAACACAGACACTACAGCAAATCAGATTCAACCCAGCCATGACTTTCTAACCATCTCTTTCCTCTCCATACATACTACAGAGTGCCTTCCAGTTTTCTCAGCCTTTACAAACTATGAAGCCAAACTACTTTGTTGTTGAGGTCAAGTTTTGGTCTATTCCTAGAAACATGGTCATTTACCAGCAGAGGTGAGATGTGAAATACAGTAAAATTAATAAAATAAAAATTCATGCTGAGTGCTTCACTAGTTAGCCCTGAATGGCTTCCACACTGAATATGCTTGAGCTTTGTATGTCAGTGAAGAATCTCAAAACAGAATAGAAAACAGTCAACAAGCTGCCTGAAGAGGCAACCAACAACAAAGAGACATTCAATGACATCTCAAATTTTTCCTGTGGAATTTTGGGAAGGGCAACAGAAAGCAAACTCAATCCACACATGATCCACAGGTGCTGGATCCATAGAAGGTTCTGGACTACCTCCTGAAGTCTGAAATGCCCCAGAAAGACATTTTATATAAAGCACTCATTAATGTCTTTGCTTAGAGTCCACCTCCCACATCTCAGGGCATGCTTCAGCTGATGTAGTTGTGCATGGGAGAGAAAGCAAGATACACAAGGCCACCAGAAGGGATGTGATGTTCAGCCTCAAGTCTGAAGAGCTCTCAGACAAGGTTTGAAACTCTTGAACTTCGTATACGGCCTAAGTACAGCACTGTATAAAAGCTAAGCATCATTAACTCTGACCTTTGGAAAGTCAGCAGCTGTTTCCATCAAGTCTATTCTTAACACACACAAATGCACACACCAGAGACACAAACTCACACCCTTCCATGGCTCCCAGAAATTACCTCTCCACTGAGAAAAACCTATTTAAAACTCAGTAACAAATTTTCAGGCTGGAAAAGGTCCATTTCCATCCAGAAACAAGAAAGAAATTATCCAAGATCTTAATTTTGGTCCAGGTATGCATCCCAGATCTTGTAGTACATGTACTCTTAAGTTTAAAGAAATTACCAAATTGTGGATTTCATACAACTAAACAGGAGTCACATAACCAGACCATACAATGAGAATCCACAGTGCAGGCTCTTGGGCACACGATTTGTAACCTGTGCAACCTAATAAGCCAGAGACACTTACAGTAACATCTTTTAGTTGTTCTTCTAGTTTGGTCTTTTCTTCAGCTAGCAATTTTTCAGCAGAGCTGGGTTCCACCTTCTGCTCATTTTGGCTCTGACTCTGGTCCTCTTCCAAGTTCTGGCCAGTATTTTTCTGCTGTGTTGCTGCACAAAGCAGTCGTGGAGATGTTCTAAGGCAAAAAGATGGACATTATTATTCTGTTGCTTATTTTGTAAGATATCAGCATTTTCTAGACATACCAGACACTTTGACACATAATGTCCACAAAATTCTCACATCAAAGCACGAAATCACACAATTCTAGGCCTGTGAATACTGCGTGCAGAACCCTCCGTCAAAAGCAGCAGATATCCGGCTATTTAAACTGTAGCAAAAAATAACTGCTGCAAGATATCAGCTTGTAAGCGTACACTACACTCAGTTTATAGCCACAGAACTTTTAAGGGGTCGTTTTCAGCACTGTGCTTCATCAGAAACAAATTCCCTGATGCAATCGCCGGCAACAGCCTCCCTGAAAACACAGGCGCAGAACAGAGCTGGGCCGCTGGAGCGGCACCCCCGCGCTGCTGTCCCCGGTGCATGGGCCTGCCTGTGTAAATAATGATTCTTCATCCCCTCCTGGCGCTTCCAAGGCTGAGCGAGCTGAGCAGCCCAAGGCCGAGGCTGCGGGATCAGCGCCGCGCTCACACAAGGGCTCGTATCCCCGCCCGCCGCATGGTCACTCCGGCCTGGAGCCGCCAGGCTGCCCGCAGTGCCGGGCCGAGCCGAGCCGGGCCCCTCTCCCGGAGAAGGGCAAAGGGGAGCAGCGAAGAGCGGCGAGGAATGTGCCCCCACACCTCCGTCCCGGCTGTCGGACGGGGCTCCCCAGGGCTTGGGACCCCAGAGCGGCGCGACCGAGCCTCGCTCTCCTCCCGGCCCGAATGTCCGGTGTCGGGCGAGCGGCGCGGCGCCACCCCCTCACCTCAGCGCGACGCTCAACAGCGGGAGGCGCGGGCGCAGCGCACGCCGCACGCACTGGGCCACGGCCGCCATTGCCCCTTCCTGCCCGCCGGCCGCCTCGGCCCGCCCCCTGGGCTCCGCCAATCAGCGAGCGGGCGGGCCGGGTGTGACGCGGCCGGGAGCCAATCAGCAGGGCGGGCGCGCCGCCCCGGGCCGAGCAGGCGGCTATTCCGGGGCGCGGCGGAGCGCCCAGAGGGGTGCGCGCGCCTCGCTCCACCGTGACGCGCTGAGGGCGGGGCGCGCGCTCGGCGGCCATTTTGTGTCGTGACGCGAGGGGGAGGCGCGTTGGTGCCACTCTCGTGATCCGCGTCGTTCCTGCCCCAGCTGTGACTGGAAAAGTTTGAAGATTTTAGCTCATTTTAAATGCTCGATAACCCCGTTACCACTAACACCTTGTAGCACACATCAGCAACTTGCAAACCTCCACACAGAGATTTCTGTTTACACACGCTGCCTGTAACTGCTGTGTACGCTCTTGATGGACAGTCATTTAATTTAATGAAATAATGAGCTTTCATTAAATGGGATAATGTTGCTAATCCACTAGTTCCAGATCTGGCCACCTGTTTGTGCATGTGTCCTGTGTAACTGGAAGCTATGGGAACCCTGTTCTGATACTGAGATAGCTGATAGCAATTGATCAGGTACTTTGTCAGTATCTTGTTAAAGGGGAGGGGGAAAAAAAAATCAGGGTCACGTATTTATTGTACAGCAGTGAAGCTGAGTGCTCAGTTATCCACAGATGCCTGAACAGCAGCTGTTAGCCTGATTCCTGCATGTGTTTGTGCACTCTCCAAATGAAATCTGAAGGATAAAACACACAAATTCCATAATGCAAATTTAGTAGCTGTTATATTCAAGTGAATAATTAAACTGTATACTGAAGAAGAAGGTACGGAAGACATTTTTGGCTTGCTGCATGAGAATCCTGTGGGACCTTTCTCAGTACAGAGCGCACCGAGGTTCCAGCACAGCCTTTATTCAGCAGTTTGCTTTGCCTGGGACTGGCCATGGCCAGAAAGCAGGATAATCGGTACATGAGGTCACAACCTCATACCATGGCAAGTTTAGATCCCAGTGACTTATTTTGCTGTTCTGTGATGTGACACTGGTACAATCCCATGGCTTCCCTGTGCAGAACACAGCAAAGAGGAAGGTTGTGTGCCATGTCCTGTCCACAGGGAGTGGTAGGCAGTATCTGCTTTCCACAAAGTTGATAAGCCATAAATTTCAAGCTTCATCCTCAGAAATACTGGAAGAAATAATTGAAATTTGTTAAGACAATACTGAGAAAGAATCAGAGAGAACAAGGATAAAACCAATAACAACTGTAAAGGATATCCACAGAAAGCCACAAAGAAATGAGACAGAAAAGGCAGTTGGATCTTTAGGTCTAACGTTTCCTGAAAAGATGATTCCTTACAAGACAAGCAGTCCGTCTGTCTCATCTTTCTTGTCAGTTGTTTTCCACCACATCTTGGGATGTAGATTACTATTTCAGCTTGTCTCCATTTCTTTGCTGCTTCTTTGGAAGTTGTGCTTGATTAATAATTGATCACATAATCATAGAATTGATAACAAAAGGTTGAGAAGAACCCACTGCCAACATGTCTCAATAACTGAGGATATATAATAGACTTAGTATGTCTGGAACAATGTCCTTCGTGTATTAGAAGCCGTTTACCCCAAATGACATTTCACTGGTCTTCTGCAAATAACCTTTCAAGACAACACACAGTGAAAATGCATTTTGTTGTGAGTCGTGTAAATTGAACAGCTTTCATGAACAAACTGCAGCTGGCTTAGATGCTGATGGGGCAAGACTAAGCAGCATCTGCAGCTTCAGAAGAAGAACATGCAAGTTTAGTGGAGCTTGTTTGCATCATGGCTGATGTTGGCTGTAAGTACTGTCCCACTCAAGACTTTTTCAGGTCTTTTGTTTTGACTCAGGCTGTTGCAGGCTGTTCTGGTTTTATTGCAGTGTCAGCTCATGAGTTTTTAACTCGTGTTTTTAAACTCAGCTACTGAGTGTTCAGCATCTGTTGCTGGACCTGGTTGGCTGTCGTAGTGTTCAGGAGCAGGCACAGTTTTTTCTCATCCAGTTTTCTTCATATCAAGTGATCTTTAATTCTTCACATAAATACTGGGTTTGAATATGAATTGAGGATAAGTAATGCTTAGTCTGAATTCTGAACAGTCAACCATCGTCCCTGTATAGGCCATTCACTGAGGAGTTGGACTCAATGATTCTTGTGGGTTCTTTCCAACTCAGAATATTCTGTGATTCTGTGAACCAGCTTGTGGTTTGAAAGTGACTCTAACTTCTAGTTTCTGTGAGCTAGTGATAGAATCAAATAGTCAGGAGAGCATTCCCACTTCCTTTAGTGGTTAAATTTGTGGTCTTGGGCAGCTACTTAGCCTCATTTCTTCATTTCTACAACTACAAGTAAGGGTAGTAATCTTTCAGGACCTTACAGGAAAGTCGTGTAGTGAGCACGAGGGAATTCCTGTGATATTTTGAAAATTCAAAATATCAACTAATTAAGTCTCTCTTTTATTATTAATATTGCACTTGCAGTAAAAACCCCATAATCCTTCAAGATGAACAATGCCACAAATGTAAGATTTGTGCTTGAAGACTTAAGTGAAAAATTAAGGCATTAAAAATTTCTGTTTCTCTAAAAAAACACCCCTAAACCTTGTTCTGCCTCCAAGTGCTAAGATGAAATTTATTGATATTCAAGCAGCAAACAGAATGTCATTACATTTGTGTTTCAGATATGAGCTTCAATATCAATGTTTTGAGGGTTATGGAAAAGGTATCGTATACTCTCCAATCAAATGTTATATCCTAGCCAGAATCAAATATTGAGCTGTGGTGGGAGCAAGCTTGGGGTGAGGGGGAAAACCACCAAAAATATCACTGTAAATATTCTAGCAGTGACCTTTCAGGCCAGTAACCAGGAAATACCTGAATGAAATTTAAAAAATATTAATGCAGCTGTAAGCCTGTTACTGAACTATATAGCAGTGAAGACAAACATTAGCACCTCTGCCCTTTAGAAAAGATCACAGATCAAACCACATAGCCACAGTATTCCATAGTCTGCTCTGGGAAGATGCCTAGTAGCAAATTAAGGGAGTGATCCTTGTGTATAAAATAATAGCGATTTTTTTTTTTTTTCTTCTGTAAGGGTTATCAAGATAGAATCAGATACTCCATGGGTCCATTTCAGACAGAGGACAATAAATATTAAATCAGTGCTTGAATTCAGAAACCTTTAATCCTGAAATGCAGATAGGGGTGTGTGTGTAGGGAGACTACCTTGTTTGCTTTTAATTAGAGCAGTATTAACATAGTTAATCTGTACATTCAGAATATACCATTTTTAATGTAAACGTTTGAAGAAAACGCTCCCAAGAGTAATACTTACATTCTGCCTGGTTCCTCCTTAGGCTGAAAATACAGATTCATACATCTTGCTGTGATTATAAAGAGTACTTTCGAGTTCCCATAGCTTTTGCTAACTAGTTTGAAGGGTGTATTTTGTAACCATCTTGTTGCCTGGAGAATGTTGTCGCTGTGTTGGAAAGCTATTAGCTATAGCCACAGGGCTCTGAAGAGCGCTAATTAGAGCAATTTAGAATAACAAAAGTTCTGATCATGGGAGGACACTGAAGTGTTCCTTCCCCAAAGCAGCATGCCACAATTTCAGAGGCAATTTATTGTAATAAAATGCATAAGTCATCTGGTATCCCAAGGATTTACAAATCTGGCTATCTATTACAATTTTCTTAGGCCTCATGTTATTAGGGACTCTTGTGTATGACTTTTAGCATTTCTGGAGATATAAAAATGGGAAAACTCTGTCAATCAGGCATTGTCTGTCTTACTTTATTTAGTTACCAGTCAGAACCAAGCTGTTCAAATGCACAGAAACAATTTACTGTCATGCTGATGTGGCTTTCCACCTTGAGACAAAATTATTGAGCATTGAGAGAAGAGTTGTCAAATCCATTGTGATTCTCTGAATGTGGTATCATGGATTTTCTTAAGATTTTTTTCATAAAAATCAATTGTTGCCTCTCTCTGCTTACCAGAACAATTGGACAGAAGGGGGGATCAGCTCTCTGGTCACATTCAGATTTGCCAAGAAGACAGCAGTTGTTGGTTTCTATTTCTGCACGTAGGCTAACAGTGGAATGGTGCTTTGACATTCAGATCTACATTTTTGTCTCTTAATTTTTCTTTAAGTTTTGATGAATTAGTTGCTGTGGGCTTGTTTCTGCTGCCCTTGTGTACAAGTGATTTGTATTAGTCAAAGCAAGTGCTGTACAGTGAAGGATTGCCAGGCCAGATGGTGGCAAATAGGCTGCCAGTAGCACCATAAAAACCTGAGGTGACTATTTCTTGCTCAGATGTGACTTTCTCCTTTGCTTATGACATGTTTTTTGTGATGACTGACAGGATGTTGAACAGCAGGATTGGTTGGGCTGGTGCATGGAGCTCTACTTCATCACAATGTTGCAGGGCTCAGAATCCCAGTGCAGTCCCATAGGCTGTTCCCTGAGCACCCAGCTGGCTGATAAAGGGGGAATGCTCATTCTGCTGATGCTGTAGTATGGTTTTGAAAAGCTATGAATGAAATAAATGTAAAGCAAAATTTTTAAAATAATATCTTTTCTTTTATTCAACTCTAGAAAGCAGCAAGAACTTTTAATTGTATTTCTATGCCTAATTAATGAGGGGGTGAATGCTCCCGTGGAACCACTGCTGTGCTCCATTTAATCCTAATTTGGCTAGATGAGTCTGACCAGAATGAAGACAAGGAATTCAGCTAAAAATAGCAGTAGTGTGAGGGAATAAAAAGCTTTCAAATATTTGCCACATAAATAAAATCTGCCTAACACATTTTTGGTACTTTGTGTGAAGATCACAGTCTCTGAAGCTGGACTCGAACCTGTCCCTAAAATGAATGCTTCACACTTTGTTTGCTTTTCATAAACATCTCTGAAGGTGCAACTTCAGCCATGTTATAGGAGCTCATGTCATTAAAGCTAGGCTGATAACATTTAAGGCAAGTGTGTGTTTTTGTCAGATTTCCCTCAAAATCATTTGGGTTCTGTTACTATAGTGTATCTCCCAGTTTTGGATATAAAATTTGAATGTAAATCTTGTGTCAGGCAGGTACAGACAGAACTGAGGGTAAACAATTACATCCACATTGTTTGTACCTTGTTCAGAAAGCAAGAACATGGCTACTTTAAGTTTTTTAACAGTTGTCACCCAAAGTACTTCCACGGCTGTTTTAAAGGTCACCTCAGATTCATGAGTCACCTGGGGTTAATGTGTTATTAATCATCAGAAACTGAATGAAAATTATTGGTTCAACATTGGAAATGCTCTTGTGCTAGATGTTTATAAAATAAAATAAAATAAAATATGAAGAAGGGAATCTGTACTTTAATGATTGGTGTTAAATAGGAATTCTGCTGTAGCTGAAACCATGTAGTCTTCCCTTCTGACTCCATTAGCAGCTTCTGCTCTCTGCACTGTTCTCTGATCTGATCGGATGAGCTGTTTCTCATTGCCTCTACAACACATCACTGGTCCTTGTATTTTGTCCTTATGTTGTTTTTATCTCCTTCCTCCTCTTTTAACTTCTGCTCTTCACTTTCCCTCACCACATCTGCTGTGTTTAGAGTAGAAGAATCTCTTTAACATGCTGCTTCCATCTCTGCTTACTGATTCCCAGGTTCTGCCAAAGCTGTCCTCCCTTTAGATCTCACTGTGATCAAGAACAACTTCACCTTTTGGATACTGACCGGTGCTTC
>VRYO01002355.1:30198585-30230500 GCA_009812075.1 Sialia sialis
AAAAGAGAATGCAGCTTATATTCAGGTGCGGCTTATATATGGACAAATCCCGTGGTCTACCTGAATGTGCGGCTTATAATCAGGTGCGGCTTATAATTGTGAAATTACTGTATATTTCTATTGTGTCTTTTTTCTTGTGTGTATAACTCTTTTGTGATTTCCTGAGTGCTTTGGCTGGCAAAGTCTTAATAATAAAATTACTGTTATGTTACAGCTATAAAAATCGGCTCTCTCCTTGGAATGGGACATACAAGTTTGAAGATGCTGAGGAAAGTAAGAATCATATAATCATAGAATACTTCAAGTAAAATAGGAAGAAATGTGAAAAATATTTGTAATATAATCTTGCAGTTATGAACTGTTGAAGTATTGGTTTTCCTCATTCTGCATTAAGCACATGTACTGAATGGTGTATTTGTGCTATTTTTACAATGTTGTTGGCTCTGTAGAAGAGATCCACCCAGACTAAGTTGGTATAAGTTGAAAGCTGACAGTAGTCAGGAAGTACCAAAGAATTCTGTTGCAGCTAGAAAACCTGCTTCAGTGTCCTGGTACATTGTCATGCTAATTAACTCTGAGCTGCTTTTGGAAAGCTGGAGTACCCGAGGCAACTTCTATCTCATGCAGCTCTACACTGCTCTGTGGATCAATGACTAACTGTCTACACATTGATCTGACAGTTTTCTGTTCTTTGGGACAGAAGGAGCTGTTTGGGACTGCTGGTTGTCTTTCAATAACTATTATTAATACTTTGGTACAAACCCAAGTGAATAAAATACGGATAAACAAGAAGTTGAGGATTCAGAGATAACTCTGAGAGCTGTAAAGTAGATGATGTACTTTTCTGCCAGAAGACAGCATGACAAACTCAGAGGATCTGTTCTCGTGGTCCTCTGCATTGCAAATAACTGTGTTTCAGAGCCAAGTTGTCCATAAACTCCAGCTGAACTGTGTAGGTTGTGTTAGCAGTTGGCCAGCACAGCTACAAGCAAGGTCAAGCAAGAGCATAGCACAGGAAACATTTATGCATTAATGTCAATTTCGTTGTTACAGCTTATGGTTTGTAAGGAATAATTTCCCAGCTGGGGGCAGTTCCAAAGCAGAAAGCAAATTTACCCAGCTTTTTGCTTTTCAGATATTACCTTCCTTTGTAAGGGCTCTGCAGATCATGAAATGTGTGCAAAATGCTGATAAAAGTCAAGTGATGACTTAAAGTCAATCTCAGCTTCTCCAGCAGAGCCAGTGAATGGGTGAGACAGGATACATTTGTATTTCTCTGGTGACTCAATGTAATGAGCTTAACCTGACCAGCAACAAAGCACCACCAGCCCTTCTCTTACATCCTCCCACAGCAGGGATGGGGGAGAGAACTGGAAGGGCAATTTCTTGTTTCTCAAGAAAATGGAAGTTTAATTAATGAAAAAAAAAAAATGAAAAAGGCAATCACCACTGCTCACCTAAAGGCTCATGCCCAGGCAGTGACTGAGCCATGACTGCCTTGGAAAGTTCCCCTCCCCCAGTTGTATTGCTGAGCAAAGCATATGGCATGGAATAACCTTTTGGATAACTTGAGTCAGCTGTCCCAGCCATGTCTCCTCCCAGCCTCCTGTCTGACCCCAGCCAGTTTGCTGGGGATAGAGGGAAAACCAAAAGTGGCCTTGGCACACCACAATCACTGCTCAGCCTTAGCTAAAATTCAGACTGTTGTTAAAAGTGTTTTAACTGTGAGTCTAAGATACAGCGCCTTATAAGTTGCGGTGAAGAAAACTAACTCCATCCCAGCCAGAACCAGTACATAAAATAATAGGTAATCCTGACCTTGCAGTGAGATTAACACCCTGCCAACTCTATTACCTGATTCTATTTGTGTCTTCTTTTTTAAAATTTTCTTTAGTCCATGTTAATGTCATGTATCCAGTTGTCATAAAGAAATACCAGTATTTAAGTTTCTAATACATTTTATGAAAGCTATAAGCACAATTTCCAAATTGAGTAGCTGAAATTGTGCATCTGATCTCTATTTATGTACGTAAATATTTTGGTCTTCAGAGATGTTCTTCACTTGTATTTCCAGAAAATTTGTATCAGACTTCATTTTACAGTTGTTGTGTTTTTTGTTAGTTTTTGTTTACTATTCATAACATATCTTTATTGTATATTTAGGTGAAATTCTAGTAAAGTAAATTGGTAACCTAGATAAATATAAACCTCTGTTTTAGAGAAACTTGTTCCTTCAGAACTGTCTCCGTTTTCTTCTAGAAAAGCCTGTGCTGCCCTGTGGTGAAATATCACCTACTTTAGGCACTTTCTGGAATGTAATTTATAGCAATCCTCCATTTGACCTGTAAGCACTCCTTCTTTACTTGAACTCATGTTTTTATGTGAAATTTGTTACATTTATTTTTGGAATGGAGGACTACTTGAAGCACAGAGGCTGAGATGACATATAATGTGAGATAGAGGTGGTATTGGGCTGGAAACAGCAATATTTTCAAAGCCAAGCAGTGTTTTGACATACAAATACTAAAAGGATAAGGGAACCATCACTCTTCATTTTGTTTGTCCAGTGAGAGCACTGGAACTTCTGTGTCTGTGATTTGGGCTGAGTTTTGTGTCTTTTCTGCCATGTCAGTTACAAAGTGATGCAGGTGCTAAACCTGTGCAGTCCTGTTGCAGACAACTCATACTCCTCCTGGCCTCCAGCCACTGTTCACAAGTGCACAAGTCTTAGTAAGTCCTGTTCTGTTTCCACCAGTCCCATACTGATACCTTTACATATCTGCTTTTAGGCACCCAAATCACTTTTAAAATACCAGCTCTAGTGTATAAGTCTACACAAATCCTGTAAGCCACAGTTCTGCAGGTCCTATATCAGCCATATAATTGGAGCTGCTGTAGAGGCTGCTCTGTGCATGTCAAAAGAAGGGCCTCTCAAAGATATTTAAGACCCTGCAAGTTGCTCTCTGTCTTACAGTCAGCATTCAGCTTTGCTTCATTTGGGTTTGTGTGCCTGTGTTTGTGTGTCTGCTTGGCTTTTGGTGAAATTATTTATGCCCTTTCCAGCCTGCCTTTCAGAGTCATCCAGAGGCCTTGGTTTGGCTCACTCTACTGGTCTTCAGTCTGTTTTTCCTGGCTCTGCTCTCATCTGCTTCACAGCATTTCTTATGACTCTTGTCAGTGGTTTACCCAGCTATTTCAGGAGGTGTTTTGTGTCTTGACTCTTCCATTTTGTGCTCTGTCTTGTGAGTTGGCCAGAAATGCGAGGGTCCCCATAACCTAGAGTCAAGTGCACTTGAGTCAAGTGCAGCCTTATGTCTCCTGTTGAATTCCTAAATACTTACCAGCATGTTCTTCTTGTTTTGAGCCCTAAGACCACATCAGAATACGGACTTTTAAACCAAACAATTGGCCAAAGAAGGCTTTGTATGCTCTTTAAGATCCTCCTGTAGCTTTGGATGACTCATTCCATCTAAGTGAATAGAAAGGGAGATCAAATGTTTGGTGTTTGGACCATATTGAAAATAAACCCCATTGCATATCACAATAAATGCTGCCCCAAGTGCCACAGAGAAGTGGCAGCCAGCATACAGCAGATTGGAAAGACATTCTGTTATTTTTCTGAAGTTCTGAAATGAAAAGAACATGCCTGTGAATATATTTAAGCAATGTATTCTTTTTATACTGCACTGTGTGTTCTGTAAATGCCCCTGAAAATCAATAAAAGTAAATTGTACCTAATGTATTCTGTGTTTTGCAAAGAGACCAAGCCTTTCCTCCTGATTTATTAATGTTTGGAAAAGTCATTGCACATAAAAATCTTATATTAAAAATAGTAATTCATGATGTTTTAATATCTTTTTCCCATAATTAAAGAAGAGTAGGAAGTATAGGAGTATATTTTTTTTGTTGCTCTGAAAATATTTCTATTTTTTGACAGTAACTGGCATCAAGAAGAACAACAAAAATAATAAACCATACTGAATATTTGTCCCCTGATGTTTTATGTCTACTCAGAAAAGATAGGGTACAGACAATTCTTCAGCTGCAGCAAATTTCTCATTTTTATTGTGCAGAGCTAAATTTATCCTTGCTGTAATTTTTCTGAAATCAGCAGAGTTATTTCTGCTGGGGAGGAGAGTGACCTGCTCTGATTGTGTTGTTGTTCTAGGAGGGGCTGCACTGCAGCAGAGTTTCTTCTCATGGGTTGAATACACATGCACAGGTAAATTGTGCTGTACAGCTGCTTGTATGATTGTGGCCAGCACAGACAGGAGAGCACAGGGACTTAATCTGTGCCTTTTAGGTGCAGGAGCCAGCTCCTGTTGTTTCAGGGGGAGGATGTGCCTCCTTATCACGCTTCATCTGTAAAGCTTTACCACAGACATCATTAGGCAGAAGCCTTCTTGAGAAAAACATTTGGGTTAGAATTTATAAGATGTCCAGACTTGATATTTTCTAGAGAGTTTCCTGAAATCAAGGTGGGGAAAGCTTTTGTTTTCAAAATAAGCTTCTCATGTTGTAGCAGAATATTTTGTGGTTATTAAAAAAAACAAAACAACAAAACCAAACTGACAGGTAGGACAAAAAAAAAAATAGGGTAAAATAAGAGTTCTTCCAAAGCTTCTATTTTAATAAAATAAGTATGTCAGAAAGGAATAGAGGAATATAAAGTTTAGAGAGAAGCATTATCAATCTGAGAGTTTTACATCCAAATTCAATTTTGATATTATTCCTTTTCTCCTTGTTAGAACTCTACAGACCCAAACTGGGAAAGTTCCCTGCAAACTGAAGATTCATAATTGACTCCCAACATTTCATTTTCCAGTCTCCCTTGCATTGATTTGAAAATCTGGATTTTTAATAGAGCTGATGAAATTTTTTCACCTTATTTGGAAGTATCATGTTTCCAGAAATGTATATGGTTCATTTCTGTGCTTATTTTTTTTTATTTTTAATGGGTTCTCTCACTCTCATCAGTAGCATATGTATGATACAGGTTGCCATGGTAAACAATGAATTTTTTATTAACATTGTAAATATTAATTTAAAACATGAGTAGCTGGTAACCAAGATGTTAACACCGCTTTGGAGATCTTCCTGCTCCTGAGGTGACAGAAATTATATGTGGAGTTTAAAATGTGAAAAGCAATGTGTCTTGGGAAGGAGGTTCTTTAGTGATAGTACAGCAGCCTAAGGGCACAGAAATGTAGGCTGTTTGGACTGTGAAGCAAAGACAATAGAAGATCAGACATAAGCAGCTGAATGTTATAACTAGAGATGACATGGAACCAAGGTTCAAGTTTTAAATTCCTTCCTTAAATTTCTGGACCTTTTTTCTGTCAGTTCTTTGCATCGGAGTGTGACCAAGTGGCTGAGCTGAATCCAGTATAAAAAAAAGAGGAGAGTGTAAAGTGATGTGATCAGCTTCAGTGCAGGGATGGGCAAAGGGTTGGCCCCTTGCACAATCTGCAGTTTCATTTGTTTGATGTTACATCTAACTTGCAGATTTAATCAAGTAATTTCACTACTTAACTTTTATTACTTAGTTTTATTATATTTAGACACACTTTTGAAACTCCTAGTTGCCCAAATTTCACTGAGCTTAGTTGGAGCAATCTGCTAGGACATTCTTGAAAATTCCCTTTTCTAGACATAGAATATCTCAAGCTCATGTCCTTCATCCATTGTGAAATGAGTCCAATGCTGCTTTCTTTCTTGGAAGATGAGGAAATGAAAGGATTTTTGGCTAGGAGGTAGTTTTGTCCTTTTTTTGCATAACCTGTGGTTCCTGATGAGTTTCTATTCATCCATTAAGTTCTTGGTGACAGAGTGCTAATTTTTCACTGTACATTTGTTTTTGGAGCAGAAAGTGATAGCGTGGTTGTTGTATTGCCTTGGGACTTTGACTCATATTTGATGCTGTCACTGAAGAGTGATTTTAGAAGAAGCTACATGATAAGAGGCACTATCTTTCAGCTGATATGTTAAATTGAGGTCACTTCTGTCAATGGCCCTCTTAAAAATCACCTCTGTTTCTTGTCAGACATTCCATTTCCCAGTGAAATTAATTCTAAAAATCAAGGACTGTGTCTGAGATATTACAAAGCCCATAATAGTGGCTCTGTTTGCCCCATCATCTTTGGCACTACTGGTATTTCACTTACTATTTTTGTCAGGACTTGTATTAGAAAACTCAATTTTACTCCGTTCTGTATCACAAAGCAGCATATGTCACCCTAACTCCACTGAGCAGAATAAGATTACTACATGAAATCTTATATCATCCTGTGATATATATGTACACACAAGATTACTCAGAAAATAACTTGTCACAATTGTAGACACTTCATGGTTGCTGGAAAAAACACTCCATATTGAAGGTCACATGTATATATACATGGATTTAACAGCTCTATTCACCCTTTGTAGAACAGTGCTGCCAGCAGAATGAGAAGAGACCAGTAAAGATTCATACTTCAAGGAAAACTTTCTGATCCCCTCTATTTAAAGGACTGAAGTTCTTTATATTGGAAGGAAATAGAACTTAGTCAGTACATTGTTTTGTGAAAGTAAAAGCATGTTCAACTCCATTTCACCTTGGACTCTATTATAAGGACTCCAAATGTGTGACAAATGTTGCTGTACAGAGCACCTTATTGATTTCAGCATTAGATTTGACTTACAGAGTGTTAATTAATTGATTGGAATCATGTTGGGGATTTTTTTTTAAAGTATTGATAAACAGTTTAGCTAATTCAGTGTCTTTTACCTGAAATGTTATAAAACATAGTTCCTTTCAGATTCCTTGTAGACTGAAATCTTATAACCCATTCATAAGAACAGGACTCTGACAAACTGGTTTTGGTGCTTCTCTCTCCTCCATTCTTTGTTCAGTGTCCTGTGTGCTTCTCTCTTTGATGCAATGCGACCCTGATTTCAAAGACAAGAAGGCTTCCCTTCTGATGGTCTCTGGAAAAGCCACTTAGATTTTGCCATATTGTAACCTATTGAAGTGTAACATTTATATTAGTGTCCTGTGCCTCTGAAGCGGCTCTGCAAAGTCCACTCTTTCTCTTGGTGCTCTGACTTACTGTGTGTCTAGAACTAAAGTTCATTTTGCCTATGTGATGCTGGTTGTCTTAAAACATTTCACAAAACCACTAAGTTTCTTTTTCTTCTGTGGAATGTATTGGATAAGAAGCAAAAACATTTGACATTCTTATTTTGTCCACAAAAATTATGTTCTGATTGATCTATTTGACTTCTAACAGACCCACACTCAGTTTTTCACAAGGTTCTGATCTGGCTTTGTGTTAATTGATTTCATTAATGGTTCCAGGAATATCTTACAACAGAAGAATGTTATGTGTGACCCAGTAGTGTTGTGTTCTTTGTAGTCCATGGAAGACACCTAAAAAGTTAAGTTCTAAAATAATTAGTTATAGATATAGGCAAAGATTGAGGTCACTCACTGTCAAATTTCTCTCTCTCCCTGCCGTATTTCTTAAATAAAGAAATTATTAAGATGCATAACATTTATGAAGTCTAGTGACAATTATTTTTATAGATAAATTAGACAGTACTTGTTCCATTTTGGAAATGCATTGGAAAAAATTCAGTGAGGAAAGTTTCCAACTTGTTTAATAAGAATGCAGGTCTCTTTCTGAATTATGTAACAGCAACAACAACGAATCCAGAAGCATCATTGTGCTCATTGTCAGTATCTCTGTGTGGAATTACTTCTTGATTGTTAAATGGCAGCTGAGTCTCTCAGCGCTTTTACAGCAAGCAAGCTGGGACCTAAATTAATATTCTATCACTTTCATATAAATTTTAGCAATTATATAAAATAAATAGGTAGACATCTTTTGATATTTATTCAAGTCCTGAATGTTTAATTAAAATGCAGAACTTCCTAGTTATGTCAAATGCTGTCATGAAGGGTTCACTTGAAAGCAATTCAGCCATTACGGAGGAGTATATGGCTTAGTCAGCTTATTTTTCTTTCACTTACCTTGAGTTCTAATGTGAAATTTCTTTAAAAGCTTTGTTTCTTTTAAAAATGTTTTGTGGGTTTTCTTTCTCCACAGAAATTTTAGTTGTCATATTTAATTTAGAAATCTTTGCTTAATGAAATTTGTATTTATAAAAGTTGGTAGCCTTGTAGGCAAAATGGTGTGTTTATTCTCAGGTCAGATTTGGCATAGACAAGAATGTAGTGCTGTGCCTAGCTGGGCATGATAATTCGGGTCAAATTGCAATTTTGGGCACCACAATATTAAAAAGGCATTGAGTTATGAAGTGAGTAAAAGAGTGCCACGAGGATGGTGGAGGGCCTTGGGGGAATCTGTGTGAGGATGGGCTAAGGTCACTTGGTCTGTTCAGCCTGGAGGGGTCTGAGGGAAGCCCTGAGTAACTGCAGTTACAAATTCCTCTGGAGAGGAAGCAGAGGGGCAGGTACCAATCTTCACTTTCAAGACCAGTGACAGGACTTGAGGAAACGGTATGAAGCTGACTTGGGGGAGGTTTAGATTGGATATCAGGAAAACATTTTTTACCCGGAAGATGTGTGGGCACTGGAACAGGCTCCCCAGGAAAGGGATCACAGCACCAGCCTGACAGAGCTCGAGAAGCATTTGAACAATGCTGTCAGGCACACGGTGTGACTCTTGGGGATGTCCTGTGTAGCGCCAGGAATCGGACTCAGTGATCTCTGTCAGTGCCTTCCAACTCAGCATATTCTATGGTTATTAATTAAAGTCATCCCTACAGCCCTTGGTAATGGCAGCACTGTGTCCAGTGCTCTGCACTGTGCAGGTGCTCTCAAAGCATCTTCTGGAAAAGTCAGCTGAGACATCCAGCTTTGCAATGAAGGAAAGAAAGAACATGTGCTTCTTTCTTCTACTTGCAAAAGTTTGAGGGCCTTTATGGCAGGAGATAGGAACAAGCCTCTGTAAATAATTGATAATGGAGATATTCTTCATGCAACCATGAATGTGAAGCATTACCTGAACTTCCATTTCACTTGTTCAGTGATTCTTCAGGTCTTGTTTTGAAGTAGAACAACTTCCAGCATTACAGATGTGCTCATTTTGTTCTGCAGCTTTGCAGCATGGCTTGTGATGCAGGTTGCCTACACCAGTGTAATGGGAATGAAAAGCACTTTCACTGTGAGTTAATAAAACTGAACACTTCTGCCTTATTTTAAATAGCTGAAAATTATGCAGAGCTATGATCTAAAGGGCTTAGGGATCTTTCCACAGTAGGGAAAGGGACTTGTGCTAAGTATATGATAACTAACATGTAAAAATTGTAATGGTATATGGTATGTACACAGCCTACTTTTCTATAGCAGACATATTTTTGTTTGTTTCTAAGGCAGTATTTACAAGTAATTATCATTCTACTTTTTGAAATGTTAGCCTCTGCATAAGAACTGCCCTACCTGCTATTTTTTTTTAATTTTAGCATAAAGTTTTCTACCAAAAAGTGCAATTTTGGTTTGAACTAAAAGGGCACAGTTGAACTCCTGTTTGAATCTGTGCTGAGCCTGTGTAGATGTTGATGAGGTATGGGCAGACCTGCTATCCAGAAGGTGGGTGAAGGGAGAGACAGACACACTCTTCAGCTGGAGGTTGACATGGCTCATGCAGAGCATCAGATTGCTAAGTGTGCAGTGTGGTGCAAAATCAGCCACTGTCGCCCCAGCCAAGACAGGCATGGTTTAAGGTAAGCTTTGACCTTGTCCTGGGAAAATGAGAACTCACATATTCTCACTTCCTGGCTCTAATGCAAAGGGAGTAATTCCAGCCAAGCAACGGCAACATGCAGCTCTAGGGCAGTGACACTGCCTAAGGCAATTTAGGGCAGTAACTGCTCCAGGCAGCTGCTAAAAATTTATTTTTCATTTGTTAGTTTTGTACCATAGAAATATATCATGTAAACTCTCAGAAACTCAAAGAAGCAGATGTAAACTACACAGGTGTTAACTAGATTATATGTAGCACAAGAATGTCATAATATTAATGCACAATACTTCAAAATAGCATTCATTAATCCCATTCAAATCACAAAGAGATTTGTGGGCAAGAAAGGGTACTACATTACAAAGATTAAGCCCCACTGTCTAAATCAACTTGGACATTGAAAAGAATAAATGTCATGTAAAGTCAATAATATTTGGCTTCTGGGTGACCCACGTTATTTAAAAGTCATGCTCTGTACTAAATTGTGACTCATTTTGTACATGTTACTGATTTTTTTTTTTTTTTTAAATCATCTAGATTAGACTAACATGAATTAGCCTGTGAAAGGAACAGTCACTCCCTGGCCATCCATTTCTGATTTTTTTATTCTTTACTATTGATAGTCCTGCAAAGGGTCTAAGAGAAAAAATGGTTCATAAACTAAAGGTGGCTGAAATGCCTAGTAAAGATCTGTAGCAAAGAAGCCAAAAGTGTCAAATGCTGTGTGAATTCTGAGGCAGACGTGTTATGTAGAGAGGCAGACACTTGCAGCTCCTAAGTGTAGTTTAGGTCTGAAAAAGGGTTTCTCATGTACTTCAAATTTTCCAGAAAACATTTCACTGAAGTTGTGTTTATGCTAAAATAAACATCTTTAATTTATTGAGGTGAAAACGATAGTGTTTTCCAGTTCTTTCTGTCTCTAAAATGTGCTTAAGTGCCCTCCATGTAATACAGATGGTTTTGATTGTCAAATAGTTGATAACTTTGAATTACAGGTTGTTTTCTAGAGGAAAGTTGTTTTTTCTGGCTGTCAGAACAACTTCAGATTGAATATATGCTGGTGTCTACTCTTCTTTCATATTAGTCATGTAGTCAGGGCAATCAATGGCTTAGTCTAACTGAACATACTGGAAGCAGTAGGGGGTATTCTATTGTTTAATCAGAGCTGGACTTCTGAAAGAAAAAAAATCATCCTCTGAGATGAGAATCCAGTTTCCTTTATGCAATTTTAAATATATTTCCTGGCTTTTTGATGAACATGAGAGAGATTTTAAAGAAGCATCTTTAAGTCTACAAGAGAAGTTGAATAAGCAGAAATATCTTATCTTGTTTCTGTTCTAGCCAGATAAATGCTTGATTATAGTGTCCTCCTATATGACACCATGGAAAAGATCTGGCAGTTAATAGCTCTGTTTCAATAATTGTGTACTTTGACTTCAAATAGCATTTCATGTGGAAAATCTGCACAGCAGGTGTCAGCTCAGGAAATTCAGAATTCTTCCTCCCTCTGCTGCTGCATCAGGCACAGGAAACCTTGTAAGGATTTTGTAGTTTTATGTTCCACTGGGCTGTTTTTCACTCTAATTGCTTCTACTTTGCATCCAATAGATTGTTCCACAGGTGTATTAAATTAGTGAGGTTCTACAAAAGTGCAGGCAGGGGAATGATGTGAACTGCAGGCTTGGTAGCATCTCTCAGTCCTTGAAGAGATTATGGAGAAAGTCATGTTGAAAGCTACTTCCCAGCTATTTGAAGAGCAAGAAGATAGCTCAGAACAGCCCTGATTTACTGGGACAAATGATGCTTGTCCAATTCATTGCTTTCTAGAATGAAATGAATGCTCTGTTGCAAAGGAATAGCTATGAATGTTGTCTACCTTGACAAGGCTTCTGACATGATCATCAACGGCATCTTTGTAGCTAAGTTGGTGAGACATGAATTGGGTAGTTTTGAAAAATTGGACTGTTTGCTCAAAGAGACTTCTGTGTAGTTTGGAATAAAACTGGCAGGTAACTACAAGTGATCTTCCTCAGCAATCAGTAATTGGGCTGATACTGTTCAACATCTTCCTAGATTTATAGAATTATAGAATCATTTAGTTTGGGAAAGACTTGTAAGATCATCGTATCCCACAGTTAAACCAGCACTTCCAAGTCCACCACTAAACCATGTCCTTGAATACCTCTAGGGATGGTGACTTAACCCCTTCCCCAGGGTAGCCTGTTTCAATACATTAGCCTAAAGGCAACATGCATGCTCACAAAGCTCATGAATAATGCAAAATTGTGTGTGGAAGGAGAGCAGTGGATATGCTAGGCTGGGGCAGACCTTCTGTACAGAGGGACATCAACAGATTGTAGGAATGGGCTGGTAGAATCCTCATAGTGTTTATAATACAAAGGCAGTGTTCTGCCAAGACAGATTACTGCAGGCTGGGGGCCAAGTGTCTAGAAAGTGATGCTGCAGAGACACCTGGGGGTCCTAGTGAGCAGTGAGGTGATGATGAGTGAGCAGGAACATGCTCAGAGCAATGAAAGCCAGTTGCATACTGGGCAGCCTTGTCAAGTCTGTAGCCAGCAGGTCAAGTGGTTATTTCCCTCTGCTCGTTACTTATAAGGCCCCATGTAGAGACCTGTGTTCAGTTTAGACCTGCTGTGCAAGAGAAAGAGGAATAAACTGGAGCAGTCCAGCAGGGAGTAAGATGGTTAGAGAACAGCAGCACAGGAAAATGAAGGCAGTGCAAGGAAAAGTTGAGAGCACTGTGGTTGTTTATGCTGGAGAAGTTAAGGCTAAGGGAGGATCTAACTGCAGTCTTCCACTACCTCTAGGAGAAACAGAGTGAGAATGGAGTTAGAAATGCACAGAAGAAGAGCCAGATGTAATGGATACAAGTTTCTGCATAGGAATTCAAAGGCATGAATCAAATTTCTTAGATATGATGTAGTTTTATTTTACAGGGAAGGGTCTGTGTTTAAGTAGTGGAATAGATTATCTAGACAGGTTTTGGAGTCTCTATCCTTGCAGATACTGTAATTTGTTAAGTCCTTGGGCAACCCAGTTTCACTTTGGAATTCATCATGTTTTGAGGAAGAGGTTGATCTTAAGAGGTCTTTTTCAAACTGACTATTCCATAATTATCCCATTCTATAACAAGTCTTTACCTCTGGACACGATGTCCTTCTGAAGTGTAGGAGAGGTGTAAAATGGAGATGGAAAAGAAGTGTGAAGTTTGGAAGTTATTCTGTGCACTTTCACAGAAGATGTTTTAGCTCTTATGTTAGTCCTTGAGTAGTCTCTCCTCCCGATCTCCATGGGTGTATTTATCCATAGAAGTGTCACAGAGCTCAGGTAGTGCCTGAATAACAGCATGGTCCCACGTGGAAGTCTGAGCTGGCTTCTGGACTTGACCATACTGCTGCCTTGGTAATGTATAAAAGTCACTGGTTTGTTTTCCTCTGCCATTCTTTCCCAATTTAGACTGCAAACCTTTTGGCTCAGGAAGTGAATTTTAACTAGCTGTTTAGCATACAGCACACCAGGGCCTCATATTGGGTAAGCCTCTAAGTAAAACAGCATCTGAAAGTGAACCATACTGTAAAAATGCAAAATGTTATAGCTGGAATTTCTGTCTAACTACATTGGTTGTTTAACACTGAGAGAAAATGGATGTCCTCAGTGTTGTACTGCTCCCAGAGAGAGACTTAAATTAACTTGTATTAAAATGGAAGTGCTAGCAATGGCGACTGGAAACTGGGATTGAATTAGAGTAATGTGGAGGAGAGAGGCTAGAGGGCCTTGTTACAGTTAATGGGGCAAGACAGGGGAGAAGAATCTGTATTTGCTCATAAGGCTCTGCTTGGATCTTGGCTCCTTTCCCTTCTCTCCTCCCAAAATAAAAATAAAACCACAGGCCTTTATTGGAGACTGAAATCCTTATGTCACTTGGTGGAAGACTTTCTGTGTCTTCTGTAGTGTACGTCTGGAGGGTACTGTGAACCCTTGACTTCCAATTAATGTTCATGTAAAGTGCTCACAAAATTTATGAGCTGTAATTAAGAAAAGCAACTGATGAGGACTGCTGCCATAGTCTGTTGAGATTCTTTTGTAGCCAGCTTTGCTGCCACTAGAATTGTCTCTAGCAAAGTACTGCAGCTTCCTTTGTTTCCTTTTCCAAAACAAGGAAATGGCTGACCATGCTGCTTCCCTGCAGCTCCTTACAAAGGCAGCTGGAACAGCTGTTGAAGGTTCAGAAACCAGTGAATAGTTCTAATTGTGTTGCCAATCACGAGGCTATAGCAGAGTAACCATAATGCCCACTCCATGGGCAGGGCAGAGGAACTCACTCAGGGAAGAGCCCTGTTAATGCTTTCTCCTGGTCTGTGCAGCTGTGGATACCATCAGGACATGGTGTGGTGCTTCAGCAGTGTTAAATGGCTGAAAAGTCTCTTTTTGGTCCTACACACAATATCTGCCACAGCGATTTCTGGCCATTGGCTAAGGAAAGTATGAACTGTGTTTGCTGATTTCTCTACCTTTCCCAAACTGAAAGCCTCCATCTGAGACATCTCAGGATAGGCTGAAACTTTTAAAAATATTAGTTTCCAGCAATTATTTTACAGAATTCACCTTTCTCATTAAAACAACATCAAGGATTCCTACCGACTCTTACCGATTCTTACTGATTCTATACCGAGAGTATAAAGCTATGATTTGAATTACTGTGGAGATGATATTTCTAAAAAAAAATACTATTTTCAGGTTTATATTAACTTATCCTTTACTCAGTTTTGCTCTGATAGAACTCCTATGAATGTATAACAGGTATGTTGAGACTCAGAAAGCTCTGAATTTTTGTTACTGCCCCCACTTGTCTCTTCATTCCTTGTGAAGTTCCAGGATGTGATCTATAAGTGATTTGTTATTATATGCAACTAGAAAGGTAATGTTGGTCTTGCAGAAAATCATGGGACTTGGTGACAGGAGATACGGCTTTTTAGCTTCATTATCTTTGTGGCCTCCAGCAAGTCATTGGATTTTGGTGTCTCACCGTACCTATCTGCATAAGTGAGCCCGGTCAAGTGCAACAGACTCAGTATTTATGGTGAACTTTAAATGGACTGTTGTGTGAAAGTTAATTATATAATTTTGTAAGTTTCAACACAAAATTTAGAGCTCACTCAGGCAGCAAACATTGCTGTTCCCAGCTCTGTAGTTTGGAAACCAGATTAAAGTGTGTGCAAGGGAGGAGAGCCAGCAACAATGCCTGAAGTCTATGAAGACACTGCACAGTGCAGGACACTGCTGCCTTTGTGTGCAGCCGCATTGCTGTCTGTAGTAACACTGCTTGTATGATGGTCAGTATCAGAGTGGAGCTTCAGGAGAGGAACTTAAATCCTTCTGAAATTAATAGGCTAGAATCTGAGTATCTAGGCTAATTATGCAGGTGAGGAAAGGTCTCTTCCAATAGCAAATTTTCTGACAGAAAATTCTTGATCTGTGATAATCTTGGGAAAACTGTGTTAAAGTGTAATCCTGCACACAAAATGGGTTAATAGATGGCCAGCAGTAACCTGATGTCTACATATCAAAGATAACAGTCCTGTTAGATTAAACTTTGTTTTTGATGGTTCATTTTGTTGTAGGTTATGATAACTGTGTTGCTTGGTGACACCTGACAAATAGCTAAGTAAAGAAAGACCATTCTAAAGCATAATCTATCATCTTTAATTTTTTTGTTGAAACACATTTGTGATAATAAGCTTTATTGTTTTGTTTGCTGAAAAGGAAGTATCTATGCATATAATTCTGTAAAATTCAGTTTGACTTCTATTACTAGGATATTTTTATGTGATAATGAGAGGGACATAAAGTGATAAAAGAGCCAGAAAAATGTTGAACTGTACTGATCTCAAACTGTATGCTGGAGTCATGGGTCCATTTCATTGCAGTATGAAGAATTCTGGTTCCTGAATACATTTTCTTTGGTCTGATGATTTTTAAATAACTCTTTAAAGTTTCTGTATTTTTCAGAATTTCATAGGTTTTTAAATTATGTAGGGCTAATGGATTGACTTGTAGCATGGAGAAGACTGAGTAAAATCTTTTTCCTTAGGCTTATGATTCTGGTACCTGCCTGCCTGTCCTTCCAGCTGATTGAGATTTGCATTGATAAAATTTTTATTTGAGAATGGATACTAGCCTTAGTGTTCTTGACACACTCACACTCTACAAGGATAACTCCTTACTCCTCTTTTTTGAAAGTGGTCTAATTAATTTCAGTGGAACTTGTCGCAAGAATCAAGAATTTTAATGGGTTTGGGGACTTTAAAATTGGTTCCAAATTGAACAGTTAGACATGAATACTGTTCTAAGCTTTGACATCGAAAAGCATAGCTCTGTGCTGCTAACCAGCTGCTGTGTTCCACTCCACTGTTTGTGATTCCTCTGTCTCCCTTTAATTGTTTGATTAACTGGGAGGTATTATTGGTGTCTGTCAAGGGCTTTGAAATCCACATATGAATGGTGGTGTAAAAGTGAAAAGCCATTCTTTGTAAATGCCACAAAAACAAGCATTGCTTTGAATGTGGCCCATGGAGTTATCCTCAGTCACTCCCTTATCATTAGTTGGCTTTATGAAAAAATAAATAAAACAATGGGGTATGACCATGCTCATTAAAAACGTATTTTATTATTAGGCGTACTATAAAGAACATACTGTAATATCAATTTTTGGCTTCAGCAGTTTGGGAAAAGGAAGCATCAAAGTGTGTGAAAACCAATATGCATCAATGGTCTAGTCATTGATTTTCCTAGGACTATGGGAGTCAAAAATGGAAATTGATATTGCACTGATGACCTGGGTAATTGACCATTTAAGTGATTCAGGAGTAGTCTGTAGGTAAGGGAAGACTTGCCCTTCTTTGGTGTCTGCTCCATATTAATGAGTTTCATACTTAGTCTTTTATGCTTGTTTCATTCAGAGTACAGCTCTAAGTACCTTATCTTGACTTGAGAGTACTTGGCATCTTGCAGGATCAGGAACTGTGCTTGCTGAAGCTTACTGCATTTAATTTAATTGTACCATTATATTCACTGTTACTCACTCCATCTGTCCCAAAGGGAACATGGAGTAAGGAAAAGAGAAAGGAAGAGTGCCAGCAAACTATAATAGCAGAAAGAAGGAACTAATTTTAAACTGCTTTGAAACATTTTTTCTGTAAGCAATGTTGCCCTCCCAAGTGGCAAAGTGCTTAATATAGAGGAGAACTGCAATAAACTTTGGTTTTCTTCCAACAGGATAACATAGTTTATTGATAACACCTGCTTCTAAGCACTGTCTAAAATGTTTTTTTTTAGCTAAGAGAAATTGTCAAGTGGATGGAATGCAAAAACCCACAGAAATCCATGTTGTGATCATAAGTTATATTCGGGATCATACAGAGGGTTAATAAAAGGCTTCATAGATAGCTGGGTAAAAAGGAAAATCAGCAATTACAATCCAGTAGGTTGTTTATTATCATTGCCTTTAACTAGAGATTAAATCTTCTGATGATATTGTCAGCCTTAGTATGTAAATCTTATACATAGAAATCTATACCATCTTTATAACAGTAGAATAAAAGCCAACTAATTTAAAATTATTAAAAAAAATTTAGCTTCAAATATTTTCTTTTGAAAATTAATCTTAAAAAACTCCTACATTTAAAACATGAGTATATAATAAGTTATGATATTATTAAAAATACTTCTAGTTGCTTTTTAGTTATTTTTATTCCATAGAGGTTTATTATACTGTTAATATTTTCAGTAGTCAAACCACTACAGTCACTGAGTAAGTGTTTTAAACCATCAGTTACTGAGGCTGGAGTACAGGTTTAGATTTTCTGCAGATACAAGAAATGCTGCCTTCTTTTGGACTTTTCAGATAGTTCTATTCAATAATTATTTAATGCCAAGCTGAGAAATTGACCTGTGCTGAAAGAGCAAAAAAAAGTTGGTTTTCTCTCAAACTGTTGATAGGATTAACAGATCTACTAATTAAAAACTTGGTGACAATGGGAATAAGAGACAATCAGATTAGTTCGCTAATTTTAGGTTAGGAAAGCCTTCCTTATCAATTAGGAAGCTTTGTAGATAAAATATGAGTTGATATTTTTCTTCAGGTGTACATCAGACTGAATAGTTTTACTTTTCATAAAACAGCTTCAAATGGCCTGTTATGCATTTGGGATGAATCAGAATTTATAATCTTGAATTTATAATTAATTTTGAATTTACGTTAATATGAATTTATAATTCATTTTTACAGAAATTACAAAGAAGCAGGCATTTAACAAGACAAATGCTATTCACAGGAGTCTGACTCTAAGACCCTGAAGAGCCCATACAATTGATGTATTACTCAAATATTAATTTTTGTCTGTAAAGAGAAAATAGCAGTGCATGCCAACAATGAAAAATAACTAAGTAAATAATACAATTGCAAAACAAAAATAACAATTATTTAAAGTTTTCTACATGGTAATTCAAATTATCATTAAAATCTGTGGCAATCTCCATAGCTGCAACTTGTCAGTAGTTCAAAGGCAACAGCGTAGCTTTCTTTACTTTTCAGACAGTCACACTATTCAAAGATAAATTTCTGTGACAAGATGGGAAATAGAAGAAAGATTCAGTGGCAGGAGACTGAAATTATGTTTTCAGTAATTCCTTAGTGGCACAAGGCTTACTCAGCAGTTAAAGCTGAATTGAAATGTTCTTCCCTGTATTGAAATGCTAAGTTACTCTGCAGGAAATCCCATGCACTGCAGCCTTGTGTTCAGTTACATGGTTAACCAGTCTGTGACTATCAAAGGTCTTTTGCTTTTTATGATATTTATTTCTTCTTACTCCCAGTAACACCTTCTCTGTATTTTTAACTGTAAGTACATAAAATGAACTGACCACCATAGGGAAATTGAGCCAACAAAAGCAGCTCATTGTTGGATATAAACAATAATGAAGAAACAACAACAAAAGCCCCCAGAAGACCATTAATTTGGTCTGAAAATGCTGAGCTGTGTTTTTAATTGTAGCACTTTTAAATTCTGTGCTGTTATTTCAGGATGTTGCACAATGGATTTAAATGGTTTGTGATGAATAAAATATAGATTGGTGGTTTTGGATGACAGATGCTTCTAAATCTGAACAAACATAACTAATATGAAATTCAAATTATGCTCAAACAAAAAATTAATATGAATTTATTATTTTCTTGCTTTTAATAAGCACAGATGTCTTGCCAGTGGCTCAGGTGCTTTCAAGCATCACTGCATCACTTTTTGTGGGCTCAGACATGAAGGTGTAGAGCTCTTTGTATGGATGTGCCTTGCATGCAGAATCAAACTGGTGGATATTCAAGCATAACTGATGTTGCCTTTCTTGAATGGAGATTGTGGTCCTACTGTAAAAATCCTGAAACACTTTGCTTTTCAGGTACAATGTGTATTTAGTAATTTAGGACCAGAAGGGTCCAGCCTCATCAGTGAATCCTGTCCTGGTCTTGCAGGCAGTTTAAACATGGTAATCTCCTTAACAGGCAGGTGCAGCTCTGGGCCTCTTACTGATTCACAATAGGTTAGAAAAGATAAAATTGCTGATATTTGTTTTGTCTTCTGCCAGGTTGCTGAAGATAACTAATGCCCTAGTCTGAATGGACCATCATTTTAGTGTACAATGAAGTATATGAACACGAGAATTGCCGTGTGTGTCAAAATACTGTGTCTCTAGTTTGGTATCCCAGATCTGACAATGGCCTGTTCCACAGTGAGATTTGAGAAACCCCTTTTTAAAATCACACAGAGACCTTCCTCTGGGAGAGGCATTTTTGTAATGGCTGTCAGTGAGAAATCCATCCAGACAAGAAGTTTTTTTTTTTTTTTAATCCAGCTTTAAAAATTGTGCGTTTGTCCTGTTTATAGAAACACTGAAGATTTGCTTTTAATGCTTGATGGTGTTGAATTTCAGAGGTCAACTGACAATTTTTGTATTTAAAATACTTCTGCTTTTTATCTTCACTACTTCCCTGATTGAAGGCATACCAAACCTTGGCTGACTGTAGCTATGCCATTGATTATATATGTCCATCATATGTCTCTTCTTGTTGACATCTTGCTGAAGCACTTATTTTCAAAGATAATAGAGGAGAGTAAGATGCTCAGAACTAAATGCACTACTTCAGCTGAAGACATACTGATGACTGCAATAAGATGGCATGCTAATTTTTTTTAAATATCAATCCATTCCAAAAAATAAGTCTGAGAATCTCAATAAATTGTGTTTTCCCTCCTTCTCCCATAATCCTACACAGTTTACCTTTTTATTTGCAGCTGCGTGTTGATCAGAAGCTTTTGTATTCAATCTGTTTACAGTAGTGCTCCTGTCTCTTTCCTGAAAGCTTCTAATTAATTTAGGATTTATCTGTGTCTAATTAATTCAGACAGGATTAATGTATAGTGAACTGTGTCTGGATTAAAACCCTCACGTGTTGGATTGCTGAGTGGGCTGGGGAAAGCATGCAATGCCTTTCTGTTCTAAGGCATTTCGATATGGTAATGAACAAAATTTTTCACCAATGGGAACAGAATTTGTGGTGGTATCATCTTGGCAATTTTTTTGTAGTTGATATTTTTTTAGGAAATCTTCACCAAGAGACCAAGGCTGGCATGAACCAGAGCCTGTGCAGGTGTCTTTGAGTGGTGGGCCAGGAGTGAGAAAGCTGACCCAATGCGTGCTCTGCATTATTGATCCTAAGAAGGCCCTGGGGAAGGGCACAAGAGTGTTTTATTTTTTTGTCACCCAGAGACTTAAAAATATTTCTGTCCTTATCAAAGAGATGCCCTGGCTGTGTTTTTAAAGAAATTGTAGAACGCTATAATGGTTTGTGTTGGAAAGAATGGTAAAGATTATCTTGTTCCAACCCCCCTGCTGTGGGCAGGGACTCCTTCCACTAGACTGGGTTGCTCAGAGCCCCATCTACTCTGGTTGTCTTGAACACTTTCAGGATTGGGGCATTCTTTGGGCAACCTGTCACACCATCCTCACAGTAACGAATTTTTTCCTAATACCTAATCTAAACTTTGTCTCTTTCTGCTAAGGCCATTTCCCTTTTTGCTATCACTTCATGCCCTTGTCAAAAGTGCCTCTCCAGCTCTGTTAAAGCACCCCCTTAGGTACTGGAAGGTGCAGTAAGGTCTCCTCAGAACCTTGTCTTCTCCAGGCTGAACAACCCCAACTTAGCCTGTCTTCATAGCAGGAGGTGCTCCAGCCCTCTGAGCATCTTCACTGCCCTTCTCTGGACAGGCACCAGTAGGTCAATGCTCCTTGGGTCAATGAGTCAGACAAATATGTTGTGTCATTCCCTTAACAGCCTGAGCAAACTCAGCTAAAGATGGACTGGTGACCACAGCCATGGCCAAAGGATCCAGCAGGAATAATACATCATGATTAGGAAGCAACAGTGCCTGACAATTGTAGCTTCATTAGCTGCAATTAGCATGAATAAGCAACATGCTGAGATATGTTTAAGAGAGCAGGATGAGAAAAATCAGAAGAAAATTACATCCCTTTTCCTCAAAACACTTAAAATGGACAAAAAAAATCTATGTCTGTGCAGGAACAATACTCTTGCTCCTGCAAATTACTATAGGTAATAGGCTATACATTATTACCTGGTTGAGTCCTGATGTGCATATAGATGCAAAAATCTCATTTCATGTTAAGAATGTATACAGTATGTTCAAAGAGTGAAAGGACACAATACACTGGGTATAAAAATTAACTATATATGAGTAGTTACACGTCAGAGAGAGTATGCTCTCTGATACGGAGAGTAGATATATAGTATATGCACATATATATTAGATACAGAATAAAATAAAAATTAATTTTGCCTAATAGTATACATCTGTCATCTTATTAATTGCACACATTTTATCTAGACTACTTGATGGTGTGATGGAAAAAAAAATAATTTATTGTTTCCAGAACTTTCAAATGCGCAGCAATTAAAAAATCTGAGGGTTTATTATATACTTTCTGTGACTATAAAAGAATCTTCACCTAATGCATGAGTCAACTTGTCATGATAGGTCTTACCACAGATCATCAATTGTTACTTACAAATTCAGCGTTCATCCCTGGTGTTCTTTCCTTGTAGCAATCAGTCCATGCAAGACTCATCTGAGATATACAGCTCTGGAGCAACGTCACTCTGTCTTGGTTCGGAGTTGTTCAGGACTCTGTCCCTGACTGCCACTATGACTAATGTCTGTATTACCTGGAGGAGCTGGATGGGATCAGGGATTTTCTCTGTCTAATGCTGCATGAGGCTGATAGCAAAGTGTCTGGCTCCTACAGTCTAAGGTTCAAGAGGAGAAACATAAAAACATCCAAAAGTGACCATTCCATCTGTAAAGTACACATATTCATGTATCTGGGCACACATTTTTGCCAGAGTAAGTAAAGAAATCAACCATTTTACTTAATTACATGTTAGCTCATTTCATCTAGGCATCATGGAAGAGGTGGATAATGATAAGGATCTCTGTATCATTTAAAAAAATTCTGAAGTGCCAAACTACTGATACTGAAAGAGACCTGTTGAGGTTAGGAGTGTCATTCCCTTGTCCCAGTCATCTTTGGGTTTGAGTTCTCAGAGAGACCTGCCTACATTGATGGTCCTCATATAACACAAACTGGGATTTCTTTCAGTGCTCATAACTTCAGGTACTCTGTTCACCTTCTGTACTCTGATCATAATTAATTATTTACCTATTAATTGTGCGAAAAAAGGTGCCAAAACTGATAATTTTTCATGACCCTGAAAGATTGATTTATTATGCTGAATAAGCAAAATCGAGCTGTCTTTCTGCATTTCTCCTCCTTACATTGTTTCTGTAGCTGGTGCATTATCAGCCAGCTAATACAGTTTTGTTTGTCTTGTTTTTTTGTTCATCTTCAGATTGGCTCACTGCACAGCAAATGCTGTAGCTACAGTTTCTAGTGAGATATTTTAAAATTCTAATTCAGTCTTGCTGCTGTTCAGGATGTCTGCAAACTGTCAGATTGATCATAGCATTCACATCACCCAGTGGTCTTCCACATAAGGACACGTTGCAGCACTTGAGCAGCTTTCATGCTTTCAGACTACTTGTTTCTGCTGATATACATTCTGTATGGAAATTAGAATTCACCAGTATTTTTAAAAGAAGTAAATAAAAATATTGGGAGAAATTTATTTTTATTTCTATTTTGTGATTATAAATTACAGAAACTGCTATTCCTGATATCAAAGAGTGGTGTTTTTAAGAAATGTTCACCTGCAGTTTATAGGAAAACTTTCTTTTAATTTTAAATGCATTTTCAGGTGAGTTTTTTTGTTTGGTTGGTTTTTGTTTTGGCAGTGTTTTCTAGTTGTTGTTGTTGTTAGTTGGTTTATTTGTTTGTTTTTGTTGAATATGAGTTATTTATTACTTTTGTCTTTTCCTTATCATGGAGTGTGAAGATCTCAAGGTCTTATGGAGCTGTATTTCCACAGTGTACTCCCAACAAAGCTGTTTTTGATTTCAGTGGGTGCCATTGCAACAAGAATTGTTCCTCTGATTTTAAAACTTCTGGAAATGATTAGCTTTTATTCAGAGATTTGCAAGTGAAGAGAATGCTACAAATTGACTTAAGAATTGTGTGAAAGAAGGGATGCTGCTGGATACATCTGACCAGTGTTATGTGCTCCTCCTGCCCACTGCTTTCCTCACACCCACAGTACCTTTATGCAGTGAATGGACAGAGAATGGAGTGAGGCACCATGCCCTGACTTTCCTACAGCCACTCTCACAACAACAAAAAGCTCCTTCCTTTACGGTCAGATTCTGATATATTAGAAAGAGCCTTTTCATCCCTGCTCCTTGCTTTTTCATTTCTTGCAGCTATATCTACTCTATTTTTTCTAGACAATGGTGTGTTCTTGCAGATGGATGTTCCACTTGTGGTTTTAGCTTCCTTTATCCTCTGCGCAGCATCAGTAAGTTTTTTTGAGTCATTTAGTGACAATAAGTAATAACAGCCTCTCTGCTAGGGAAAGACATATCCAGGTCTGGTTTCACCAATATTCAGCAGAATTTGAAAGGCAGTAGAAGTATAATATTTCTGCATGTTTTCTGAGAACAGGTTGGCAAGTGAGGGAGGTATAACCTGTTTGTGTTGGAACAGCTTTGATTCAAATGTGTTCAGCCATCAGTGTCAATCTATCTTGAGTTTTCTTAATACTACTAGTTGTTGAAGTACATATTTTAAATCACTAAAACATTATTTTGATTGTAGTTTATAACTGGAAGGCTTTGTCTGGGAAAAACTGTATTTTCTGACATTTTTTCTGCAATTGCATAAACTAGACAACCTTTTGAATATACAAAAAATAATTGTTGAAATTGTAAAGATTTTCAATGTCCTTAAAAACAACTGACAAAAGTTTGCAAATTTATTTGTCTATAAAGGAGAGTTTCTACTGCAAGAACTGAAGGCAGATCTCTCAGCCTCCCGAATCCTGTGCTTATCACCTCCCACATATTTTAAGAGCATACTTTTAGATGTAACACTCAGATCCTCATGTTAGATCCATTTTTCAAGCTCACAGAAATCAGGTACATCATGATGCTTTCGGAATGTAAATATTTAATACAGACTTTTTGCAGAAGATAGAACCATATTGATTCCATGTTCCAACTTCGTCATTTGACTGAAATTTGGAAGTTATCGTTTCTGGGGTTTGGTGTTCTCTTTCCATTTGTGCTGAACAACCTGACAAAACCCCAAACTGTTAGGACCTAATTTGTGTAATTCAGTTTCTCAGCTTTATTGGAACAGTGTGTTTTGATTCATTATTGAAATAGACTGCACTCCCTAACTAAACTGTAAGCTGAGAGTCCAGGCGTGAATGGAAAATTCTGAACTTCAGACTCAGAAGGTGTAATTCAAACAACAAAGCAGATATTTTTCAGAAGGAGTAAAATACAGTAAAATCAAAGCTTCCAACACGCTTTCTGTGTTGAGATGTTGTGACAATAATAAGTTTTACTAAAGAGAATTAATTAAATGAAGTTATATGCAGACCATAGAACCAGTAACAGAACATTCACTATGACTGTGATGAGAGGGCACTTGGTTTTAGTAGAATCTGTTGTCTTTTTATGAAATTAATTATGCATGTTTTTCATGGTTTAGAGCCAGGATTTTAATAAGCAGTAACTACACCTTACTTCTATTCAGATTGATATTAATTATATGATAGTGACCATAATTTTTGATATTATATGTTGGTGACAAGATTTTGCCCAATCAACCTGGAACAGACTTTGCATCTTATTATAATGCAAAGGAGCAGATCGGTGCCATGTAATGTTTTGGAAGAGTAGCAATTTAGAGGAGATTGGTGTGACCAAAAACTCTAATACTGATGTTGTCATCCTGAATGAGGCTAAAACGGAATGTTTAGAAACCTAATAGTTTGCAGCTCCCTTTTCCTGGTGAGCATTACTAGAATTTTACCATCACTGTGCAATAAATTTTAACCAAAATTGTCACTGAAAATGTCTCGTAACTAATAAAAATCTATCCAGCAGATACAGGTTTCTTTCTGCAGTTCTGTTTTTGCCATTATGTCTTTAATCCTATTTGTCCAGAACTCATACTCCAGTCCACCCTCACAACTTCTGAGACACTAAATAATTTCATTTTCCTAAATCCCTCTGTGACTAGATGATGATTTTTTACAATTCAGTAATCTTCCACCACTTCCTTCACTGAAATAACACATTCCTTAAGAGGGAGACTTGGGCCCCAGATGTTCACATGGCTGATTTGCTTAATATCTTGCAAAAGGCAATTAAAGGTCATGAAATTAACACCATTTGGATGAAATTCTGGCAGTTGTCTGACTAGTTTGAAAATGCCATTATGTCAGTTGAATTTCACATGCCTTTATTATTATTTAGTTGTTATTGCTTTGTGTCTGAGTGCAGTTCATAGGGATAGAAAGGTGTGCTTTTATAGTTTAGCTACTTTGCATTTGAAAAGTTTAAATTAGGATAAAAAGCAGAGCTATAAATAGAAGACTTTCTCTCAATATCCTGTAACAGATGTTTGGAGAAAAATAAAGGAAACAGGGCAAATACTGAATAATCTTTCCCTGGTGCCATCCAGCCTTTCTGTAAATGGCAATTTGTGGACTTTCAGATCTGGTTGGATGTTCCATCTGTATAATGATGCTCAAATGCCTTTGTGTGCCATTACCTGTCTCTGCTTTGTCTTTATACTTCTGGCTTCTACAACATCTCATGTGGAGTTTAATTATACTAAGAAGTGTTTGTTCTAAAATGTTTTAGCCCTTCTGCATGCCAAATTCATGAGCTACTTTCTCCCTACCAATGATTTCACAGAACTGCATTGTACTCCTCTTTCGTCAGCTAAGCTCAAGAGTCTGACCGGCCTCTTCTCATTCAGGTCATTCTTCCACATTCCCTTCTTCAGGCTCTGTTACATCCTTTGGGAAATGGCAAGATCAGCACTGCACTCAGAATTTCATAGAATCATAGAATGGATTGGGTTGGAAAGGGCCTTATCCACCCCCCTGCTATGAGCAGGGACAGCTTTCACTAGAACAGGTTGGTCAGAGCCTCATCCAACCCACCCTTGAACACTTCCAAGGGTGGGAAATGCACAGCTTCTCTTGGTGAAGTATAAACACAACAGTGATAGCTGTATTTGCATCTATTCTAAATTTATGTTTTAACAAATGTCACCATACTAGGGGAAAATAATGTTTGAATAACTTGTCATTAATTTACAAGGTCTTTACAGGGCCTTTACCTTTACAATCAGCGGTGCAGTTCATCCAGGAAGATGAGAACTTACCCCTTTAGTCTCATCTAATGCACCCTTTCCTACTTTTAAGGATTTTCAGAGCACCCAAATGGCAAAATTCTCTTTGGTGGACATGACAGGCTCTGTAGCAGATACTTCTTTGACCTGTACATCCCTTCTGAGCTCCACAGCTGCTTCTGGCGGCTTCTTTGGTGTAACTGCTGCTCTCTAGGTTATGTATGCACAAGCTCTCCCCAGATTGTACATGCCAGTACATGCTAGGTATATGCCATATTCTGGTCTCTGCAGTATATACACACAGGTACTGTAAGTATGTAAATATATATACACATATACTGTATATACTCCTTCTCCATTACCTTGTTTATCAAGTGATAACAATTACAACTAAGATTTCTTGTGCCTTAGATGCACCTTCAAGTGAAGATGTCAAAAACCTCCAGATCTCTGCAGCTACGGTAATAAACATACTAAATAAAAATGCTAAATACACAGTAAGGTTAGTAACAAGAGCTTCATATCATAGGAATATTCATGGTTTTATGCACAGGAAGTCTTTTGTACTCATGACATGATGGAAAGTTATTATTGATAGTGGAAACATCTGCTTTAAAAAGCTACAAAATTTTCCAGTGCTAACAAACTTCTACCTAAGATATATTTTTCTCCTCATAATCTTAGGCCTGTATGTACAACATGTAAGGAGTTTTGAGAATAATAAATGAAAGTTGCTGTGGAAATAATACAAGAGTGGTTAAGAATGACTTTTAAATGGTTCGGTGAAGTAGATACTGGAAAAGCAATCTAAATTCTATCAGACAAGGTAATGGAGGGTAAAGAAGCTGGCAAGCAGAGTGACTGGAAAACTAAATGATAATATAAGCCTAAGCATAGAAGAGCTTTGAAAATCTGTATGCAAATGTGCCAGAAGACCAAGGAATACAAGAAGAATTGTAGCTTGAAAGGAGTAAAAGGCATGTCTGGTTGAAAAGCAGTAGAGGAAAAGCTGAGCCAAAGGTATTGCTGAGTACTTGTGCTCTTTTAACAGCTAAATTCCCATTTGGTGTTCTGGTTTAAAATAAAGCCATGTAAAATATAGCTGGTAATGGCCATCTGGTGAACCTCTTGGCTCCAAACCAAGGGTCATGTACCTCAGCTATTCTCTAGAAAGACCTGCTCTACTGGTGCTTTAAAAAGTGCTCAGGGATCTGCAGTCACCAGAGGCATTCTCTTCCTAGTGTTGGCAATCCACCTTACAGAACGTTTCCTGATACCTCACCTTAACATTTCTTTCTGCTTTTCAGACCCTTTACTTTCAGGGACCTCCTCAGCTGATGAGAATGAGATCTTGTTGCCATATTAGCTTGAATCTCAAACTTGAGCTCTCTGCTCCCCATATCATCCCTAATGTCTGTATGATATCCCTGGGCTCTTCTCTGGAGTGATCTGACCACCTTTGGAGACAGAATACATGCATCATCAACAAAATAGGAGAGATGTTGTATTTCTGTCTAGTGTATTTTAAACAGAAATATTTTCATATTGGCCTGATAGCTACTTGTATCCATGTTTTTGACTGGACATCTAGTATCCAATTACAAATGTATGAATGTGCCATATTAAGCCTGGAAGAAATGCCTGGCTTTAAAAGGAGCATGCTTTCTGGAGAAATCCATGGGAATACATTCTGGGACAGAAACATTCATAGCTGGTGAATTCATCAAAAGTGTTGTGACAACAGAGTAATTACTGATATTTTTTTGAGAAATACATAATAAAAATAGCAGAGTGACAAATTCAGTTCTCATATGAAACAATTACTGAGAAAGGTGTTCCCAGTGCTTTTCTAGAACTAGACAAGTATTCACAGGTTTCTTTAGCAATAAAAAGTGCTCTGAGAAGAAAGCTCAGCGCCACATCACATGCCTACCACAGGAGGATCCTGTGGGAGTTTCTGAGATTTGGTGTGCATTGATGGCCTTGCTGCTGTTGAATATGGTAAAATAACAGATGCTGTGTTGAAATTTTGTGTGAGGAGAGGACTGTTTTTAAGTATCTTATCCAACATGATTCCTTGAGGATTTGGAAAGAAGGATGCTCAGACAACATGCCAGATGAATGCCCTTTCTGTATTGGTCAGTCCTACAGCTGCACTCAGTCTATAACCAAACCTAAGCTCAACACATATGCTGTTTGGAACACTTACTTCTGTTGACTTCAAAAGGGGTAAGAATTTGATGTAATTTGCTCTATTTTTACCCAGCTGGGTATTATTTCATTTTGATTAGCTTTGTCAATGCACAGAACTAGTACTTGTTAAACTAAAATTAATCATGCAGCAGTGCCAGTCACCAACTCTCAGCATTCTGATTAGAAGAGCAGCCAAAAGTGCAGGTGTGCAGAGGAGGACTGTTGTGGCATTAAGAGCCAAACCTTTCTGCCTCTTACACCTGCACATGTTTGGAGAATAAATAGAGCCAACAAACACTCTTCTAAAATATTATTGTCAAAGGATTCCCTACCAAAGCCTTGTGACAGGCATATATCAAAGAGGCAGATGCTATGTGGAGAAATGTAAAGCATGATATTGCACAGAAGGTGACGTGATCTACTTATGCTCATCAGAACAGCAGGAGGTATTTGATTACCTGCAGAGCCTGGCCCTGACTCAGTAGACTGGTGTATGGTCATCTAAATAGTCTCCCCTTGCTCCCTATTCAACCAATGACAGTGTTCTCATCTTGTTGTCATTGATGGGTCAAGTCTTGACAATATTTCATGAGATTGTATTGACATTCATGAACTTTCAACTCAAATCTTTGCAAATATCTTCTTTCTTGTTTATTTAAGGGAGACATTTAAACTTCCCACCTGTCCTCTTTTGTCTTTTTTGTTTTGTTTTGTTTTTGCTATCTTATTGTAGGTTAAGCTATTTTAACAATCAAAATTGCAGGGTCAAACTAACTACAGAAGTAACTGTGATTCAGTGGTAAATGACTCATTCACAATCTGCATAGCAAAATCTGGTTTTTGTAAGAAAACTGCTCTGAAAACTGTTGCTCTACTTTTTTGAGGATGTTGATTCAGAATATTTTAGAAATTTGGTCAACCATTTGCATGATTTAAATTAAATGAGTTAAATATGTGCTCAAGGTCTTTGCTGATTTGTGAACCTGGATAAGTATCTTTCTTTACTTTTACTTTTAATTGCAAAATCAGTAATGTATTCAACGTCTTTTCCATAATTTATAACCTAACAGTGACAAGCACTGTATCAAATGCTGCTAGGGTGACTGATTAAACTAATGAAGTTTAGGAGCCATATGCAATACTCCACAGCTGGTTTTGGAAATGGAAGAATACTTGGGCAATAAAAATAAAATCAAGTATACACCTGATTCACAGTAATGCTCATATCCCTAGGGATAACTACTAATACAGCTGAGATGGAAAAACCTAGAAAATTAAGGTGCTTTGAAAAGAAAGTGGTAGAAATAAAATGGGGATGAGAAAAATCCTGTATCAAGATAGTTACAACTGAATCTCTTCACTGATATTTTCTGCTGACAACAGAGACTCCATGAGAAAGATTTTTTTTTCTTTTTTTTTTTCTTCCCAAATCAGAAGATTTGTATCCTTTCATGCAGTTCTATGCAGGCTGAAACTACAAGAGCTGGAACCTACTGCTGGAAAATTGCAGGAACAATGATTTATTCCTGTATCAAAAACTGAACAAGGGAAAACATATAAACACAGCACTATAGGCACAAAAAGTGATTATTTTTGCCACATAAAACAGTTTTAAAATTCATGGGGAAAAGTAATTTTTGACAGTATGCTGTAGGTGGTTTCAGTCTTATAAAAAATAGCTATGGATGGTTTATTTGCTTTTCACACTGCTATTTTTGCTCTACCATTCAGGTATTTTTAATGGCTTTTCTTGAATAAGACTTACAGTAGTTATGTTTATGGATGGATGAATATATATGATTACAGCAGACTAAAACTGCAGAGTCTTTACAACAGCAGAAACAAATCTGTGGGCTTACTGTATTTTTCTTGAGCAAGTTGTCTTGAAAGAAAAGATATGATCATTCTGTTTTTTTTTTTTTTAATTTTTTTAACCATTGTATTTATTTTAAGTATTTTGGTGGATAAATGTGCTACTTCTTGGCTACACTCTGAATCATATCTGAAATTAGAGTGAGGTGTGGGACTTTAGCAGTAGTGTTGTCACTAAAATGTATATAAAAGTCATTCTCTGTTACTTTGACAATTTTTACAGTTTAGATAATGCAAATTCAGATTTCAAATACTCTTTCATGAGCCCTAGGCAGATATATTTTGTTAGGTGTTTCAAATGTCATTTTCCCCAGATTTTGTGTTCTGTCTTCTATAGTTCAGGGGTACAGAATTATCAACCAAAGATGGGAAAAAAAGTCTAGTTTAAGTTCCTTTTTCATAAAAATTACTTCCCAAAGCCAGGCTGGATGGTGCTTTGAGTAATCTGATCTAGTGGAAGGTTCCCTGCCCATGGCGTCTAGTAAAAAGCAGATGATCTTTAAGATCCCTTCCAACCCAAACTATTCTACAATTCTGTGATTCTAAGTATAATTTCAAAAGCAGAAGCAATCATCTCAAGTCCAGTAATGTGATAACCACCAGGAGAAGATGGTGAGAATCATCATGCTAGACCCTTCTGCCACAGCATTATGAAAGAAAAACTCAAATGTTGGAAAATCATGAGAATGTCTTAAATAATGTGACTCTATAAGCTTTATGTATTAGAATCACCAAATGGTTTGGGTTGGAAGGGACCTTAAAGGTCATCCATTTCCACCCCCTTCTGGGGAGGGAGCCTTCCACCAGGTTACTCAGAGCCCTGTTTAGCCTGGTCTTGAACACTTCCAGGGATGGAGAGTCCACAACTTCTCTGGGCAAGTGACTGGTTTGCTGTGGATGCACATTTCCTCTTATTTACCTCTCACAGGGTATTTATTGCCAGGTTCAAAGTGAACAAGGTACCAGGCATATGGAAAAAACATAGATGTTTGCCAGGCTTCCCTGTTTTTGATAACTCTGAAGAAAACTGAAACAGCCACTAATGCCAAATTTCTAAAGGCAAATTCATTTTTTGAATGGGCTCATAGCTCCCAATGCTTTTCCTAGAATTTAGAAACCAAGAGTACCAAAAATGCCTACCTGCATTTTTAGACATTTAGACTTTCAAGACTGAGTGAGAGGAAACTTCA
>VRYO01002355.1:30239922-30270698 GCA_009812075.1 Sialia sialis
CCGGGTAAAGCAGAGGCACGGACGAACTGCGGTGCGGGGATTATCTCCTCCAGCCCCGCATGAAGTCCCAGATTAAATTGTCGAGGCTTAATCGATTCACCGCGATTCAGTCATCCCCGTGTAATCTCCCCCGCGCCGCGCTCTGCCTCCTCAAGCGCCGGGGAAAGGAAAATCCGAAACAATCTGAAAATGAAATGAAACGTAGCTCTGGGCTTGAGGTGATGTGAGCAGCAGGAGTGAGAGAGCGGGACATCCCGCAAAGGTCCGGAATAGCCGCAGCTTTCTGATGGGGCTGTCATAGCCACGTCGGTGGATACAAATCTTGCGCTGGGACAAATGATACTGCATTAGAACATCAGTGTTCACAACTTTTCACGGTTAAAACAATGTGTCTTGTCTTTCTCGTTTATCTATTTTAAACGGCAACTCTCATGGTGGGTGCCGCTAGTATTTTTAAACTAATTTTCAATTAGTTCAGTTAGTCTTCACTTCTTTGTGTATTGATCCATTAATGGCTGTGTATTCGCACGGGTAGTTTCAGGGATTTTCTTCTTCTAATTTATTCTTCACTGAAACATTATATCATAACAGTGGGCGTCATGGGTAAATATTACACAGCACCTTGCACTGTCTGTGTAACTTCATAGTCAGGAAAATATCGTTATGAGAGCTTAAGATGAACTTTCTCCTGGAGGATTTTAGTGTTTCTGGAAATCTCTTGAGCCTTTTAACTACAGCTCAGCTAAGCTCTGACTCTGCTTGAACTTTGTGAATTTAGTATAAAGTTTACTTAAACTTGGCTCAGTTCAGAGTGTGTGTGTTATACTTCTCATAAGTATGTGGATTATCATCCTTTCTCTAGGACCCGAAGTCCTGGGTTTTTGCCTGTTTTGGTAGGGAGTCAGCCAGGATGTGGAGCTGCTAAGGCTCCACTGATGAGGATGCAGTGATTCCCTGGAGCATGCTGAGCGCTTATGTTAATGCTCTTGTATAATCAGGTGTCAGAGTTGAAGTCAGCATCATAAAGCTTGACACTTTCAAAGGCAGTTTTTGATTTGCTCAGGAAGGAAGTAAGATGATGGTCATTTTCTGTGAAAAGAAAGTGTTGCAAATCAGCAGCATCAGCTATTCTGATTCTGTCCTTCCTCCATTTCTCTTCTATTGGACTGCTGCCGTTTTTTGTGGACAGTGCTTGCAGGCTGTTAGGACAGCTTCCTTGAAGAATTCAATATTAAAAAGTTGGCATAAGTTCATTTTTTGACATAGAAGGCAAGTCACAGCTTTCATGCAAAGCATTCTGCACTCTAAAACGAATATAGTAGAACCTTGCTAATCCACAGTTATGACTAGCGGTCTCGCCTCGCCTCTCTGCAAAGATTTAATAACAGATGCTGCAGTGAGGGCTTGTATTGCTAAAATGTTATTATTTTTTCACAGTATGCTACAGCTCACTTACTAGAATACTACCACGTAGTCTCTTCAAAAGCAAAGATAAGTGGCAACTGTCGGAAGAAATGAAAATGGTTACAGTCTTTGCTGCAACTTAGCTCTTTTTTGGTTTGCTTAGTTGCTATCTACTAATTCAGTATCGCAGGATGCCTGCAGACGTTCTGTACATTATTTATACATTCAATAAAAAATACTTTTGCAGAGTTCCTTGCAAAGTATGATGCTTGCTCTGCCTGCCATCAGGTGATTACTGTCAAGCAAGACTGTATTTGAGCAAGTGACCTGTTAATGAAAGACTTTTCTGCCTTAACCCAAATGAAAGCATTCAGTCCTTGCACTGGATGTTTTACAGTATGACTGTCAGCATTTTTTTCATCTTCTTTTCTTGTTAATTAGCTTTGTTTTATTGCATGCTTCCAGAAGAAGAGCTGATTTTAATGAAGGCTTCCACAGAAAAGTGGTTTGTAAAGACAGTTCATAGAATCTTTTTTTTTCCTTTATTTTTTTTAAGGAGTGGAAGAAATACATTAAGCTCAAAGGAAAGAGAATGGGCTCGAGGAGATTGGAGAGAATTTTGCTGCATGTTTGTATGTTATATTCAAACAGTTGAAAATAAGCACCTGATCCCAAACATATTTTAAGTAACCTTGAATGTCTATTTGTTTAAGTAGATGTGTATTTATTTATATTACTCTGTGTTGTTTGGAGGCAGGTACAGTATGATCTGGTGTTTCTCAAACCCGCCACCTGATTCTGTGTTCTTAAATCTATGGAAAGTTTTTCCTTGTCTTGGAAGCATAGGCTGAAGTCCTGAATCTCTGTTCTGTCCCAGGCACATTGCAGCCGAGGAGAGGGCTGTCATTCCTACAGTGGGGTTTTGGATTAGGCCCTGAGAACCTCAGGAGGCACTCAGCAATCTGAAAGTGTCACCACACACATTTGGCACCTCATTGGAGGTACTCAGCACTTTGTAAACCAAGGAGCTAAACCAGTTTCTTTACCCTTTACAGCTGCATGGCTGAAAATTTGACAGTGATGAGCTCCAGATGACCACATATCCTCTTAAACACCTCACCTAGTAAAATAAATGAAGAAGAAATATGCAATAGGATTATTCGTTTGAGCTCCATGATGAAGAGACAAATAACTGTAAAAGCAGAGGGGCGGCTGCGTCTCTCAGGGATGTTCACCTGCATGAATAGTTGATTGAAAGTGCTGCCATGGACTACTCGTGTGTGGATCAAGGGCAAATACATGAATGTGAGAGGGGCAGAGGTTAGGTTGATGTGCATATGGAGTTTTAAAAAAATAATTTGCATTGTGTAAATCATCCTATGCTGCAATAGTAGGAGCATGTGATTTTTGGTTGCATCAGACGTCTTGAAAGAAACTAGGGAGGCTATAAATTAAACTGATCCTCTCTCTTCCCTCTTTCCTGTACTGTGGAAGTCTGATGTTTACTTATCCTCTTGTAATGCTGTTAGTTTGGTGAGTTAGAGAAATGATGGCCTTGATGGCAAAGCAGAAGACACTGATGTGGTTGCATGGATTGTAAAGTGGGCTTGAATCACTGGGAAGATCAGGGTACAATTCCTTGCTTTGTCAAGAGAGAGTTGTAGCAGGAGATAGGCAAATTGCTTCCTGCTTTGTGTCCTTGTTACTCGATTTTGTTGTCTAATAATCATTTGAAAATCTTATATACAAGAAGCATGTTCCCAACCTTTCTTTGCAGTGGGATGTGTAGTCAGTGGTAATGCAGGTCTTGCAAAGCCAGTAGTTGTCTCAGAAGAAAGTTTCCGGTTAGCGAATTCCTGCAATTAGTATTTCTGCTCTCTGTCCCCTCTGCTTACAGAAAGCTGTTGTGTGGTCTTACTTTCAAACAAAGGCTCATGCAAGTGGAACTAATTTTCCTGCCAGTCTTAAAATATCATAAACTGGAGACATGGCAGGTGGGTGGTGCAACACACCATTTACTGTGGGAAGGGCAAGTAATTGCCATCCGTGTAATGGATAAATAACACTGAGAATTGGAATATATACTGGTAGCATGCTAAAAAAATAGCCCTTCGTGTGTTAAGCTAAATATGCATGTGCCCAGATTTACTAAAAATATGCAAGCCATTCTGATTTAGGTGAAAACTAATCAATTCATGACTGCTTTTAAAAATCCTGCTTTTCCTTTGGAGAGACCTTAGTCATCCCAGGAGCTTTTTTTTTTTTTTTTGTACTAGATAACAACTTTGTTTTCAAAACTATATTATTTTTGACCCTCTTGAAGAATTCCCATTCTACATTCATACTAACCAATTAAAAAAAAAAAAAATCAAAGCCAAAGTAGAAGTAGGGGGAGAATGAGACTCGTATTCACAATTGGTTTTGATTCAGGGGCTGCTCTTCATGCTGTGTGCAGACTGCTAAAGTAGTGTGAACAAGACTTTGGCCAGCTACTTCAAGTCTGCAGTTTCATGGTGCCAGTATTTCCTTTTTTTGTTTGTTCTCAAAGTATTAAGTCCATGCAGGCGCTTATTTGGCCAGTAACTTGATGTCATGATCCCCCATAAACATGTTTGTTATGGAAAATAAATATAAATATGCATTTCTTTTTTTTTTTCAATCCTAAATCGCAGCGACTTGCAAGAAAGGAAAATTTATTGCATGTCTACAGATATTGCTACACACAAAAACTTCAGCTGATCCAGGCTTGTCTATATTTGATATACAGATACTTTGTTTGGTTTAGAAACTTACTCCACCATATATGATTTGTAGAGGTTAGTGACCACTACATGTATTCTTCTGGCAGATATTTTATTTAATGGGTTTTCTGTTTGGTTCAGTTTGCAATCAATTATGAGGAAAACTATAAAAAGCATTGACTTCAACATTACTTTGGCAGTACCTGTAATGGTAAATGTAGTTATCTATGCAAACATGGGCTAAAGTCCATTTGTGGTAAGGTTTGGGTGGTGTTTCTGCAGAGTAGTCAGACTATGTTTTATGAAACTAAAGGGAGCATGAGGTCAAAAATCCTGACAGCTCAGACCTTTGATAAATGGCAGATATGTTGCAAAGTGAAAAGTAGATTTCCCATAGGGAGGGTTTTTCTTAAAATTCCTTGAGATGATAGTGTGATTATAAAAACAAACAGAAACCAAACCCAATAACCATATTTGAATGAAACAGCAGAATCCCACATGGAAAACAGAATGATTTTAATCTGACTGAAGTAACTCAGGAGTTTAAAATTTCTTTTTCCTTTTACTTTTTTAATAGTATAAAGTTGCTGTCTTACTTCATCTATTTGCTTCTACCAGCTGCTGTTTTCCCTCTCTACCAGCCTTACATCTGGCTGCAAGTCATATTGCTGCCTGCTGAGCTCTATCCACATTTCAGCAAATTCCAGCTGCTAAAGGAGAGATAGCACCTCTTCTCATCCCCTAAGTAGACACTTAAAATTGATACATACTTTAATTAGTAAATGTATATTTCAAGCACGCTTCAAAGTCCTCCTCCATGAGCCCTCCATACCTGCAGCCATACCTGGTTTTACCTGGTTTGCTGGTTTGACTGGCATTATCTGTTAGCAATACTGCCGTGCTGACGTTGGGACAAGCTCAGTTTAAATCTAAGAGGGAAATTTAGCAATGTACACTCTAGAGAGACACCAGCTTGAAATCCTCCCTCTGATAGTCCTGATGTGCAGTACATGTGCATGATAAACAAAGCAATCATAAGGGATGTGTTGAGGCTGGGGATAGCAGTTCATGTATCACAGTGGGAAAAGAATGCATTCTTCCCATGTTTGATGGTCTTAGAAATCTACTGATATAGATCTTTGGAGAAGGAGTTGAGGACATTCGTTTTGACTTTATTAAAATTCCATAGAGTAGTAGATCCTTTTTGAAAGAATGGAAGGGGAAAATGAGCTTTTCATAAAAACAGTAATTGTTCTGCTAAAATGGGAAGCTCTGTAAGGTATGGACCACCTTATGAATTTAAAATGTGAAACTGTCCAGATTACAGAAGCTTTTATGCCAAGTCCTTTGCCTGTCCAAATATAATATTTTATGGTTGTGTCACTTAAGACCAAAGGTTGTTCACATAAAGCAGAGAGAATCTGCAGTACAATCAAATCAGATCCTTCTGTGTTCTGGAAACTCAACTTCATTTACTCAAATGCAGAAAGTATAGGTTGAAAGTATTCTGCAGTATATGACTTCTTACTATAGCTCAGAATAAAACTTGATAGCCTGCAACATCTTCAGCATTTTTAGTCTCAAAATCTCACATTCCTTAACAAACATTCCCATTCCCAGACCCCTGTCCCAGTAATAATAATTTAAAACTCTAACATCACCAATGACAAAGCCACGTTTAAAGAAATAATTGGTGGGATCCTTTGCTGTGCTTTAGTTTAGGAAGGAGAAAATATTGTCCACTGCAAGGGTGGTGAGACACTGGAAAAAGTTGCCTGGAGAAGCTGTGGGTCCCCCGTCCCTGGAGCTGTCCAAGGCCTGGCTGGATGGGGCTTTGAGATACCTGGTCTAGTGGAAGATTTCCTGCCTATGGCAGGAGGGGTTGGTGTATGGTCCCTTCCAAACCAAATCATTCTGTGATTCTAGGATTCAGCCATTAAGTCTAAGATTGGACTTCTGCATTAGGAAGGAGATGAGGGTAGTCTCTGGGTTGATCTCTGACAATCTAAACAGACATGCTTGAGAAAGCTAGGTACATCTGCTGGATTTGCTGACATTAGTGTGATGAGTAGAGAAGTGCTGGGCTTACAAATCCTGTTGGATGTCATCAGCCCTGGATGAGGCAGTTGTGGCAAGAGGAGAGATGCTGAGGTGCTGCTGTCTTGCAGGACTGAGAGCCCTTGGCAGAGCTGGTGATGTTCTGCACAGCTCCATCTCCATGTCTGAGAGCTCTAAGCAAGAGCTGAGGTGCAGTTGATGCCCAGAGGAAATTTAAGGCTTGGCCAGAGACAGAGCATGAGGTTCCAAATGAGCAGCTATTGGATAAAATTGAAGCTGAATAGTGGTGCCAAAGAACTTTTTGCCAGTTACCTCACCAGTATCTTCTGAAATACCACTTGCCTTACATAGGTGATTTTGCAGTTTTCTACCTGCAAGGTGAGAATAATAGTACTTCTCTATCTCTTAGGATGGCTTTTGCCTAAAAAATAGCTTTGCACTTTGTTATTAAAGTAATGGTTATCACCATAACAGCTAAAAGAGGCAGGACTGTAGAAAATCACATCTGTGATTTCTTTGTTCCTTTGACAGTACAGCCCAGGAATTAGAGAAGAAAAGACTCTCACAGGTCATGCAAACTTGTCTGCTTGTTCTGATGTTTGTTTTGATCAGGGCTCCTTTTAATGAATAGTCCAGTTTAATTTAAATGCCTAGACTCTGGCACTGCAAGATCATTGAACAGTCTGAAGATTATGTGACTGAAAACAGTATCAGTGAAATTTAACCTATATTTAATATGATTTTTCTGCATTTGTTAAGCAGTTTAATGAAATAACTATGTTTCTTTCTCAGTGTTTGTACTTGTTCTGCTCTTGTAGACTAATAATTATTTTGCAGAATAACATTTACTTTGACCTTATAAGTTTTCTTTTATAACGCACTTTTGCTAGCTCTTTAATTGCACCATCTGGATAGGACAGTACCTAGATATAACAGTACCTGTCTATCGTGCATCTCACAGGCACATTTTTAGAAATGTACTTGCACATAGAGATTATTGTTAATTTCTGGCATCCTTCTAATCGCTCTCATGATTAACTGTTTTCCTAAAAAGAAAATCACAGAACAGTAAGTAGTTATGGTTTTTTTGGGTTTTTTTAAGGGAAATAATAAAAAAACCACTGAAATAATTTGGTCATCAGCAACAAAAGCTGTTTTTTGTGGTTTCTGTGCAGTAACATTGTTAAAAATTTATTCTGTTAATGAAGTAGATGTATTTAACTTTATTCCCCCCCATTCACTTTATGAACTTTGTTTCTTTATCACTGGGGGCTCAGTAAAACTGCAGGAGTGTTGCAGCAGCGTATTTGGGAGAACCAACCCCTGTGATGTGTTTTTACTCCTGTGCAGCAGTAGGCCTATGTTTACTAGCCAGTGTGTTAAGTTTTAGCAGATGGCAAGCTACACTTTGTGAAAACACTTTTTTTTTTTAATCACAGTAACTGTCTCTGGTCTGGCCTCTGGACTGAAAGTGCCCAGGAAAGTCTTCCCCCTGCCTGTGTATGAGCAAGATGTGTCCTGGGACTCTGCTCTGAGTTGGTAGCTTTTAGATGCTGTGTAATAGCAATGAATAATGATGATGATGATTGAGAATTGAACTGTTCCACCTGTAAATTTTACCAATGTGCAGCTTGGCCTCCCTAGCTGAGCTATGGTGGAGAAATGTTGCTTTTCTCAGGTGGTGAAGAGCCTGTTTACGATTAATGCATTCCCATGCTTCCCTCCACCACCAATTGTCACTGCAAGACAGATACCCAAGGGGATGGAGCTGGAGGATGAGAGGAGTATGTTGGAATCACTCTTTGAGCTTTTGACACTGTTTCACAGTGGTAAATGTGACTGATTCTGAAGAAATAGTTGTTTCTTCACTGAAAACTCAATTGTATCGGGGTAGTAGGTTACCATAAAATACTCAAAGGGTACAATAAGATATTTCTTTTGTGTTTGCTAGCAAAGAAAGATACCTTGTAACTTGGTCTTTTCAGAGGATTGGAACTGTTTGTGAAGTCTAACACATCTAAATCTGCAGCAGTCCTCATTAAATCTTGCCATTTGTGGACAGCAGAATAGCTTCTCTCAGCTCTTGTTTGATGCTCCCAGCAATTGTTTTGGGTGTTCAGCCTAAGGAGGCACCAGTGTTAACATAGGTAGAGATAAGAGTATAGCCCCGAGGGAACTGGTGAGCCCCTTTAGTATGGGCTTCTCTGTTTTATGTATGGTTTTTGAAGGGCTCCATGGATGAGATATACAAACAGAAATAAACCAAACAAAAGCAGCATGTGCCAGGAACAGGTGGATTAGTGGATTACTTTCTAGGTGCAGAGATCTTTACTTCAATTACCACCAGTCAATGGGGATCCAAATGAATGTCATGCACATATGTAATGATCTAACAGTCAGCCTGGTACAGAGCTCATTTGTGCTCATTTGTGGCAGCAAATGCCTGGAGATTCCCACAGACTTGGCTGGTGATGCTGGAGCACATTGGCCTGCCGGAGCAGTTGGGTGTCATAGAAAATCTGATGCTCTTGTGCTCATCTCACTTCAACCTGCAGTGATCTTCCCGGTGGAAAAGAGACTCAAAATCAGATTTTTAGGATCTCCTATGCATTTGTGTGTTTGCACTTAGAGGCTCTAATCTTGATGATTCTTAACTAAAGAAACCCCAGTATCCTAGTCCATGGCGGGTTGGAATCAGTAAACTTCTGTCTCTAAGTTCCCAGCTGGTTTTGGGAGGGATCCCTCTGTGCTCTTTCTGAGCACTTTGTGGGGCCCTGGTGAGAGTAGTACAGGTTCACATTAGATGTGGCTGCCATGCACTGCTCTGTGCACGTGCAAAGTGAACTTCATTCCTTCTGGCCTCTCTCATTTTAGTCTTGTAACCTGCCCTAGTTTAATTGCTGTGCATGGGGCTTTGGAATTTTCAGTATTGTAGTATTTCATGAGGTTAGAGCATAGAAAAAAAGCTTTCTTCTCTCAAGCATAGATGCCTCCTCATAGGCAGTAGGAATTGCAGCGTTTGATGTAAAAGGCCATTTCTTACTTTGCTAATTTGTTTGGCTTTAAATCAGTGGTTTCCTGTGTTTCCCTGCCTGTTACCCAACCACAAAATGGCAAGTATGTGGAAAGGTCTCAGCTGCCTTGAGAGCAGTCTTGAAACATGTTCTTTGCTCTGAGTGAGAAGTATGAGCTGAACAGAAACTATGCAAAACATTTATGCTGGGAGTAGGGTGGTTTCAGAGTGAGAGCTGTGTCCTGAGCACCAGTGACAGATTACAGAGGACTGACAGTGAACTCTCTGCTTGCCCTTGACTGTACTGGTGCTTGGGGCAGAAAACTGGGCAGCTGTTACTGTTAGTTGTTCTGAGCTTTACTTCCTTCCTGGATGAGGAAGGCCAGTACTGGTGGAGTCAGCTGGGGTCTGATCCTCTTCTTTTTGTAGTTTCCCAGCCTGATAGGAAAAACAAATTTGAAACAATCCAGAGCTTCTACTTTAATCTCTTGTATGTGATATCCACCAAGCTGATGCTGAGCACATGCAGGAGGGAAGAGGATGTGTGGATAGAGCAAAAGTGTCCATATTTTTGGATCAAGCAGCCCACTATCAATGTACTAAATTACTCTTGGATCACAGATACTATTATTTAACACTGCCTAAAACCACTGTAAAGAAGAGAAACAAAAAAATGTGTTGCATGTCATCTGAATAGAATTTTTGTAGCTCTGTGAAGCCCACTTTCTGATTCACTGATCAAGTTGCTGGTTCCTGTCAGCTTCTATGAAGTAAGATGCAGAAGGAACACATTCCTTGCATATAGGCTGAATTAGGCACCTTTGCTTAAAAGTTGTAGGATGTAGCTCAGTGAACATATTTTCAGTTCATAATGAAATACATATGTTCATCTTCCTGCAGCATCTCTCAAGAGCTACTGGGCAGAGCACTGAGGACCACTAACAAGATCTTATTTTCCTTCCTTCCTTCCTTCCTTCCTTTCTTCCTCCTCTCCCAACTGCTTTAAACCAGATGGTTTTTTTTTATAAAACGGGCTTCATTCAGAAGACTTTGAACCTTTTAATAATCTCATTGCTCCTGGAAAACCTAAGAGAGAATTTTTAAAATTTATTATATAAGCACCTTGTGCCCTGTGCTCCATTTCTTCATTTAAAACCCCTTGGGAGGGAGATGACTGATATCAGACTACCATATATAATCTATGCGAGAACTGGGTTGTTAGCTGGTGAATTATCAATATAAAATATTTTTTGTGGTTTAGTTAACTGCAGAAAGGCACCTCTTAAGCTGACATGAACTGCTACAACATAAGAATTGAATGAAAGACAAGTTTCTTCATCAGTGGGTGGACTTGGTTTAGTTTGATCAGTCTCCAAGCACGCAGGAAGGTTCAGGGTGCTTTTGTGTGCGTCTCTGAGGCAAGAGATGCTTTATGAACACTGGAGCTGCATGAAAATAAGTGCCTCCATTTCCTGTTTGAATCAATGTCCATCTATTGCGAGGGATTACATCTTGGCTCTAGTGTTCATGAGTGTGAAGAGACTGTTCCTGAAGATGAGAATGCAAAGCTACAGAAGGATGTAATTTTTATCTTGTTTGCAGAAACTGCCAGCAAGTCTGGTTATTGCATTGCTGTACTTTGTGAAGTACATCAAGGCTTCCCTGAGGGAGCAGAACTCAGCCCAGTGTGATATTTCACAGGGCTTGGTAGCTCAGAAGTTGAGCCCAGTGAGATGAGAGCACTGAAATTCACATTTAGGCATAGACTCTGTGCCAGGGAATAATAGAAAGAGTTCGGTCTTTGATCCACAGTCTGTTGTATGTGGATGGTTTGCACAAAATAGGCAAGCTTTTTATTTTATGTAGCCACTAAATAGACTTGTATTTATTAAATGAACCTCATTGTCACAGTCACTATCAGTCAGAAACTTTGCTCCCCTTTAGACAAGTTCTACAGCTGTCCTTTGTTTCTGTTACTTTCCTGTTTGCTTTTTTTTTGTATGTCTCCGATCCTCCTTCCTTTGTCTCTGTGTGTCTCCTTTATTATTCTCCCTTCATTTCCTTCTCAGTATTAAATCACCTTTCTCACCCCTGAGGGCTGGAGTAGCATCACCTTCCCCATTCCATCTGAAAAAAAAGATCTTGAAAGACATGGTTAGTTATGACACTGACTTCTTATCAGTTTGGGAGTTGCCATTCCACTGAAAATAGATGTTCACAATTGGTCACATGTTGTGTGTAGAATTGGACAGACTGCATGACAATGCTTAAGGAAACCTTGTGTTCATGACAGGATCTGTAGCTCTAGAGCATAGCAATAGCAGATGTTTAAAAAGCAGTTGTCCCCAAAATACATCATCTTAGTTGATACTGTCCCAGAAGCAGTATATTTCACCTAACGCCTCAAACTGAAAGCTGTGAAGAGATCCCTTAAACTTACCTAGGGTTAGTTTTGGACTGGGGACATACTATGAAATACACTGCTTCTGTGTTAAGCTTCCAGTGAGTTTAAATAATCATAATTAGAAATGAAATACTCACATTTCCATTTCCAGTTCTGTGATGTGCACATGCCCATCTAATAAGAATTTAAAATTACTTGGTTGCTCATCCAGGTGTAATTGAAAAATCATCATAATCTATTCAGTGTTAGATTTAATATATAAAAGAGGTACTGTGAGCAAAACACAGCTTCTGCAATGTCTATTACTATGGATTTTATTGTCTGGATTAAGTTCAGATATTAGCACATGTCATTCTCATACTTGGGTGATGTCATTCTAAAGTGGGACTTTGCCAAGTATGCCTCATTATTACTTTTTGCAGCTGATAGGCAATGAATTTTTTTCCTTTAACTGAGATTAAATATTTACAAGCTGTTATTTATTGCAGGAATTTAAATGAATGAAGCTTTTTTTGAAAACACAATTTGAGGAAAGCAGAGGCAGCAAATGAGTTTGAAGCTGTCACAGGAGGCAACTTTGAATCTCATATATCCAAGCTGTCGCTTTATCAGAGCCCTGAAAACATGGGAGCCAAAAGCAGAAACATGTAAGGTCTTGATTTCTGGCATAGCTTATTCCTCTGATGCAACTGCACTTGCTGTGTAGTCACTGAGGTTCATGGACTGAAAGAAGATGAACAGATTTAGAGTGCTTTTATCTAACATGAAATTGATACCGTCTTATGGGAATGACTTCTAAGAGGAACATGAGAATGTCTGCACTAGGCTAGACATGTGGATATTTAGGGAAGAGCCTCAGACTCAGATGAAAATTTTGTGATCCTTCACCAGACAGCTTTTCTGGCCAACAGCAATTTGTGGCTGTAAAAGCTTCTCAGGTACAAGAAGCACCTTGATTGTAAACATGAAATGAGAGGGAAGATGAGCTTATGTACTTGCTAGTACTGGATTTCTATTATCCTTCCCATAAAGCTTAATGAGTTCAAATTTTGAGGTATGTTCTTTCAGTGATTTAGATTTTGTGGATTTGTCTCTACATTTTAGAATTTTATAACCATTTATTGATTCTATATTGATTTAAGTAGTATTTAAATTCAGAAAAAAATATATGAAGTAACGAGTAGATCTCTCAACACAATTTAAAAATAATGGTTTTTTGTTCTATTTTAAGTTTCCCACCAATCTGGGTATTTCAAAGAGTGTTATTTCTCTTGAGAGAATGTTGTTTCTGGAAAGAAAGGTGCATGGCAAAAGCAGTTTTAGATGTCTTTTTATTTCTACGGAATTTATTAAAGCATCTCTTTAGACGTGTGGATGATGGTGCTGTCATATGCAAAAAAGTACAAAGTATCCCAAATGTTTTCCTTGGTTATTTGAAGTTAAATAAATATTCATTAAATGGGCAACCTCATTTAAGCCAGGGTTAATTTTAAATTCAAGCCATTATTCTTTTGCTACATAACCAATACTGGGTATATTCTTATCAACAAGTGAGTCTCATATTTAATTTATGGAAGTTTACCTGAGAGTATTCAAGTGTCTCACCCTTTGCATGTATGAAAATATGCCTTTGATGTCTCAGCATTTGACTTTAAAACAGCTGATCTTCTGGTGTGCTGTATAATAAAGTTGTTTTGATACATACAAGAAATTCTGCTTGTTTGTTCCAAGTTTGCATGCCATAGTTAAGCTAGGTTTTTGTTCAGTAAAAATTGGTGATCCTTTTGAAATGGAAATCAATCCTTTTCTCTTAAGTTGCTTAAAAGGTGTATTAAGCAGGCATGATCAAGTTTCTTAGATTTTAAGAAGTGCTGCAGGTGAATTTTGAAAACCTTGCTCATTCTTATTTACAAATAGTTCATGATTTTTAAATAGGGATTCTAATGCTCTCTTTCCATTTTAAATATTGTTTTGAAGGACATCAGTAACAACATTCAATTACAGTGTTCTATCTATGGACTCCCTGGGAACCAGGGCTGTTGATTGTATTTCTCAGCTAGAATGAAGCAGCACCATTTCATTGACTTAAATTTCATCCATGATGGAAGGATCCTTGGCTTTTTCTCACAGGTATTGGAATGTTAACAGTAGTGGAAAGAAAGAGGCGCAAGAGCCTACAAAATGGAAAAAAGTAAACACAAACAAATAATAACCCAAGAATTATATTTTAATTGTTGAATATTTTAATTGTTGATTTCCACACTGTTCTTTCTTACTGTTCTTCCTCTTAATTTTATTTTCTCTAAAATTCTATATTATTGCATTTATCTAGAAAAAACAAGCCTCTTAGCACGAGCTGAGGGTGGTTGTTTTTTTGCCTTTCTTTGTCTCCTTAATCTCTCATAGCTCTCTACCTTCTTTTCTATGGCTTGGTTAATTTAATCTTTCTAGCTGCTATGTGTTCAGCATCACCAGGGTCAGCATGTTACATATGGAACACACATCAGCTGAAGGAAACTAATATCCCAATCAACTTACTACCACTGCAGATAGAGGGAAACCAGCTGGCATGAGTGAATTGATTTCTGCATCAATCTCCTTGCACAGGCAATCATTCCAGCAGAGAGAAACGAGACCTGAGTCCTCATCACTGGCCTGCAGCAGAAGGCTCCCCAATAGTGGAGTTTCATCCTCCTGAGCTCAGTGAGCTGTGACAGCAGCGGTTCTCCATGTGGTGTCACTGAGCCCAAAGCCTGGGAAGGGCCTCAGCAGCTTCATGGTGTTTTGGGTCAGATCCTTGGGCCAGTGCTGCACCATACTAGTCACCGTGTCTGTTAACAGGTATTTAAGACATCAAAGCATTAGGTGGCTCTCATCTCTCTTTGCCTGCAGCATGAGGCTCATCCTGACAACAAAAGCAGCATCAATTCTATTTGTAATTTTTTGTAGTTTCTCAATCACATGCTAATAATCCTGAGAAACGACACACAAGTAGGCATTATTATTATATCTACATGGGGAAAAAACATGGTTTTCTTCCTTCCCTTTTTATGGTGAAGGAACAGTGGTGCAGCAAACCAAGTCTGCTCAGTACTAAAAATTTTATAGTACATTATACTGTGTAACTTAGGTAATTGCTTAAATAGTCAAGTTAAAGAGAAAATAATTAGAAGGCTAATTTGGATTCATCCTTCCCTATTACCACTTAAAGATGTTGACTGTAGAGTTCTATTACTGCTTCATTTAGCTTGACTATTGCAATGGACTAACTCCTTGCATATCAGACTGTCCTTGTTCAGAGGAGAGGTAGGGGCTTTGTGTTGCAGGATCAGAGAATGTAGCACTTGTGGCATTCCTGGTACCATGGAATTAGGAGCAAATAGGCTGACATTGGTGTACACACGGGAACAGACTTGCTCTGCTTTGGTCCCAAAGGTGTCATTGATTCTATTTGTAGTACATGGTCAAATATTTGTCCATGGTATCAGAGAGGTTAACAAAAGGTTGTCACAGGGCCCTGTTTGTCACAAATAGTGACAATAGGATAGTATAATGTCAGCATGTTGCGCTTCAAATGTCATCATTTTGTAATGCGATGAATTGTCACCAAGGACAGACTTTTTAAGAGATCCTAACAGATGTTAGGAAAATGAATATGTTTAGATTGATTTTATTTGTGTCACATTCAAGAACAATCAGAAGTTTAGAAAGCAAAGCTTGCAGCAATTTGTATCACTTTTCATTGTTGAAGGGTCCTTGCTGTTGTCACAAACTTTAGTCATTGTATATGTGATGCTTCCTTAGCAGGCAATTTTGTTGATGTATCATGCTTCAAGGCAGCTCCAGAGATGACAATTTTTGGTAATAAATGTGTTTAATTGATCTGTTCTCCATTTGTAGCAGACTGGCTTTTCCTATTTTAACCACAAAATAGTCGGAGAATTTGGACAGTTTCCAGTCTGTCAAAATTTAAATGCAATAGGAAGTAAGATAATTTTGTTTGTATTTGTTCTGTCCTTCATTCAAACCTTGTTAAGAGGCAACTGTGAAGCATACTAAGCAGTGCTGCTTATACTTTATCTACAAGACAAATTCAGCTGGGATTGCTGTGCTGTGTTAACACAACTAAACCCAACCACACTTATATTTGATATTGCAACGTATTCCTGGGCCACTCCCATGTGTACCTGACACATACTGTGAAAAACTTGAGGAGAGGATGTTCAGTAGTTTCCAGAAGACATTTTAAATAAAATTAAGATGTGCAGCTTGCACTGAAATCAGAGCTTTTGAGAATGTTGGCAGGGTTTCTTAAATAAGAGGGAGATAGTCTGATGAGAATGGAACAGTAGCTTTTTCTGTGGAAATAGTAGTTTTCCTGTTCTGTAGAAATAGACTAGGTGGAAAATTTGTTTGTCCAAGCACAAAATAATGGAATCACATTTGCTCTTTTGGTGAGGTATTTCTGGATTTAGTTATGAAATATAGTCTTAGACAGGCCTAGTCATTTTTCAGGGTGGTGGCAGTGTGCAAGGCTGATTCTGTCAAACCTGGGTCAGAAAAGCAACTTGTAACAGCACTACCAGGCTGTATCCTGGCCCCTCTTCCTAAAGACTTTGTGCTCATTCTGAAGTGGACTTCAGATGAGTGATCTTGTATGAAACTACCTTCCTGTGCATCCTGGTTCCAGCCAGAACAGGCTTAGTTTGTTTTGCAGTATCCAGGAGTATGCTATGGCTAGGACACAGGTTATTTTATACCACAGCTTGTCATTACTGGGGTGGGGGAAAGGGAATCCCTTCTGGGGAGAAGAGATTCCTTCTGGTCAAGAAAACATGGTGGAGGCATTCATGCGATATTGTCGATTGTTGAAAGTTTTTCTATATGAATAATTTATTTTCTTATACATTTTGTTATTAATATTTTTGCTGTTTTTGTTAATTTTCTAATTTTTTTTCTCACTGCTATTTCCAGCAAATTGTTCTTACCTCAATGAGTGCCTCCAATTGGAGGAGGGAGGGGAGCAGCACGTGGTTTTAGAGGGAGTACTAAATTGGAGAATATCATTCCTAAACCACAACAGCCTTATTTTGTAACAAAAAGGACTGTCATGGTTTCCCCTCAGCTGGCAACCAACCCCCATGCAGCCCTCACTCAGTCACCCACCAGTGGGACTGGGGAGAGAATTGGAAGGGTAAAAGCTAGAAAACTCGTGGGTTGAGATGAAGACAGTTTGATAGGGAAAGTGAGAGCCACACACAAACAAAGAAAAACAAAATATTAATTCCCTGCTTCCCATGTGCAGGAAGGTGTTCAGCCACCTCCAGGACAGCAGGACTATTGTGGTAACAGTGACTTGTGAAGACAAATGCCACCACTCCAAATATCCCTCCCCTTGCTCCTTCTTTACCTCACTTTATGTATTGAGCAAGATGTCACATGGTCTGGAATATCCCTTTATATCACCTGTCCTGGCTGTGTCTCCTCCCATTCATCTCCAACTTCCCTGCCAGAGCAGAGTGTGAAAAAGCAGAAAAGGCCTTGGCTCTGTCTAAGCTCTGCTCAGCAATAACAAAAAAATCTCTATACTATCAACTGTGTGTTCAGCACAAATCCAAAACAAAGCCCTATGGCAGCCACTGTGAAGAAAATGATCCCAGCCAACACCAGCACACAGTAGATATAAGAGATTTGTCGAAATTTGTGCTTTCCAAGTCTGTATGTTCTCAACTTCCTTTTCACACACACACATTTTGTGCTGAGCACTTACTCTGCCTGTGTAGTTTGTGGATTTAAAGTTTGAGCTGCTGTTCTTTGGAAACAGATTGATAGAAATAAAACTGTATATTGGCTGAGTGAGGCTGGGATGGGCAGTCCTTGGACGACTCCTCCTCATAGCTGGGGATGCCTGTTCACTCATGTTGGCTTTAACTGTGATGCTACTCTCGAGAGAACTGTGCTCCTGTGAACTTTCCTTTCTGTATTTGGCCAATACTGAGCTAATTCTCTGTGCTTACACCTGGCTGCAAATTCCTGTCGAGGAAGAGAAATTGAATAAGGAGAAAACAGTGTTTGATGGATATGAACAGTGTTGAACAAACTTTAAATAGCTTTCTAATCAAAATATTTGGACATAGGGCTCTTTTTTCAAACTATTTGGTCCAGAGCTGATGAAAGTCAGTCTTTCTCCTCGGTAACTTCCTAAAGTAGGAAATTTTTGCTCAAATTGCCAACAGTGTTGTGGCAAGCCTCTGTTTCCGTAGTTTCTGTCTCAAAAACAGACTTAAGGTGAGTTGTGATTTCTCTAAAGAGGACTGCCTGCTTGCACCTTGATGTGTTCCTGCAGAAATGGCAAACAAGTTGGATCCAGTTGTTTTAGAATCTCTTGGGCTTCAGGAGAACCACTTTTGGTTTGCGAGGCTGCCAGAGGCCTTCTCTTCAACCTTGAGCAGGTAACTTGAATCTTTCTGTATCTAAATGTCAAATATGGAAGTCTCGTTCTGCCTCTTTGGTTATAAGGGCAACATCAAAGATCATTAAGTTGTTGGATATTTTGGAAATTTATGCGATCATGTTACCATAGGTAAACAGAAGGGAAAGAGTAGCAATCTACACAGGGAAGTTATTTTTCTGATGTTAGTCTGATATAAGGGAATCTCATTTTACAGTCCCTTATCCAAAGCTTTTATGTGGCTTTACATCCTCCATGGTATTGCTTTTTAAATGCTGTACTGTACAAACAGTAGAGCATTGTGAATGGTTTTTCATTTTCATACATTTTTAATGTCTTATATTTGCATTAAGGAAAAATGCTTCTTATTAAGCCACTTTAATTTTGATATATATTATTTTCTCTTATAATAAAATGTATTTTAAAAATCCTTGGGAAAATTTTACTTTCTTAAGGAATGTTTGGTATTTTAAATTTCTTTTCCTCAGCTATATTTTTTTCAAAGTTTAGTTTGGTAAGAGTTATAAATTTATTAGAATCATTGCATGCATAATAATTTGAAATGTGTCTGGCATTAGTTCTGTAAAAACAATCTGGATGTTCTCTGATCTGGATCTACAGAGTCATAAAATATATATGGCACCATATTAAGTTTTATAATGCTCATTACTTCACTGTTGTACCTGTTGGGTAGAAAATCACTGAAGCGAATGAGCAGTATTGCTCTTTGGGCAGCAGAAATATTGGAAGGGCTTTTACATGACCCTTTCTAGAGATGAGTTTCACTGCAGGGTTCAGCTAAGAAATAATTACTATTTAAACTGTTTGTGAAAGAATATGACTTCTTCTTCCAAAGAAGAATTACAAATCAGTGAAGAGCTGCAAAAGTTTTATTTGGGCTAAAATAATTGCCGCATGAGGTCTTCAAGTTATAATGAGGGATATCTGTGGTCTAGGAGGCTGAGCTTATAACTCATTATAGTTGGACCTCGTTTTGATTCCTGAATCTTTCACAAGACTGTCATTGCAATTTGGGGCAATGCTTTTTGTTCCTGTTCCACTTCTTAGAGCTGTATTAGCAACGTAATACATGTGCCTTTAATATTAACTGGACCTTCGTATTTAGTTACTTTCAGGGTCAATTGCTAAGCCACTTAGACAGCAAATTTAACCTGTTTGCTTTGTAATCACTGTAACTCTATTCTAGAAGGCCTGAGGGGACTACATGTGTTGTACAACATTGACTATTGTTCTCTAGCAATGAGCTCCAAAAGGTTAAATATTTAGGTAGTGCTGGCAACCTTCTGCTTATAACTATAGCCCTAATAAATTTCAATATTTGTCTTGATAGCTTTCTATTTTTGAAAGGGATTTTAATTTGTGTTCTGTAGTAGATGTATTTATTTAATGAGGATTGTGTTAGCATTGCTAATGGTCATAATACATTTAGTTTCAAAAGATACTTGCTTTGAAATTTACTGCAAAATAGTGTAAGTGCAACCATTTACTTGGGAGTGTCTAGGAGAAAGCCATGTTGATATTTTAATTTTAGAATATGTCACTGTAGCATTCCACTTTCATTACTGAAGAGCCAGTTATTTGTTCTCAGGAGAGTTGTATAGGGCATGAAACAGCTCTGTGAGCATGGAGGTGCAAAGCCATCAGAGAAGATGTAATTTTGTTTTGTGTGTATAATCCCAGTGCAGTTTTGCTTGATGAGAGCTTGTAGTCTAGATCTCGGATGTAAGCATCTCCTGAGTGTCAGGCAAGGCATGCAAGCCCCATTGGGTGCCTGGGGTTCACCTGTTTATTGGTGGGTTTAGATGCCTTGCAGTATGTTGAGTTTGCTTTCTCCCAGCTTCTAGCCCTCTTAGAACAAATCCTCCAAACCCAAGGTTGTTTTTAAGTGCACTGGTGCTCGATGCAGCTCTGCAGCCACTGTGCTGATGCAATCGAGATCAGTCCAACACAGGCAAGGGGCTGAGAAAATGTGGCCAAAGCAGTACAGAAACATGAACATTGGGGAAGTGGCTTCACTGCTGAATCAGTGTGTTGGGAAACAGATTCTTTAATGTACAGTTTGCTACCTGTTTGTCTGGGCAGCAGTGCTGCCTTAAGCAGCTAGAGTATTTACAGACTTATACAAACCGTCCCAGCTGTTTCACTGTAGTTGTTTGTGGAGAACTGAACTGGAGAGAATTTATTGTGATAACAAGAACCTGGACTGCTGAGTTAGACTATTTTCTTTAATGTCTGATTTAAATCTGCTTTGCTTCAGTTTACTTCTTTCCCTATCCACTCCATATGGAGAAAAGTTTATTTCCTGTCTGTTTTCATCAAGCTTTAATATCTCTTAAAGCCTTTATTAGACTTCTCCAATGTATTGTGTTCTTTAGATTTAATAACCTCAACTTTGTCATCCTTTCCTTGTTGCTCACTTGGTGCTGGTTTTCTAGACTGCTCATCATTTTTATGGTGCTCTTCCAGGCTCTTTCCAATTCATCAGCATTAGTCCTGTGATGCTCTGGCAGGAATACACTCTTCCAACTCTGGTCTTCTAGGTGGCTTTGTTCATTTTATTGGTAAACTCCATGGATTTAATTATTTTTCTTGCTGACTAAAATAATGCATAAGGAAATGAATCTTTTAGAAAAATAGGAACTTTTGTATTTCTGAGACTTTTTCTTCTCATGGCAAGCTCTGCTTTGAATTAGTGCATCTACTTCAAGTCTTGCATAGTGTCATCGGGTTTTGCTTGTCGTTGCCTGGATTTTCTTCCTTTCTGGCATATGGGCACACAGCTGATGTTCTCCCACATCTCCTTTCACCTCTGTCTCACTTCACTTTTACTGCTGGGCAGTCTCCTGGTCTCCTGTAATCTGTTTTTTTCTTTATTTCTTCTATTTAGTCTCCTGGCACTGCTGGAATTTTCTTTCCATCTCTCTCTGCATCCTTAATTTTTCAACATACGTGAGCTTCGTAATACATTTCTGGATTACAAACATTTATAGGTAAATTTTGTATAAGCAATGTGTACAAGTAAAAACAAGTTCTGTTAAAATTAGAAGCTCTGTGTGCATGTATATATACTTATTTATGTCTCTCTTGAAATACTTTATAGGTTAACCTCTGTTTTATTTTCTCCACAGAACATTGGAATGTTTACTAATAATGTCCTCTGTTGCCTTGGTTGAATATTGCCTTTTCTCTGTCACTTTTCCTGCACAGCCAATGTGAAATTTGTGGTCTGAAACAGTACCTTGTGTGTCCCTTAGATTTTGGTTTTGGAGTAGGGCATTTAGATGCTAGGGTAAAGCAGGTCATAATATTCAGCAGATGTTAATGCATTAAGCATAGGAATTCAGAGGCAAGATTCTCACTTTTATCATTATTACTGCACAGCTTGAAAGTGTCCCTCTGTCTTCCTAGGCAAATATCTAGAATTTATTGAGCGAAGTAAATTCCTTCTGGGTGTTTACAAGAAAAAAGTGGCAAATGTGATTTGATCACACTGATGATTTCACAGTTGCCTTTCTGCTGATGAATTCAAAACATCATCTGAGAGCAAAATGAAATTAAGTGCTACCAAGACCAGACATGGAATTAAAGTAAAACCAAACGTTGGTCAAACCCTCAGAACTGCAGAATTTCTTGCAAAGACATTCAGAGAACAGAAAAAAACCCCCAAAAAACAACCAGAACATCAACAAGCTTTACATCTATAAGAATTAAACTGATTTTTGAGATAAATAGAAGTGCATATCTTGCTGAACTGAACAAAGAATCAGCACTGCTGGTGCTTCTGCCAAGCCATTGTTACTGACAGGGAGAAGAAATTGTTGAGGAAAGTCTATTGAAGAACAACCAGTGGAACTTGGGACACCAGTGAGCAGAGTGTGTCTGGTCTGCACACAGGACTGCTGTGGTAACTTCACACAACCTTAGGTGAAGCTCTACATTGGAAGCTGAGCAGGTTTCATAGACTGCTACTGGCATTGGTTTAGGTACAAGAAGACTGAAAACTACAGGGCTTGCCATGAATTGTGAAGAAACTGAAATGCTGAAGGCATGGAACTGTGTGTTTTCCAAATATTTTTTCAGAGGTCAGTGAAGTTTTATGAGCAGTTGTGTATGCTGTCCTGGGGGAGCTGTGCTGTAAAGAAGCACTCTGAGTTGTAATATGAGAATTACCTCTGGTAGGGTCCAAGACTTCATAAGCTAAGGACAGTGCAAAGCCAGAGGGCTAAAGGAAGGCTTAAGCATCCCAGAAGCAAGAGGTCTTGGATCTTCAAAAGACATGGTAAAAGATTTGGCATTTAGGTAGCTTCCCTGAGTATTAAAGATTGCACTGGATTTGACATTTTTACTGCTTGGACTGTTTTTGAATGCAGTCAGGAAGTTTTTGAAGCTCATGGTGTTCTTGTTGCAGGAAGAAACAAAGAAACAAAGGTAAAATTTATAAATATGTAACAGAGACTCTGAAATTAATTTGGGACTGGAAGCAAAGAGCAAAGGAGATTGAGCAGTGGGAGTTGCTATTGGGATTTTAAGTCTGCTGCCTCTCTTGGGAGCCAGGAAGTTTAGCTCTGAGATAGTGTGGGCTCATGTTGAATGTGTGGGTATATTTAGAGATGTGGGAGTTTTGTGATGGGGAATAGTAATACTGTTGTCATCAGCCTCAGTTTCCCACTTTGGCTTTACTATGGCTGGGTTGGATTTTTGAATCCTGAAATGAGTCTCTTTCTTGACTTGGATAATCTGCATTTTATTTTGATTTTGATGCTTAATCTCTCCAGATAAAACTTCAGTTTCTTATCATGCATTTCTGTGGCATAAAGTGCAGAGGATTCCCAAATTTGAACAGAGTTTTGAAGTTCTGTAATGTGGAAAGCGGAGTTCACCAAAAGCAGAGTTGATGCTCATTATTTTGCCTGCAGAGCTGTAGCAGATCTTTAGAAAAAGTTTACAGAGAGAGCATTGGTTCCCCTTGTCTAATAATCTATGCTTCAGTAGTTTTTGATCCCACATATGTTCCGCTTCAGGCTGGATAATTAGTGTTGCCAGTGGTTATCTCTTTCTGTGTAATAACTCATATCTGCCCTGGACTGCAGGGTGATAAGCTTTTGGTGCATCAAAAAGTTGCTGTGCATCCTCATGCCACTGTATATACAGTACTTAATCAGTAATAGTCTCTCCGGATTTTCTTGCTCTTGCTTTTCTGTGCCAGTGAGCATCTTTGAGGGTTTGAGAGAACAGAGTGGGTGATATGTTTCACTGGGGAATGAGGACTGCTAAGAGCAGGTCATGCTATATCATGCAATGGTATTTGGTTAACTTGGGCAGACAAGAATTCCTTTCACCCAGGACCGTACTTTAAACTTCCAGGGTGAGAAAAAAATGCCTGTGAATTTGCTTCCTAAGTGAGAGACGTCATACAGGGCCCTGCAGCATGCAGAGCATAAAAGGAATATTTAGCCATTGGTCTGTATCAGCACACATGAGATCAGCCTTTAGAGTTTCTGGTGATGGCAGCTTGCAGTGAGCTTGTGTGAAGATGGGGCTCTCTGTGTCTGGACAGCACCAGTGGCTTGGAGTGGGCACTGGCATGACTCTATGCTCCCAGTTTTCTTGGGAGAAATGTCACAGCATCCAGTTAAGACTAAGGAATAGAGAAAAGAAATGAGGAGCAGGAGACCATTTTTCTAATGGTAAATATTCCTTCAGTTAGTCTTGACTCTGTACTGATCTAAGTCAATAAGGAAATAAGTGATGAGGAATACACCACAGTTATGAGTGAGATGTACAGTGTAGCTGAGTCCCAAAATGTTTACAAGATCACACTTTGATTTTTAAACAATTGCTTAAACAGATAGTTTATTGATAGGAGGACATTTCTTGCATTTGAAAATGATTTACGGTTTATACAGTAATTAAAGTGGCAGTCACTTCATCACACTTAAGTTTATTGATTCCATTAGTACATTGACCTTCTTTCTGCTGAATCACTAGCTTGAATGTCTGTGCTGTGTGGGATAAATTAAAAGGAAAACATGTCATTTTTCCTAACTATGCAGGATCCAGTTTTCTGCAGTGAATAAGGAAATGACAACAAGGAAACTAGTGGAAAAATAATCATTGCAGGTGAAATAATGTTTTGAATCTCTCTTAATATTTGATGGATTTTTCAAAGTAACTTTGTGTCTATTACAGGATGTCTTTTCTGCAGGTCAGTCATGGGTGCTGAGTTAGCTTGCTGTGTTACAGTGGCCAGCATCTGTATTCTGGCAGCTTGAATACACAGAACTCCAGAAGAATATGAAAACTATCATATGAATGGGAGAACAAGGCCAGCTGGAAAATTATTTCTGTGTGATTCTACTTTGTATATTCTACATGTTAAATAACAGTTTCCACACTTTTATTTTTCTCCAGAATGATTGCTCATAGTTGGGTGACGCTCAAAACTGGAAAAATAAAATGGGAGAGCCTTGGCACATGTGAGCTGAAAGACAGAAATCACAGAAAGATAGAAATCGCAGAAAGACAGTAATCCCTCTTTGCTTATGTTCTGCTGGGGCAGCAACTCCCTCCTTTTCTGGCCTCTTTAAGAGTGAGCTGCCTTCTGCACTCTTGCTCAATCTTATCTCTCCTTTGGGAAGATAGTGGTTTTCTGCACCAAACTGCCTGTAGGAGCAGGAACTGCTACCTTGCCAGAAGCAAGGGATTCTTAGTCTCTGTCCTCTCTGAGTTCCTGGCATTGTTCAGCTTGTGGCAGTTCCCCAGCACAGAGTGGTGTGAAAGCTGCTGCTCTGCCATGACACTGAGTGCTCATCCAGCCTGAGTGTAGCACTAAGGAGGGAACATTTTGGCTTGTGCTGTGTGTCCCTTAGATTTGATAGGTTTTCTCTTTGTCCCCTTAATCACTGATGAAAGTCAGCCAGACTGAAAGGACATGTTTTGCTCTTTGTAGCTGGGAAACAGAACAAAACAAGGTAAAGATTTGACCCTTGGGACAACTGAAATGAGAATAACCCATAATTCTGTGTCTGTTGGAAGAATAGGTAATATTTTTACCATTGATAGTATTTGCTGGGCTAATGGATTTAATGCTTCAAAAGCTCCTGTAGGATATTATGGCCATTTAATAATGCAATTCTGAAAAATAAAAGACACTGATTACAACCAGGGCTCCAATAACACTATCTAGCTAAAATTCAGGGTCCCTTAGTGGTACTTAGTTGGTGGTAGAAGAGGTATTTAGCAAAGTCATCGTAGGAGCACAGTATTCTTAACAGCATGATTTGTGCCTGGGTTACCATGAAGTGGATTTTGACATGTTTCCAGGAGCACCTTTTCATTGGATTTGGCCCAGGTGTGCTGTGCTTTCACTGGAATAAGCCTGGAAAAGCTAAAGGGGAGAAAATGAATTTGGGAGCTGTCATGCTCTTTCCAAAGAATTTTTTTCAGGCAGATTTGTTTTCATCCTATTGTATCCTATTGCAAGAGGGAAACTTCTGGATGCAGAGTCTGATTCAAAGGGATCACATAGTCTTGCCTTTATTAAATTGTGATGTGAGTTGGGCCATATGGCACAGAAGTGGAGCAGGGAGACTGTGAAGGGTTTTCTCCAGGGATCCATCTCTCTTTCTGTGACTACAGTAGAGTTATTGCTGTTTTATGGTGCAGGCATGCTCAGGTGCTGTGCTGAGAAGTGCAGTACAGGAATCTGAACTGGACTGAATTAATTTCATCTATATGAAAGCAAAGTCTCTGGCCATATTTTGAGGTTGGTTATATTAGTGTTGTTGCTCAGAAGTTTACAAGCTTTCTAACAGCCAAGTGGAAAGGGCATTTTTCATTAATGTACTGATGCATGAGGCATTAAATGCTTGATGTTGTGTTCACAAATGAGTGTACAGATTTTTGGCAAAACCTAGAGTCAGATTCACTCATGCAGATTAAGGTCATATTACAATATCTCCGAGGGGGTTATATACACCCAGGTTGAACCACTGTGTCTTTCATGTGAAATAAGAAGTTGGTTTTTTGCTAAATGATACAGTTGCATAATATTTTATCAGGCCTTTCCTTTCCTTTCTATTTTTTTTTTTTAAATCTATTTGATTAAAGAAGAAAACAGGATCTAATTTAATTTCTCTTCCTGCTCCCTGTAAAAATCTGTTTTACTGGAAAATTAGAATTTCTGAAATTTTTATCAAGCAAATACTTTCCATCTGACAAAGCTGAAACTACAAAGTTGCCAGCAAGCCAAAAATCTAGTGAGGTATTAATTAGAGAAGATGGTCTGGCTTTTGCTTTTGCCCTCTAAACTCCATTTTTCTATTTTGCATCATTTCAAAAAGTTCAATAACAATTTTAGGATCAGTAGCCAGCTGATTGTCTTTTCTTTAATATTGCACAACATAAATGAATTTGGAGAAGTATAATGACATAGTTGCCTGTGCCACCTATGAAAATAAAATACATTTTTCAGATTTTATGTGGCCTGTGCTTAAATGACAAAAGGTGGAATAGTAACCAAAAGAGTGGCTGAGCACATATAAATTGCAAGAAAAGCTTTCCATCAGCTTATTGTTTTCATTTTATTAGAATGATGATTAGGAAGCAATATGAATACTTTGAATACAGAAAGGTTGTGCTTCCCACCTCCTGATTTAAGGAGATGCATAAGAATGAAATTAAAGCAAATATGTCTGTAATTGACTCTGTTGTGTGCATTCAGCATAGTTGCTCTTTGACAAGTATCCAGCTCTGTTCAGTGCCAGCTACTTCCTCACTAGGTAATAGATGAGGCTGGAAGGAGCTGCTCAGCATATTCTGGTTGAGTTTTGCTGCTGGTAAAGAGGTTTAAGGGGGCCAGATGCAGAATAACAAGATGAGGCAGGATGCTATAGCAGCATGGATGCTGCTTCAGCTGCTTGTTGTACACTTTATACTATTTTTTTTCTTGAAGGATCATTGGTTAAAGTGCATAACAGGTGATTAAAGCATTGGATTTATTGCATACAGTTGTTTGATGTATACTTGTGTCAAATGAAGTGATCCACTATCAGTAGCCCTGGCTAAGGATTGCAGAACTTTCTAGAAGAGATGATTTTGGATAGATCTATCTTGTCTTTGTTGCTAGCCCAAATATCAGTTACTTTTTTTGACATTTAGCTTTCACTGTAGTGGCCTCTTAGCTTGTGAAATTTGTGAACGCCTGCAGTCAAAAATCCCAAACAACCAATTAAGAAATAAATATGAATTTGAACGGAAGCTTCTTTAGTCCTGGTATCACAGGGACTGATCACATTAATTGAGCCACAGTTGGATGTATTAGGGCTGCATCTTCTTCAAGGAAAATTAAACCAGATATTAGGGATGAGTTTTGACCATCTTGTAGAAATATTGCAGGATAGTGTGAGTTTAGACTGTGCCATAAAGTGTATCCATTTTTCCTGGAAGTATTATATGTAATATTTTGAGAATTTTGGTTAGAATCTTGACTGAAATGGAACCCTTTAAGTCACAGTAATAGAGATTCCTTTGTGTTTGATGATGGATGCCATAGTCTCAGATCAACAGAAGCCAGATCAGAGTGGCCAGTCTCTGGGATCTTAAGCTTCTGCTTTGACTCCGTAAACTGGAACAGCGAGAACAGTGATGGTTTCTTATATACATGTAGTTACCCTGAAAATTAATTTATTAACCTCCAGCTGCTGGTGGTGGTAGTGTTGGTATTGAGTATAATTACATGCATACTAAATCCATGGAATACATAGTAATGTTTTGAGATTTTCTAAACGTTTATATATTGTAGTACACTGAGATGAGGTCAGAAGTGGAATCTGAAGTTCTCGTTTTTCTTGAAGACTACTCAGTTCACGTGACTCTTCTTTGGAACCTGAGATTTTGTTATTTCCAATCACGGTCCAAGTTAAAACAAAAGCAAAACAATGTTTTGCATTGTCTTCCAATAGGCATTGGACATGCATTGGATATGTGTATGTGCCTCAATTATATTATAAGATCATGTAATAGCAATAGCTCTGGTTTCTGTTAGAGAGCTGAGTCCTGCAGTGTGCTGGACATTCCTGCCAATTCTCACTGCTTTTGCCTTGGATTGTTCAGGGTGCCCCTTAGGACTGTGTAACCAAGCAGAAACACACTGCATCCACAGTACTTATGTTTTAATTCTACTGTTTTTCTTTCTCTCTTGACTGTTCTCTTTGTCAGCCTTTGGGTTCTGAATATTCTCAGTTCCATGGGTTGTTAACAAAGTTTTCCAAGACCTGTCTACTTTGTATTCCCTAATGGGAACCCTTCTATATAAGAGTAGAAACCTTCAGTCTGTGAAGATCTGGTGAGCTAAGAAGACTTTTTGCAGCCAAATTAATTTTTAATGGTGTATTGATTCGGTGTCTGGCAGCCTACATGTCAGAGTGTATGAAAGTTACCCTTTGTCCTATCACTAATGCATTTCCTTTGAGCAGTCCCTCTTGGTGCATCTTTTTGGTTTTCATTTTTTAAATTCAGGACCTTGAAATGCTCTGGTGCTGCTTTGTTACCTTTCTTTAGTGGGAGCGGGTTGTGTTGGAATCAGGGGAGCTGATGAGCACTGTCAGTTCAGCGGAGCCCCGCACACCCCGGTGTGCTGTGCCGGGCACGGTGCTGCTGCTCTCCCTGCTGACATCTGCCAAAGTGAGGCAGTGTTAACGGCGTGCCATACCTAACTTGACTTTCACGTTTAGTGTGGCATAACACAAAGCAGTCTGTCATGGAGCAGGAGCTGACGCTCCTGGGATTGGCAGATTGGGGAGAAGCTGGGAGTGCAGACTTCGGGATGCTCTTGTCCTGCTGATTTGTCATTGCTGTTCCTTACCAGAGTGCCTAAGCATCCCAGCCAGGGGAGCTGAACATCTTTGTTTTCTGTTTTCAGTACACACAGCACAAAATGGGCTTTGGAGAACACTTTACAAATCTGTATTAACAAAATTAAATCTCTAGAATTTATGCTTCAAGTATTAAAAAGAACTTGGCTGTTGGTTTGTTTCCAGAAGAGATATTCTGCTTTTTCACTCTTACCAAGACCAAGGGCCTAGCTCTTCCAGTAACAAAAATATGATAGCAAAACCAAGCGTTTTAGAAGTAATTAATGATATACTTGCGGCTCTTGAATTACTTCAAATATTTAAGATTTTTGCATACTCGTTTTAAGAGGTTTTTTTAAGGATCATTTGAAAGGACCGAGAGCACAATACTTTCTAAAAATCAGATCTAGTTAAGGTTGCTAAAAGTGGAGGTGAGTGTGACTCAGTTCACCAGTCATTTTTGAAAATCTACATCTACTGATATTGAGGAGCCTAATTTAAGGTTCCTGTTTGGAAATGATGCCCTTTTTTTTCCTAGCTTCATTTAATCACTCTGTGCAGGGCACTTCATCATATTGTTGTCAGAGTTGATACTTTTGAAAGACTCTGAATGCTTCAGAAATTACACCTCTCAAGTATTATTTTATATATTGTTGTGGCCCCTTGTGGACACATACTTTGCCTATCTGTATCTCCCTAAAATGTGCACGATAGGTATTATTTGATATTAATATATTTTTTCTATGGAGAATGGAAGCCAGTTGATGGAGATAGGGAATTTTCATAAGCTCCCCTTTTGCAGGTTTTGAAGCTTAAGAGCTCCTTGTGCCACACTGCTAGCCCCTTAAGCTGAAATTTTAAGCTATTTCCATCTCTCATTTTGATGCTTACTTTGTAAAATTCTCCTATTAACATCACTTTTGTGTCCTGCATTATATCTGGTGCTTCTGTGTAGCTGAGAGATGCAGGCATTTCAATCCAGAGTGAGTTTGTGGCTTGTATTCATATTCAAATTTTGGTATCATCTATCTATGAAATTATTAATCAGATTCCTGTTTGAATGCTTTTAATGGTTTAATATGTTCAGCTGATAACAAACTGCATGCTCAAACCTAATGTTGCTCTTTTTAGACTTGATTAGGCTCTATCCTTGATTGTGATTTAATGTCTGTTCACAAGCTTGTTCGCTCTTGCTGTTGCATATTAAGTACCAAAGTATCCAGCCAGGTCTGCCAAAGTCTTTCAAGAGACCATGGTTTCTCAAGGAGATGAAAAGCCCTAAGTAGGCTAATGTTTTGATGCAGGATTTGGATTGTTCTTGATCACCAAAGATTTTGTCCATAAATCCCTCTGGAAATGTTTGAAGTGTTCAAAGACCTGTCTCAATACTTAATTTTACTCTCCTAAAATGCTGACTAAATAATCAAACAAAATCCTTCAAAAAACAACTAGTACAAGCAATAGCAGTCCAAACAATTCCAAATACAAGTTTTATTCACCTCTTTTTCCCAAATGCATATCTGTGCTATTGTGGCAGAAAAAGCAGTGTATGATTAGAAGTCAGCTCCTTCTCATATGCTTTGTGGATCATCTCTAACATCTTGTAGTTGTGTATCATGGGTACTTGTATGGACCTGGTTACCAGAATCCTTACTTTTTAGCAACCCAGGTGTTTAATGTACTGACCTGGTGCCACTCTGGCTGTCTACAAGTACCATATCCTTGGTATTATAATTAATATATAACCATATTAATGTGCATGGAATTGGCCTAATACTGACCTGGGAAAAATACATGTCTCTTTAGATCAACCAGCTGTGGTACACTAAGG
>VRYO01002355.1:30271698-30381117 GCA_009812075.1 Sialia sialis
CTATGTGCAGTTAGCTCACAGCTGGCTGTGCACCTGTGCCTGGAAAAGATACCAAGCCACCAGCCTTTCATTAGGCAGAGGTATATACTTAGAAATTAAATACAAAATGTTGTACATGCAGGAATGATTTTGCAGTAATAAGTAATGCAGTAAATACCAGTTATAAGGGAAAAGCCATAGGAAAGATGCAATTTCAACCCCTGGTGAGGTGCTATTGACTTTTGAAATTATTCTTACAAGGAGGAAAGTTCTTGTATCCTTCTTTAAAATGCTTCCAAAGAGTAGAACCTTCAACATGCCTGTTCCCATCCAAGTGGCTCTCTTCTGCTTGTATTCAATCCCATGCCTTCATCACTAACTACTAAAAGCCCTTCGTTTTTCTGTGGGGAAATAATCACCAGCTGAAGTGGATCAAGAATTACTTTTACATGGATCATACTCAGCAACAAGTTTAATTACAGTTCAAGTGGCAGATATTCCCCTTGTGACACATACTCCCTTTATTGGCACCAGAAGAAACATTTAGCAGTGGAGGAACTTCTAACTTCCAGGAGAATATTGAGCATTTCTGTTGCTCAGACTAAGTAGCTCTTACATTATCTCAGCTGCCCATTTCAGCTTCCTTTCAGGAGAGAAGCAATATATATCTTGTGTTTTGGTGGATACCTAGCACAAGAATAGGATATGGAATTTTAAAACCAGCAGAATATTCTCCATACTTTAATTACATGATAATATTTTATTAATGCAGACACTCTGAATTTTGTTAAGACCTAGTGTATACATTTAAATTTCTTATTAATCAAATCCCAGATATGTCAGGAATATGGTTTAGTTCCTACTTAATAATCCACTAAATGCATATTAGAACTCTTTAAACAAGCTAAATATTTTTTCACTTGAGCTTGATGAAGCTGATTAAGAAATATCTGCAATAAGTTGTTTTAGTTCCAGTATAAACTATTGGTTTATTAAAATAAATTGCCACCTCATGGGAGTGTAAAGAGAAACAGTGGAACATACTAAGGGCAAGGTTTTCAGAAGACGCTTTATAGTGGCTTGACTCTGCTCTGTGAATTTTATCCTTCACTTCAAACAGGAAGGTGAGGGAAATACTTGGTGTCCATCTTGCACAGAGTATGCATAAACATTTTTCCTCTGTGTTCTTTCTAAAATGTTTGTTCAGCATTGCTATGAAATCCTGGTTGTCTTGCTAAAATCAGAAGTCTTCTGCCAAAGGCAAGGACAGGTTAAACTAAGTGAGCTGAAAAACATCTGTTAAACTCACTGGCAGTACTTTATTGTCTGTGTCTTGTTAGCTTTTTGTTGGATTTGGCTCAGTTCCTTGAGAAACAATCCCATCTCTTGAAGAAATAAACCTCATGTTACCACCTTAAAATAATACGAAAAGTACTTGATTCTTCTTGGTAAATTCCTCCCATCTTCTCTTTCTAAAGCTATGATGTTTGACCTTTTTAATGTCTCACCCTTTCAGTACTGAACCTGATACCTGTAGTATTTTACATTGCTCTGCCCTAAAAACTCAAACATATCACACAGCTTGCCAGAAGCCATTCAAGCAAAACATTACCAGATTATGAAATATTTTTAATTAACATGCACATACTTATGAGAAATGGGCAGTATTAAAGACTGTTCAGCCAAACAAAGCATTGTACTGTTGTTTTTATCTTCCCTCCTTTCCCTGAATCTCTGTTGAATGATAGCATTAAACTGCAGGTCCTTCAGAGGGTGATGGGTTTGGGTAGTTTGCCATGGGACTGGGCCCCACCCTACCTTCTGGAGCCTGGGAAATATTAGACCGTGCTAGGGAAACAATGTGCATCTAATTTGAAGTCTGAGAAGCGAGGATGTTCTGTGGCATATCAGAAATGCACGACTTTTAACTCATTTTCTCAGGCCTGCTCTTGCCAATGTCTTTGAGAGCACAGCAATCCAACATAACACACAACATACACTGCCTCAGCTAAGCACACTGGAGTAGGGGTGGGCAGAGCTGTGGTCTTAACTTTGAATTTTCCATGGTTTTGCAATAGATGGAGCATGGCTCAATGTGGGTGCTGATTCACACATACATATTGTGCATTCTGAAAGGGGAGGCACCAGGGCTTCCCTGATGCTCCAGGTGGCCTCCTGGAGAGCAGGACAGGCTGGGCAGACTGCAGCACTTTACAAGCTTATGAACCAGCAGCTGTTCACAGCCACCTCCTCTGCAGAGCACCCAGATTGCAGGTTTATTAGTTGTTGTTAATTGTCCTTCTGGATGGTGAGGAAATACAGAGTGAAAAATATACTAAGTGGTAACTGCAGTTTCTTTTCTTTTGGGTGTTGGTGTTGGATGCATCTTATGATGCAAGTTGCACACTGTAGGAGTGTGTAGAGTAGTGTCCACTGGAAGTTCATTGCTGGATAAACTGGGTGTAATTGCCTTTGGGAAGTGGATGTATTCATTCAGGACCCTGCTTATTAAGCTTCAATAGAGAAGGAAAGAGAGCTTTCTGTGCATGATTCTTTTCACACAGATTCTGAACACCTCTCTACAGCTCTGTCTTTTCTTTCAGTTCTGTGTTAGCTCACAGATAACTGTGTTTGCACGCTGAGAAGGCTTGGGTTAGACAGAGGCCTAAGTGAAGTCCTCTGCTTCCATGTCCAGTCCTTAAGCCTGACTGTCTTTGCAGCCTTAAATAAATCAGTTATGCCAACGTTTTTTGAATCTGAAGTTAGACATCCAAATTTGAAGTTAAGCATGTAAATAGGACTGCTCTGATTTTTATAGATGCTGACTCCCACTGTGTCTTTATGTGTTATATTGTGTGGGGGTTTGTGGCATTACTGAAAAACTTAGTGAGGATTTAGGAGTATATGTAAGTCAGCCAAGTTTGAGAATGTCAGCTTTGACGTACACATTGTAATTTTTTGCTCCTTTGTTCAGGTAACCCAATAAGACTTACCATGCTGAAGAGGAATACAGAAGGACTAATGGACAGTGTGTTTTGATCAATGAGTAAATGATATTTTCTAGTTTGTAAATACAGACAGTAATTATTACAATATGAGGCAGGAGATTTCTTCAGACCTGTTGCCCAAACATAATGCAGTTGTCATGTGCAAATGTAGCAATCTAATATATTTCTGAATAGCAAGACTGTGCTGTTAAACACAGCCTGGTTTGGTCCACCCTCTACCAAAGCAGATGAAATGCAGTTTCTTAATGAGTAGATAGACAGCTTCTTAAAGACATGTGCAATATCATACTGATGAGATAAAGGCTCCTTTGTGGTACTCTGGATTCATAAGCATGCTTGTTTGATGGGCTGGAGCAGAATGTTGGAGCGTTTGATAGAATAAAACATAATTTCCAGTGTTTTGGTAAAGTTTTGGGGCCACATTCCAATCTTATTTTCATGACATATCTCTGGCATAGAGAACAGAAGAGCTTACAGCTAACCTGAGATGTAACTTCCTTTTCATCACATGGGCACCAATGTGTAGAACTCTCCTTTTAAATTCCTCTGGTCAGGGTTTACAGTGGCAAGGCCATGTTAATTTTGCTGTTTTGCTGTACATTAATATAAAGAGAGTGAGTTTGTGGCACCCTTTAAAGGACTAGATTTGATGGTAGCATGTGAAGTTGTAGCTTTCAGCTTGTTATAGTTATGCTCCAGAGTGTGTCTGTTAAAATAGAAGTTCCCAGTGAATATAGTATTGTTTGCAGGCAGAAGTGTCTTCAATTCTAGTATCCCTCTCCCTTCCGTTTCGTGAGGGCTGTCACAACTCTGCCCCTTTTGGGGACAGACCAAAGTCTGATGCCAGTTTGTGTGGAACGTGTATCAAAGCCTACTTTTGTCTTGCTGAATTCAATGGGAATTCTGTCTTTAAATGTAGTGGCAGCCTTGCTGGATTTTTTTCTGTTATAATTTATTCTTTAGGGAGTTTATGTCCAAAAGTACTGACTGCCTCTTGCTTCCAGTGACTTAAATATGAGCTGACTGCTCTCTATTCTTGGAAGTGCAATTCTTCATTGCAGAAGTTTCCAGTTTAAACAAAGAGACATAATTGCTCAGAAACAAATTTTCCCTGGACTCTTGAGAAGACTGTATTAAATCAGGCTTGGTCTGGTTTGCTTTGATGCACAGGTGTGACAGTGCTTTTCCTGTAGTTGGGTTAACCCTGAAAGTTTTGTCTATTTTGATTATCATGGTACAGTTTTTCTTTTAATGGGTGGAGAAGAAACACAGAGACAGTATCATTTTGATTTCCAGAAAAAAAATTCTTCAAGTAAATGGTTTTATCACATACTTGATCAATCTTTCAAAATCCAGCTGTTGAGCAGAATCAGCACAGACAATTGTGTTTTTGTGGTTTTAAATAATGTATCAGAAAGGACCTTGACTGTTAAGAAATGCACTGCCTATGTTGTTTTTCATTTTGAAGTGATGAAGCTGCTTTGCTCCAATTTGGATTCAAGTGTCTTGTGCAGCACAGGGCTGTATGCAGTACACAACTGCTGGGATTGTTTCTTTTTTTAACTAAGTGATTGGCAGCCACTTGGATGAGTCACAATTACGAGCCTAATTTTAGCTGGTATGTATATATTGGGAGAATCTACCAGAGACAGTTGCATCTGAAGGCTTGAGAGAGGTGAAGCCAATTTAGTTTTGGGGCTTCTTAGAAATCAGCTGTTGTGTTTGGATTCTGTTTCTTCTCTTTTGGTTTTGTACTGTCATATTATATGACCTTTCAGGTGGAATACACCTAATTCCTTTACCTTCAAAGAGTTTATCAGAAGGAGACAATTTAGAGTGACAACATCAATACTTTGATTGATGCTTGTTTGGTATGTGTTTGACTTGTGTTTGTGTTTTGAGCGTAATGAAGTGCAGGATTTAAGCTGCCTGTACTGTCCCATTTGTTAATTTGTCTGTATATAGCCTCTGCTGGCTTCCTCCAGCTGACCTGGGAAATAGCATCCAGGCAGGTGTATTAGTTTGGAGTTTGAGAGGAGTTTAGTATATTCAGTCAGAGCCCTTCAGTCATGCAGGCTGCATAATCTGGCTGCCAGCACTTACACCACTGTTTAACAGCTGCTGCTGTTAAGGGCAGTTCTCTTAAGTTCTGCATTTTGCTCTTTTGGTCCACCTGTATCAAAGTAATCCAACTTCTGGCAGGAGCTGGATGCCATTGTGGCAGTCTGTCAGGAAAGCAATGTGCACAATGGTGCCTACCTTTAAATGCTGTGTTTGTGAGAAAGAAAAGGTGTGTACTTTTCAGGGCACCTTGCTGTTTCCTAATGCATTATTCCTGTTTACTGTGAGGCAAAGGTGTCAGACTGGATTGTGCAAGGAGATGGAAGCCAAGTTGTCATTTACTGCCTGTGTTCTGAAAGCATTAGTAGTACCCAGGTCCCTCCTCTGCTTTGTGTTCTGCTCAGCTTCTGTGTGTGCCTAGGTAGTAAACTACCATATGTTGTTTATAGAGAATGCAGAGGCAGTGTATCGTTTTCCACTTAATCAGGGTGCTCCTAATCGGGAAATTGCCCAGAGAACTAATAAAGCCAAATGCACTCAATAACTACTGTTTAAGAGACACAGTAATTCTGCTTAGCAGGAACATCCTCAGGTGATTTACAGGTACCTGGCCATGTCCCATTTTTAACTTGAACGTGGCCTGATTTCTCCTAGGAGAGCTTTTAATGTTTGTTTGAGTTATGATGCAGGGAGTGTCTGTACAAACAACTTCTCTCACTGTCTGACTGGTATTGAAACTTTATCTTTTCTAGACGTGGTAAGCAGAGTGTTCTCACAGAGTGCTCTCACTGGGTAGCAAGCTGGGCTCTTGCTCTGGGCAGACACTTCTTTCATTGCCCTGAGGAGTCTCAGGCTGTGGGCTGGTGGTAGTGATGTGATGGTCCTGCTTAAGCTTTGCTTATGCTGAGCATAAAGATGTCCTGGCCCTGGACACGTGTTCCTGATTTGTGCTGCTTCTTGTGTAGTTGTGGCAAACTATTTGTTCAGCTGTGCAGCAGCTAAATCTTCAGCACAGCTAAATCTGCATACTGATCTGGCTGAAAAATAACTTACAGACAAAGGGGGAGGAAAGAAGAGAGGTGTCTCATCCAAATGGTTTTCTATCCTGGTTCATGATGTGGCTACACAAACAGCTGTACAAGCACAAAGAAGGGAGTGGTGGGAATAAGTGGGTGAGGTCAGGGAGAAAGGAGGCTATTTAAGCCAGTACTGCTGCCAAAACATTACTTGCCAAATTACTTTCCAGCTCCTCTGTTTTCTTGAACATTTCCTCACATCTGTTCTGTCATAGTAAACTCTTATGGATGTTACTGCTTCTGCATAGTAACAGCCGTACTGGTTCAGGCAAAGACTTCATCTAACCCAATATCCTGTCTACAACAGTGGCCACACTAAGTAGACCCAGGGGTAAGAAGGGGACAAGCCTGTCTGATGTTTCTGTGAATGTTCTCTCAGATAGTATTTAGCCCAGGGGATTTCTTGAACCTGATATGGTTCATTTACACAGTAATTGTCAATGGATCTCTTATGTACCTGCCCGCTTCACACTGAACACCAGGTAAAAGCATGGTTTTCTTGACATCTTTTGGCAAGGAGTCCCACAGATTTCCTACTTGGAAGTGTGATCATGAAGTTCATAGGCAGGACAGACCTATCGTTTTTATTAATGTGTTTTATAAATAATTTTGTTTCACCTCTACAACAGGTAAAAGTATTCGATGAAAGACTTGCCTGAAAAATTGGAAGAATCATGGGGTTGGTAATACCTGCTTACTCCTGCTCAGTGATGGTGAAATGTTTTGGTTGTCTCAGTCCAGTATGGGAAAGAAAGATGTAAAAGGATGCTTTCCATAAGCCAGTGAAGAGTAAATAAGTTGGTGTGCTAAGCCAAAATGACTGGGAAAGAGTATCAGGATATGCATTACTGCTCTCTTCTGCTCTGAGATGAAGAAGTTGAGTTTATATCTAAAAACACACCAGTCAGTGGAAAAACTTGCAGTCCACATCAATTCTGTGGGCACATAAAATTTTTTAACATTCTGATGCTTGTAAAATTCCATTTAGATTCATAATAGATTATAAACTGGATAACTCTGAATGCCATCCGTGCTTTGTGACCAAGTCAGTGAATTGCAGTGCAGCTTGGGAAGAGTGGAACCACTGAGAGAAGGCTATGCTGACAAACAGGCAAATTTCAAATGTTTGTTTGGGGATGTGTTTGCTGAAGATTATAATTCTTGCTAGAACATGCACAGCCATTTACTAGGATGGGAGGGAAAATTATCCATCTCTTTTCCCCTGATGTTCATCACGTTTCTCATAGTCACAAGGCCAGGGATGCAGTTCTGGCTGCAGTAGAGCTGCCTGAGCCACCTGAGTTGCTTTGTCAATGACGAACATAGGGACAGAGAATGAAATTACCTGGTATCTATTTGCATAGGAAATCTTTTTATGAATGGAATGTACATTCCTTTCCCCTGCCCCCTTGGGATGTGATTCCCCCTCTGTAAGGTGTTCACCATTCATGTAAATGATTGTGATTGCTGAACTAATCAAACCAAGGACAAAAGCTATCACAGGCACACATCTAGCATCCAGCCCCCACATTAGCTTCTACTTCATTAAAATATATATGACCCAATTCAAGAGCTAATTTGGACAAAACCATTAGGCTTCTGTCCTCATCACTGGTAGAAGTCTGAGGTTCATTTTCACACATGAGTGAGCAGTTGCAGCTTTAAGATGCATGAAGGTTATTGCTGTGTATGTGATGCATATGAAAGGCAAAGGGAAAGCGGCAGCCAGTGGATTCTCTCTTTATTTCTGTGACTGCATCATTTTATAAGGTCTTATTTGTGCTCCACCTGTGGAATGCTAGGCAGGATATAAAAATATATGGCCAAGTTAAACACAGGAAAGGAAAATCGAGCCTCTGAGAAGGGAGAGTGACAAGATGATCATATTGCATTGTAACTGTTGCATACCTGCTACAGAAATTGGTTTTGATCTCAATGGAGTCCCTGGTGGAAGATGTGTGTTTGGATCTCCAGAGTTGTTTGGACCAGGTACAGAGAATTTCTGCATACTCTGCAAAGTTGTTTGGTTTGGTTTGGATTTTTGGTTAGGTTTGGGATTTTTTTTTTTTTTTCATATTAGGTAGCTGTTGTAAATGACTTCACTTAAAAGAAACCCTTAGCAGAGAGAATTTGCAGAAATACTTTGGAAGTTCACAGATTCAGAATCTCATGATATTTTTAAATCCAGCAAATCCAAGTAATTTATCCCCATAATATCCTGTCTTAGGAAGGATGCCATGACTAGATTGCATCACTAATATCTGCCAGCATGTGTGGCTGGCAGGGCTTGCTTTCCTGGAGCCGCTATCTGGGGTATCAGGTTGCTCTCCAGACTGATGGATGAGTCACCAGAATTTCTGTTTTGTTTGTGGGTTTTATCAGAGCTCATCAGGTAGCCGTCAGTATGATTGACTAACTCTGCGCCAAGTGTCAGGCAAAAGGAGCTGAAGTGAAGTAACACAAGTGACAGCTGAAGAATAAGCAACAATCTGTCTTTTCAAATGAGTTGTTCTGTTGGCAATTTGACAAATTGTACGGTGTAACTGAAAGTTCTAGTTAATGTGTTGCATTACTTTATTTCAAAATATTCTGTTATGAATTGCTTACATTTAAATTCTGGCAGATAGAATGCTTAATGAAATCAGTACAAATACAGTAAAATTGACATAAAAATACTGAGACAGTGCAACTCTTCTGAGATTTATTCCTAAATATACTGTAAAGTCCTGCTTCAGCATTTTTAAAAATAATTTGACATTTTTGTCTTCTACCAAATAAAATGTAATGGGATAGTGTTCAATATAAATGGACAAGAGGGAGAAAGGGTGGGATTGGAAACAATTTGTTTCCCTGTAGAAAAACTCCTGCAAAGTTTTGCTTGGCAGATTTATTTGAGTGCCACACAAATTGTTTGATCTAATTTATCTGCCTCGCATGGATAATTCATGTTTTTCTCACTCTAAAAAAAATCTGATTTCCTTTTTTTTTTTTTTTTTTTAATTTCATCAAAATTACTCTGATTCCATGATACCAGGATGAAATTTTAATGGGTCATGTAAATAAGGAGTGTCTTCATGAAATCAAATTTTGTTTTACAAATATGCCAGGAATGTTAATTTTTTTTTTTTCCTCAACCTTTGTTTTTCCTGTCTGATAATGCCTGGGGACAGCTCTCAGCTCTTGTGAATGTCTGTGGCTACCCATAGTCTTTTTTAAAATTACTGTCATTGTATAAGAAAGTGGGAATTATGGTGGATTGAGTACTGGCTGTGTTATGACCGTGTTTCAAGGTCTTATAATTTATTTCTCACAGGCTGTCCAGTCAGTATTGTTTTTACATGGCTAGCTTGTAAAAAGCTTTACTGGAAAAATTAAAGTGTGATTTTAAACAATTCCAGATTTGCTGATATATGTCTCTATGGGGATATCTGTATTCTATGGTGATCTTTTTTTTTTGTTCCTTTTTTTTTCCTAGACTGACAAACCAAATTTGTGACTAAATTGAAATATTCCCCTCTGATTCCAGAGGAAGCATCCCCACATGAAGAGCTACTTGCAAGCCAATAAGTGGTCATATATTAAAAACTTGCTGTGAAAGGACTTTATATGTCTTTGTTTTATTTTGTATTGCAAAGGATCGGGAGCGTACATTGTCAGCTACTATCCTTGACTGAGAGTGCTGAGTCAATCACTTTGATCATTGAAAATGTCCATTAAATTGCTGACATTCTATTTTGGGCTAAGATTGTTTGGAGGTTTGTAGCAGTTTGCATTATCTAGGTGCTTTAGGTTTCCTGTCATGCTTGGTAGTCTGATCCAGTGTGAAAACACACTGCTTCTGTTGGCAGATTGCAGCTTAAGCACCATTTGTATGGCAGCACATTTCTGGTTTGCCTTCCTCACTGCTACTTACTCATGCTGTGGTGAAGATTAACCCAGGAGTCTCCACAAGAACAGCAGGGCAGATTTTCATAACTACCACTTCTGATATGAGACCTTGCAAACAGCAGAGGTGTTTTTTTGCACAGGGCATTGCCCAGGTTTTAATTTCATCCCTCCTGATAACTGCATGGTTGCTGGGAAGAAGCACAGTGCGGTTACCATCATTATGCTGAGGCTTGGGGCTAATGCAGAAGACAAGGGAAAGATGCTTCCTAGTTCCCCTGCTGTGAAAGCAAGGCAGCATCTTCTCAGTGTCACACTGATGGGGCTGGTATTCTCCCTGCTGATGCAAAGGCTCTCCCTGATGTTTTGGTATGGTTTAAATTGGTATCAAAATGGGACTCTCTTCTAGCATAGCTGAGATGATGAGTTTTTTCCTCAAAGTGTATGATGCTGGAGTTCAGATAATGGCCAAGTGGTCATGGCCTAGCATGGATAAGAAGGAGCAGAGACCTTTTAAACAGAAGATTACCAGCAAGTTATTGCAGAGAATATAACCACTACTTGCCCTGAAGATACTTCTCTCGTCTCTAATAGCTGAATTTGCAATGATGCTTTAATGCCTGTGGAAACTAGAGCCACAAGAACCTCTTCTTTCAGATACCAGCTTTGTGTCTCAGCCTTTCCAAGGCAGAAGCTGGTGCAGCATGTGTGGAAGCAGGCAGGCTGAGCTAACTTAGGCAGCCCCTGCTGCAGCTGCAGCCTGGCCAGTCAGTGTCTGAGTGACCTCTCACTGCATCCTCTGCCTTGGCAGTGCCTGCTCTGCAGCTGGGGGGCAATTTCAGAGAGGGGAGGAAGAAAAGGGAGATCTCTAAAACTTCCCTCTCCCCGAGTCAGGGCTCTCCTCTGATAAGAGGATGGGTTTTTTTTTTGAGTACATGTAGCTGCCGGCATAGTTCCAGTAAGTGTAAGACATGTCAATGCTTTTGAGATCCATCATGGACGGCTGTAGGTAGAATCTCTTGGGAAGAGCTTAAAGAAAAAAAGACAATTGTATTAACCTTGCTTCTCTGTCCCAGTTTAAAATAATTTGTATGTTGGCATTTTCTCTTCTGTTTTCATAAGGATGGACACTATAACCCAGAGGTGATGCTGGTAATGGTTGATGGGTTTGCCTTTACTGTGTAGTGAGTGTTGTATTATCGTTTTGTTTCATGACTTATGATTAAAATTAAAGGTGCTGACAGCTCTGAGAATGCAGGGGAGGTTTGGCTAGCATATCAAAATTCAAAAAAATTAGCCTGAAATAAAATCACCTTCTTTATTAGTGAGAATATTTCTTTCAGTCCAATTTTTCCAAGACAGATAATAAAATTATGTTATCTAATTTCAAACAACTCTATTTAAAATACTTTATTACTTTGTTGGCCGCCTTTTTTATTATATATCCCCAGACTTTTGAAACAGAGGTCATCTTAAAGAATCCCACCATTGCTTTAGTTTGAACATTAGCTTCTTGAAATATCAGCTCTACATATCTTGCATTTAAGAAATTAATATGTTAAAGAAGCAAGAAATTGATTGTTCAATTACTGTGAATCAGGCACCAAACATCGTAGTATATTAGATGAATCATCAATAAAAATCTATTTCATCAGCATTTCTTAGCAGTGAACTAGCTGCTTGGGAACAAAGGAGAGCATACACATGCAAACCCCTCTCTCTAAATGTTTTCAGATGATATGACTGAAACACAAATATCCTGTGCAGTAAATCTGTGTATAATAATGGAATTTGTTGTGTGTGCAATGCAATTTGCATTTCACTCCTGGAAGAAGGTTATATACATTTGTTTGTATTATGTATGTCTGAGTGAGAGGTACAGATCCTACTAGTGAGAAACACATTGTAAAATCTACATGCAGAGAAAAAAATGAGTATCTAAACATTAAAACTGTGTTGAGCAATGGCAACAGTCCAGAATCAAAACTGTACGAGTTTGTATGTGTCTGCCTGTTTCCTTCTTCTTAAAGATTCCTAAATCTTTGCTTGAGAGCAGGCTCTTCCAGATAGTTCATAGAGAGTGCTGCCAAACACTTCTCATATAGAAGCCACACAAAGCAAAACAAGTCTTGTCACTGGGAATTTATGTTCAGAGTGATTGCTGAACACTTTGTAACCTTTTTGGGGGGATGTATCTCAAAAATATCCCTGTTGCAGTTGATGACCATGTCTTACTATGTGCTGCATGAGAATGACAATAATATGTTTATTTTGAGGTGTGGACAATAGAATACAATGAACTTGTCACCTTTAGCTTTCTGTTGCTCCATTTGGATTTTAAGCATGCAAGTTTAAGCATATATGTTTAATAATCTGCAATTTGGGTTCTCCAGGCCAGGTTTTATGTTCTTCTAGGTAAGTCTGAGATGTCTGATCTTTGGCAAATGTTGGCTGTGGTTTGTGTAGTGTGCTGAGATTCAGGTCAGGACAGTGGTCTTTTTGTAGTGGCTTCAGTAGAGTTCCTTCCCATTTACACCTGAATGACTAAGATCAGAGTCAAGTAATTGATGTTTGGAGCCTTATTTTTCTCTCTTTCTGTGCTAAAATCCATCTAATAGTATTTGCTTGACAAATTTTGAGGAAACCAAAGCAAATATTGCTTTGTGATATGGAAGTCTTTCCTATATTTGAAAAGTTTTATTTTGAAAATAAAATAATGCGAATTGTTTTAAATGCTTTTTGCAAAACTGCTTTATGGCCTATGGTTTGTGTTACTGGTATTCTCTACTAGCCCAAGATCTCCCAGATAGTCCTGTAGAAGGATCTCTATTCCTCTTTCTATGAACCTGTAAAAACTATTACCACCACACAAATCTACGCAGATGAAGGAAGCAAAGAAAATTAAACTTCAGGCAGATTTATGTCCCTCTTCAGCCAAATATTTCAGCATGTATTTGAATACAGACATGGCTTTAATCCATTTTTAGTCAACCAGTCACTTTATCACGACTAAGTCCCACTGCTTACCATGAAAGGTGAGTGTGGGTGTGCATTCTTTGCTGGCAGTGTAACTGCAGGAGTCTGATGGTGGTGACGTCTGGGCCAGAGCAGTTAGGTATAAGGCCACAGACTGAGTGTGAATCACCAACATCACCACAGCAACACATTTCTTAATTCTCAAAAGCTTTCTCTTGTCAGACACAATCTCTTGCTGCACGACCTTGGGAGAGCGGTAAGGATTTTTCTTGGAACAAGCTGAGCAGGAGGATTGCATGTGTTGAAGTTCAACCACCAACCCTGCTTTGGTTTTCACAGGACATCTCAGTAACTCCAGGTCCTGTAGTTGCCTTCTGGACATGGCCCCAGCATTCTCAAGCACTTGTGTAAAGCTGGGGTCATCCCCATGCTGATGGATGTGCAAGGAGGGGAGCACTGCAGACCCTCCTGCTCTCTGTATTGCTTCTGCCTGCAATCCAAAAAGGATCAGATGTGGTTAAACTCACAACAGTTGTGTATCAGCAGAAAGTACATCTAACTGCACCATGTAGGGCCATCCATGAAATTGAATTATTTGATATACCAGATTGTCAACTGGTGAGATGCAGTGCCTGAATTAATTACAACGATGTAAACATGCCAAGGGGAGGACCCATTCTTCTTCCATTTGGTGAGTTTGCTCACTGAAGCAGACATCTGAAGTGTTGTTTTGTTGCTTTTTTAAAAATGGAAGCATAAATTGATTATTTTGAGAGAATGCAAATGTTCAGAATGAGCCGTGTTTTACCTGTTTTGGAATTTGAATAATTGTACCAGAAACTGAGGCTAGCATCTCTCCTAGGCTTTAGCAGGATGAGGAATTTAGTAGAATGATTCTGGTGTTGTCCCACTCTCACAAGCACGGTACAAATATTTCTGTGAGGAGTCAAAGAGGAAAGAGACTTTTTCATCCTTTGCATCTATTTTTCAAGTCGATGCTTTAAAATGATTTAAAAACCATGATGAGTCAAATGTTTTATACGGCTGTTTGGCTTTACTATGCTTTTCTTGATACGGATGAAGCACTTGAAGCTGAACTTAGAGGAAGAGTCAGAAGAGTGGCTATGATGAAGTGACCATCATGGGAGTCCTCTTTTGCCCCCATAGTACTTATTTTGATAATAAAGATCTTGATGGTGGCAGAGAAGAGATTCATGTCTGCTTGTGAGCAGAAATGCATTGCAGATGTAGCTATGTTGGGTATCCATTTGAAGACTTGGCCAGTATTTCATTTCTTGTGATAGTTTGAGGGGTACTTTTTCTCTTCCTGAAAAACAGCATGAGGCAGAGAATATTAAAAACTATGCTAGAAAGACATAATTAGAGAACTGTAGAATGGTTTGGGTTGGAAGGGATTTTAAAGACCATCTCTTCTTACAGCCATCCTCTTATGGACAGGTACATCTTCCACTAGACCAGATTGCCCAAAGCACCATCCAGCTAGCCTTGAACACTTCCGTATCTTCTCTGAGCAACCTGTCCTCACAATAAAGAATTTCTTTTTCATTTAAAGTAATTCCTCCTTGTCCCGTTTCTCCATACCCTTGTCAAAAGTCCCTCTGCAGCTCTTCTGAAGGTCCCCTTAAAGTACCACAGTAACTATTCCCCAGTGGCTGGCTCTTGCATCTGTATGCCTTATACTGTTCTCCACCTCAGCAAATTTATTTGGAGGTAGTAGAGTCATTGCTAAATTTAAAAACATGACAAAACAAAATCACCGGAAGAATTTGTTGTTGAATGTGGGAGAGGGAACACAAATGTCTGGCCAGCTCATATTTGTCTTTTTTTTTTAATGACAGTCCTTGTCCTGCAGGTTGTCTTGTGGGTCTGACTATGCTGTTTTACTAAGATTTATGTCCATCTCTAATCAGAAGTTAATGTTGTAGAGTAATTCCAGTCCTGCTTCTGTGCTCTGTGTCTGAATTAAATTACTTGAGACAATTTGAGGTGAATAGGGGAAGTGCTATCCAGAAGTTGAAACCATCTCTCCATTTTTCAAGGAATTAAGAGCTATTTTGTGGGTATTCCCATCAAGAATAAGAAGCTGCCTTCCCAGATAAATATAGTTCAGTTTCATGATTTCTCTTTACATCAGTATCTGTTAAACTAAGATTTCGTGCCATAAGAGTGACAGCTAGGGCTGAAAAGCCTTTTCAAATGCTCTGCCCATCTCTTCCAAATGTGCATTGTTTTTAAAATTATACTGTCTGTGTAGTTCACTGACTTAAAGGTGTCATCTGACAGTCCTCATATAGTGTGTTAAGCACATATCAGCTCTGAGCTTCAGTTCTGGGAATTCTTAGGGTTTGCTTACTCACTATATTTATAGTTGATATTTTGAATTTCTAAGTGCTACACTGGATGTGTTATACTGTGTGGTTGCTCACTATGACAGAACATCTGTAAAATTTTCTATCACTTATACTTAGTTTTAATCAGTCAAAGAAAAAGAGAACAATTGAATTCCTGAGAACACTTTGTTCTTGTTAATGGATGAGATAAAAAGGGTAGAAAAGACTGTGTGGTATGAATCTGTTTATACACAAATGCACAAGAGATTTAGAAAACATCTAAGAGGACATTTTCCCCTGGTAATATGTACCCTGTAGCTTCTTGCACTACAAAGCAGGTGATGTGTTAAGTGTACAGCTCAAGAGACACACTTCCAGTGTAGTTTTTGAACATTTGAACTAGTCAAGACCCTTATGACTTCCCAGTCTTGAAGAAATAGGTTATTTTTTTGGTCTTGAATTAACCATTACATTTGTAGTTTAGCGGTATTTAAATACTACATAAACTTTTGGAGCTTTAATTTCTCTTTTGATGTACAGATGATAGTAATTTTTGAAGACAGAGTAGTCCTTTCCAATCACAATATAAGAGCTGCTGATTAGTTCACATTATTTCCTGAAATGTTTACATTTCTAGGTATATTCCTGGAGAGGAGGCAAATGTAACATAACATTATGCTTTTCTTTTCAGTCCACATGATTAATCTTTTTCTCATGATATGGATACAACCTAAGATTTATCAGTTGCAATTTATCAGATCATAATGGTCTTCTCTCCAGATGTAATATATTGAGCTCAACAGGCAGCAGCCTTTTAACATTTCTGTCTTTTAAATTGCTATTTCTGTGGAGAAGACAAGTCAGTGGAATCAGCCGGGTTCACATTTTTCCAAGTCTTCAGAATAGAAGACACGGGGGGAAAATAAACTTCTGAGTGCCTTCTGGGTCTAACTGGCAGAGGTGGATTATTCTCTGCCTACACTAATATATCATAAGTTATTATTTGTGGTCCACAAGCTAATAAATTATACTGTGTGCTAGCAAGGACTGTAAGATATGACCTCAAGAACTTGATATCCTTTTATATTGAGGGCTAGATAAGACATGGATTCTTTATTTACCATGAAGATTCAGAAATAGTTTCATATTTAACGGCTGCTATTGTTTTACTAGGGTTTGGAAAGAGGAGTTCTTTTGCTCATGCCTGAAGTCACAGCAAACAAAATTTTCAAATGCCAGACACATCTAAAGGTATATCCCTAAATCAGCATAAACTGTTAGTCTTTGGATTTTTTGTATTGCTCCGTCTTTCCTGGAGAGGAGTCAGAGGAGATGGGGATTAGCTCCCCTTGTACATGGAAAGACACTCAGATATGTCACTCCTGCATCTGCCTGGCCCATGAAAAGCCTCCTTACCCCAAATCTGGGATGTGTAGCCTATCTCATAGATGAGATTTCATCACTCCCTTTTAAATAACCAAGTGACCTCATCTGTATCACTGCTAAGCACTTGTACCTTCTAATAACTTTAATTAAAGTTTCATGGTGTTCATCATTTGGAAGCAAGTTACTTTGATACATTTTTCCAGCTCCTGAATGAAGTTTTCAGTATTTTACTGATTTCATCATAGGCTTCAGTACTGTCTTCTGGAATAGTCTTTTAGATGCATCATCTCTTTGGCTGCTTTTACCTTCCCTCCTTCCTTCTCCCGTGAACACATAACCATCATTCCTTCTCACCACAGTACTGTCCATTCTCTCATCCTCAGCTGCCTCCAGGAGCAGGGACGATCTGAGCAGCCCTGTGTAGGTGCAGTTTAAATGTCTCTCAGTGTTTGCCAGAGTTCTGGCAGCTCCAAGCTGTTGTGGCTCTGCCTGTGTTCAGAGGCTGAGGAATTGCAGTAATGCTCATTTTGCAGCTTCACAATGCAGCAATGTGCTGGATGCATCTGCTCAGGATCACGCTGGCTGCTTGCATGACACCAGCACTTTGGATACTCTGGAGATTTCTGCTTGCAAGGACACCTTTCCATAGACAATCTCACTCATTCAGTCTTTTAAGGCTTTTGATATGTAAATTTATTAATCAGGAATTTACATTGTACAAGTAATAGTGCAGTGATTCAATGAAGCGAGAGATTTTATTTGGTTTTAGTATGTACTAATGTTATTTTTTGTATTCTTTTTACATTCATTTGCAAGGTGACAAAATTAATTGAAAAAATTAATTTATATAAAGTATTAATTGTTTGAACAAGTAATTTAGAGGACTAACTCATTTCTCCAAAAAGGAATATTTCAAATACATTAAACAAATTCTGTGCAAACTTTGCAAAACAAACAGTTGAATATCTTTCAGTGAGTGTTAATGTTTTCTCTGGCATTGCTTAACTCATTGAAAGAATCTGCTTTGTGATGTACCTGGGCTCTGTAAACCTCACTGGGAATTTAATCCGCTCATGAAAGACATTCCTATTTATTAGATAGCCTGATGTGTTCTTAAAAAGAAAACTTCAAGATGTCTGAGAAGGATTTGGTATATATTGAATGAGTACATGATTTGTGTACTGCAGAAAGGGAAGAACTGATTTATCTTGTGATTTATTGCCTATACAAAGGCTTGCAATATGTTAACAAACTTGGGATATTGTTGCTAGCACACACGGAGGAAAGCCAAGCTACTCCTATTTGGCTTCAATTCTAGTAATTTTTGATTGTTTCAATTAAAATATTCAGTTCATGTAATTCTGTAATGCCTTGGTAACATAGAGGCCTGTGCTTCATACCTGCAATGTCAACTTCACAAAATAGCAACTATTTGGGAAGAACATAATAGAAAGTAGAAGAATAAAAAAAATACAAACTTGCTGGTTTTGCCTCTTGGTTACACCAGGAGTTTTACAGCATTCTTGTTCTCTAATGTATGTCTTGTATATTCTGCCAACACTTTCAAATAAATATAATATTTTTGAAGATTAAGTGATCAATTTCTACTTAAATGGCTCTTTGGGACGTCTATTGACTGGTTCCATATTGGAGTGCTGGCTGAACTTAATGCAAGGCTGTAGCTGTTCCCCACAGCATTTCAGGAGCATGGTTTGTGGCATTTGGGATGTGGCACCATCCAAATCCAAAGGCATATGGCTAAACATGAAACAATATTTGTAATACTGGTTTCAGAGCATAAGCATGAGTCTTCTTTTTTCTTTTTGTTCAGAAACATTGAGGTCTCTCAGTGGTGCCTGTTCATTCAGAATAGCCCTATTCTTCAATGGACAGAACTCTGTAATTACCATAATGCCCCTGCTGGGTTTGCTGACAAGGCTGGTGTATCTGTAAGGGCTGTGGCTGGAATTGCAGCTGCTTCTGTCTTGGGTGAAGAAGAAAGGAATTGCACTGCCTAGTGGAGATGGCGCCTAGCTGTTCTTTAAAGGGGGAATTTTTAAGTGAGTCATAGATATTAATGTAGATATTGGTTTCTGATAGGATACTACCCAACCAGACCAGGCTATTGCTTTCTAAGCTTAAGATACTTGCATTGTTGGACTGTAAATATAAAGCTTTAATCAATAGGCTGATCAGTTTTCTGCAAGCAAAGAGAGCGACAGTGTATGCAATAATCACTTTGTGTTTATGTACCTTGTTGAAGTGATTAGAAAAATGATGGCATCAGCCTTTTTATTACAGCAGTTGGATTAGTTAGGGCTTTGGTTTGCAGTATCATCCCAGAGATAGCAAGTAGATAAAGCAGCTGTTATGGAAGCTTTGCTTGTACCCATTTACAAGGAGCTTGCACCTGTACATGATTGTTTTCCAGTGTGTGGGAAAAAATGCTGAGAGCATAAAGCCACTAAGTGGCCAGAAATGATACCAGTGCATTACAATTTTCATGGTTCATATTTTTTACTGTGCTATACGTAATTAATCCGAACCACCCATGGAAACACACATAAACCATGTGCCTCCCCTATAACAGAGTATGGAGATCCTATTGTTTGCCTTATTCTCTTGTGAGTGATGTATTCATCCTGATTGTGTAGCATTCTTCCATGTTTAACAATCGTTCCTTAATTGTGACCCTGGCTCAGCAGTAGAAGTACAGCTTTGTGTGCAGGAGAAGCTGCTGAGTCAGGCTATGATTTCTGTTTTAACTTCCCAGGTGCATGGATTTCTACTGCTTATTGATCAAAGGCAGTAGAAATAAATATACCCTTGCCAGGATTAAGACACACAGATATCATGCAACCCTTCCTTTCTTTGGTCATATATGATTTGAAAGGTAGGTTTTCAAGTTTGTTTGGTTTTGAGGTGGGTGGAGTTTTTTCAAAATTACTGCTTAAATCCTCCCTGGGCTTTGAAGTACATGGTTTGATTTTCAAAGCACTGAAAACTGAATCACCTGACATCAGACACTAAGTACTTTCAAAAATCTATAGATGAAGATTTAGAAATCAAATTTAGTTTCAATGGAGGTATGAATCTCAATATGTTTGTTAAGCTTTATTTTTTAAAAAATAAAACTATTAGTATGCATTCCCATCAAGACTGTTATTTCTCTGCATTCACAGGATATGAATGAAACATGTTTTTTTCTCCTTGTGGGGATGATTTTTATCAATGGTTCACCTAGAGAAAGGTTACCCCGAAATGTAGTTTATGTTTGGAGGTAAATATCAGTCTTTGGAAAATTTCTTTTGACAAGGACTTTAATATTTGGCGTCCAGCCATTGAAAATACGTGGTCCTTGCTGCTTCACTCAAAGCTGCATTGTTTCTCAAGAGCAGAGCTATCCTGCAAGACCATGGAAAATGAGGGGATTGTAGAGGAAGCTTGGTTAAAGGATTTGCAAATTTAAGGCAAGGCTTGAAGATATTTTTGAAATAGCTTGGCTAAAGGATTTGCAGATTTAAGACAAGGCTTTAAAATATTTTTGAAATTAAAAAGAAGCATTAATGTATTGCAGAGATGTGTTTGCGTAGAGTCCTGTTTGCCATGTGTGTCATCAAAGTCATCCACCTTGTCCTAAGTGTGGATAGATAGAACTGTATCAGATCCATGCAGAAACAATAGGCCACTGTTAAATTTGCTTCAATAAAAATGTCCTGCTCTTGATACTATTAATTAAAACTAGGAGGCTTCCTAGTTTTCTGAGGAAGACACATGATCGTAAAAATAGCTTGGACCTAACCTTTTCTAGCTCAGCATCAAGATCTTGAGCTGTTTTAGGGTTGACAGGATGGATATACAGTCTGAAAAATTGTTGTATTCCTTGTTGATGGCTGCTTTCTCTGTTGCTTGCAACTTCTAAGTGATCCAGAACTGCTCCATGTAAAAATCAATACAGTAATCTAGTCTGGAGATCCCAAGATGTAACAGCGGTGGCAATTACGCTTTGACAGTAGACTCCTTGTGTGTGTGGTATGGCTTTATTACAGTGAATAACTTTGAATATAGTGGCAGGTTTCTGATGCTACTCTGATCAAGCCTGAGCTGGAGGGGGGATCTTAAATCAAGACAGCTGCTCTCTAAGCAGTCCAAGCAAAGGGGTATTAATGGCAGCTAGCATGGTATTGAAAATCCGTTTGCACCTACTGCTTGGTGCAGGAGAGCTTTAGGTGCCATTAGAGTTTGTCTTCACTGGAGTGGGGGCATTATGATTTGTTTAAAGAGGCCAGGACAGATGATTAAAGAAAATTACCCACCCTGTATTTCAGGGAACAAGAAAATTTCAGATTACTTTGTGCTGCCTTTGTTGCTTTTTAAAAAATTGTATACATTTGCAAAGATTACTCTTAATGTGTACATAGCTATAATGCAATGCTATATGAAGACAAGGAGTCTAACTTGCACATTTATCTGAAATACAGAAGATATTTAAAGCCATTAAGGAAATGAAAACATAACAATAGAAATAAGCCCATATGGATATGAAATTATTGTTTTTGGTCTTCTGCCATTTACAGCCTTTGGAGTTGTAGTATTTTTCTGTCTTTAATATAGAGATGTGGCCACTGACTCAGGTGGTCAGAGTTGGAAGTTACTTAAATCAGAATTCACTATTGCCTGTTGAGACTTGCAGTTGTAGGGTACTGTGCTCTCATCGATCAGATCAAGATGGATGGCTGCAAAATTGGATCTCCAGCCTTGCTGAGCCACACTGGAGTGTGAAGGATGCAGGCAGAGGAATTGTGCTCTGGCTTGGCTGTACAGCTCCAGCTGTAGCCCCAGGGCTGCTGCTGCTGTTCCAGCAGTGTCTCTTTTGGCCAAAGCCTAACTGCCCCACCCTTGAGGAATTTAAGATAAAGGAATGTGTGTTCTAGTATTAAGGAAAAAACCAGCATTTCTAGCTGTCAGTACAGTGTGTGTAGCAGGCCTTTTCTGCTCTAACATGAGGTTCATATGGGAATTAAAAAGGTCAATCTTGCAAAGCAACTGACAAGAAGAAGTTAAGTTGCTCAAACAGATATCCCTCTGTTTCTCTGAAGTGTAATCTATCAATCATTTCTCAGCCTCTTTCTTTGCTGTCATGAGATGATGGAAAATTAATTGTGTGTCTGAACATCAAACTTCTAAGTGCATCTATGTGCTCCTCTGCAAAAAATATGTTTCAAATGGCTTGGCAATTATAATTCTAGCGAACACTGTCCTTCACCCTTCACCCATAATGCCTTAAGTCTTTAGACAATCATGAAGAAGAATTTAACCTGGTTTTAAAAGTCAGTTTTTAGAAATTAGTGATTACTAACAGAAAAGGATGACTCCTAAGTGGTCTCATCTGCAGAAAATGCAACCATCTCCCTAAGAACCAAAATCTCTTTGCTGCCCAGATTTCTCTAGCAAGACGTCCTTATCAATGGGGAGGAATTTTCTATGAAATTGATTCCCTTGACAAGGTAGCAGAGGCGCTTAAAATAAGTCAAAATGCAGTATTTCGCACTATTTTTGAAAGGGCAGCAGCCTCCTCTGAGTTTGTGTGCCTTGCTGCAGCAAATGGGGGTCTTGGCTGCCTGTGTATGTTTTGTAGGATTGACCTACAGAGCCGCATGAAAGAGTATAGCTGTAGTTTCATGGGAAGGTGAGCCTTAAAAATCCCATTCTTTATTGCTTAAACTGATTAGAAAGACCAGCACCTTTTGCAGGGCTTTTTGTAAATCCTAGTTCTGTTAAGATAAATATCTAGGTCAGATGCTGGAGGTGCTGTCACCTGTTTTTTCAAAGGTATGGTATGTTTGAAAACTTTAATAAAGTTGGATTGCTATAAGGAATACAGTGGGTTTCTAAAGCCCTCATTGAATTTAACCTGTAAAACTCGACTTCCAGCAGGTTAGCTGAGGATTGTCTGCTGGTGCTTTCATCTTGGCTTACCCTGACACGAAAATTTTGAGAAAAAGCAAAGAAAAAATTCACTGTTCTCTTTATCCTATTCACATGCTTTTGGAGCTCTTCTCATTTTACTTCACTTCCTTCATTATGCTGCAAAATCGAGCTTACCTGTCTGTCATTGAGCAGCGCAGGGCCCTTGGCTGTGTGGCCCCATTCTGCTGCTAATGAGGGTATGGAGTGAGCTGTGCTGCTGGGGCTGGGGGCACTGGGGGTATCCAGCAGAGCAGGAGCTGCCAGCACGGCCAGAATGTTCATGGAGCTGAGCCTGGATGCAGCAGCTTTGCCTGGGTTGTGCAGAAACAGGAAGCTCCATGTGTGCTTGGTAAGGCAGAAAACCTAATTCTGAAATGAACACCTTTGTCCCTTTGTCCTCCAGGACTTTTTGGGACTGTATGTACTTTGTGGGTGACAGTACCTTTTTTTTTTTTCTTTTCTTTTTCTGTTATGAAGTGAAGCTTGTTAGTTTGGAAGTCAATTTAGAGAATCAGCTGACTGTGACCTCTTCAGAAGATGCATCCTGCTGATATCAAAACACATGAATTCTTGTTTAGATGGTTTTTTCTCTTGCTTTAAGAAAAGAAGTTTTCTAAGAGTATCTACTTAAATATTCAGACAGAGGCCTTATGAAATTTTAAAAACAAACCTGTTCTTAGCCTGCAGTTACTACAGGTGCTTAAATGCCTTTAAAATCTGCCCTGTGGCTTCTCTACTCTAGATATTGCTTCAATAAAATAAAAATATAACCAGGATTAATTCACTAATAGAAGATGTGTGGCAGCTGGGCAGAGTGCTGAGGACAAAAGCTAACTTCAAAGAATCCAATATATCCAAGATATGTGAAATTCTCACAATATCTTCGTAAGACCAAAATGAAATAACAGGTCTGACATGGTGGAGGTAGTGGAAGAAGAGATTTTTTCACATACACTCTTGAGAAACAACACCCCCATAATGGCAGAACTCTGGGGTCCTTCTTTTCAGAAAGCAGACTGACAGCATTTGTAGGTTAAATGGAATGAATTAGCAAACAACTAATTATATTTGCATGTAACTTCGTTAAGATAATATCCTGTCCATCTTAGACCTGTCATATTAGACATATTTAATCTTTGTGACGCATGGAGTGTTCTATTGTGTTTGACACCTTCTAAAGGAAGAAGGACGAGAGCGTGTAATTGGAATGCTGCCATTGGATAATAATGATGAGCACTTCTCATCTTCAAAGGGCTTTCAGCCTCCCTAGCTAATCCACATATCCGCTGAGTTAGGAAGGTAAGTTTGATCCCTGTTTGACAGATGGGGAAGCTAAGATGGAAGGAGTCACTGCATTAGAACTCAAAGTGCTTAGGTGCTAGTGTAAAATCAAAATGAATTTTGTTTGTGAACTCAAATGAAGTAAATACTTTGTTTAGATTTGGATTACATGGCTGACATTGATCATCCTGACAATTAACCCTTCAGATACAAAGTTGGTCTCATGCTATAACCATGTAACAAGTGTTCTCCAGTAATCATATTACTGTTGAGTTCAATAATCTTTACAAGTGAAATGTGCAGAATTTCTGAATGTTTCCACTTGAATGCAACTCTGATCCTGAAAGTGCAGATCTGATGCTGAAAGCCTTCTGGCTATAAAATCTGTTTTGTAATTCTGGAACTTCAGACTCTGAAAATTGTGAGACTATCACCCATTGCACTGGCCAAGCTCTCACTAGAGTGGGGAGCTTCCTGAGCAATTTTAGTTGTTGGACTGACATGTTAAGGCAATTTGATTTTATTGGTTATTCAAATGGTAAAACAAACTCAGTTGCTGAAGTGGAATCTTCTTCTCCCCAAAATGATTGCTTTTGGTGTTAAGCCACTAGTGATTTAAAAGCAACATTTTAAGTCTTTAACTTATGTGTAGAATTATTGATGGTACCTAAAACTGGAAAATGTTTTAAATTAATTTTTCTGCTACTGTTCATTTGTATTATTATTATTTTTTATATATAAAAAGAGCTAGGTCAATTATCACACATATTGACTGTGGCATATTCTGCTATCCGAACAGTTAGTGAGTATGACTTAAACGTTAGCGATATTTACAGAAAATCTTCCATGAAAAAATAATTACTAAACTATTTTATCCTCACTTTCAGTTTAGTAAAACTTTCCTAATTTTATTGAACAGATAAGCCTCTTATTGCAGCCCAGTGTATGAACTTTATACTGGTGAACAGACATGGAAATATTCTGACTGATGGCATTAATAATTACTATCTACCTGGAGAACGCTGCATATGTACAAAAACCACGAGCAAAATTTGCAATATTTAAAAACTTCAGTAATAAAACCTGAAACACTGCCTTTTCCTTTTCCTGATCATCATGCATCTCTTCATGCAACCATCCCTTTTATTATCTTTACCTTATTTCTGCAGAAATTTCTACGTGCACTTGTTAGTTCCCAAATGAAAGAAAAATATTTCAGTCTTTACCTGAGTTCTATTGGCTGAAATGACAACACTGTTAAAAATCGATGTGTAGAAAGCTGGATCATTACTGAGGTTTCCTCTTGAACACTTCATAGACACAGAAAACTCATGAAAACAGCCTGAGTGCACTGCATCGTGATTGATTTCAAGTACATTTGATGGAGTATAATTGTCTACCCATTCATTTCTCTTCATTCGCCTCTCTACATGCTTCCTCTTTTGGAATCAGATAAGCAGTAGCAATAATAAAAAACCAGTAAGAATAAAAAAACAAAACCCAAAACCAAACCACAAACAAAAAAAAACAATCCAACCCCTGCCATGCCAAAAATCTCCATAGAAAGGATTTCCCATAAGGTTTGGCTGCAAAACTAAACAGCAGTAGCTTTATGTTTAATTATTAATTCCACTGTTCCACTCTAATATCATCAGAATTTTTGGGAAAGTCCTGACTCCACTTTAGGTTAACTTAATAAAAATGCACACTTGGGTTTATGTTAAATGTTATGCTGTTAGTGGCATTGAGATTAAATTTTCAACACCATCAACATCACCATCAACACTTTCTCCCTCGTAATTTCTTTTATAATGGGGCAAGAGAATCAGTACTTTGAGGAGTTAGGATCTTAACGTTTCTCTGGTTTGTTGCTAGTTTATTTGTTTTATTTTCCTCTGTTATTAATTTTTTCATTTATTAAAACATTTTTGGCACTCAAGATGGAATCTCCAGTTCCAGCTTAGAATGCATGACTCTTAATTGGCCTATCTGAACAGTGCTTTAATTGTGGAATATGCTCTGATACCTATTCAATATAAAATCAGATTTTTGAATTTATATTAATAAACTTCCTTCAATGGGAGTCCAAATTAAAAGAAATTGATATTTTTCTCATATTTTTAACCCTGTAAATTTACATCATCACAAATTCTACTGGAAGCTCTCAATATGAGGAGAAATTGTTCTTTTATAATTACCTACCATGGGCCATGAAACTGTTTAAAGGATGACACCTTGGTTAAAATGTTATCCTAGAAATTATTTGTAAATTTGTATTCTTGCTTAAGGCAAAGTTTTAGTTTTTGAAAGAAATTATAATAATACTGTCATCTTACTTCTGTATAGGTATAGCATACCTGAAGATTGCTGTTATTGCACTGAACAGACCTCTTGTCATTGCCTGAGCACTGTGATTTCTTGATGCTCTTTGCTCTAATGATGTATGTTACTTTTGAGTTCTGTTTAGTTCTAAATTGCTCTCTCAAATAATGCATGTGTTGGTACATCCCAGGGTTCTAGAGTTGCAACTGGTCAATATTTTAAGTTTACCAGTGAAAAACTGTGCTTGTTTTTTTCTCCTGCCAGACCCATAAACTCAATTTTGAAATGTGAGAATTAAGCTATGTCCCTTCCTTTTCTGTGTGTGTGCTTAAATCTATTTCCAGTAATAGATAAGCTGCTTGCGGCAGAAGGTCCATTGGCTGTCATCAGGAAAGAAAAATCTACGTTTTTTAGATTATGTCTTCAGTGACCTCACTCACTGAAGGTGATGGAACTGTGCAGTGAGAACAAGGTTACGAGGAATGAAAGTAGTAATATTTTGTTTTATTCAGGTACCTTGCAAGGAACAGATGCTGTGGAAAAGAAGGTGGCATTCTATTTTGAAGCTCTTCAGAACAGAACAATACTTTCAAGTATCTGAAGAGTCACATCTGCTGTCATTTTTATAGGGAGATCATTAGACACTTTCTAGCTCTTCAGATGGTTCCTCCTTTTGCACTTTGGGTGTATCTAAATCCTTCCCTTCTTTCCTCTCTACTTTTCACCTAGTTAGTTGTGAACTACATTGATTTTTCTCCTTCTCTTTTCCACAGCTCAGAGGTTTTTCTTCCTTTGCAATTTCATTGTAGGTGAGCTCCTCCAGCACTGAGGACATTTTGTTATCCTCTGTGAGAGCTCTCCAGTTTAAAACATCTTTCAAATAATACAATGCATAGAAGTGCTGATTGGGCAACCAGAACTGTGTTAATGCAGCCTGTTAAGTGGTTTAAATGTTTTCAGCTGTGTTAATATGTTGATACAGGTAAATTTGGTCAGTAAAATATTGGCAAGTATTTTCTAGTTCTGTATTACACAAACTTTTCTACATTCTCATCCTGTTTTGTCTGTGATTTTAGGAAGTAATATTTGCTTTTGTCCTTTTGGATGGATTCTTATATATGTTTATGAAAAGCATAAGATGACTTTATGGTAGAGAAGGCCCTATCCACACTGAGACCTTCACAGATAGTGAAGTTTTAGAGAAAAAAAAGCAATGAAATGTTTTCGGATGAGAATTATAATTGCATTAATTAATTACTTAATTGTATCAATTTTAGAATACAAGCTGACACCGTGCATCTTTTCATTGTCTCAAAATGTGTTTTCATTAATTAAGCAAGATAGCATAAGGCATAACTGCTCTTCAGTTTAAAATAAAGGAAAATGTTTGAGTCTAGTAAAAAATGTGTAGATGATGTGAATTTGATACCTACCTTCTTGTATTCCCTTGCTTCTTGTATTTCAGGGAAGTTCAGATATATTGGTAGAATCCATGAAAAGTGTTCAGCAGGGAAAATCTGTGGAATTTGACTCTGAGTTCAAGATAAAATTCTACAGACAATTCTATTCATATATTTAATGAGATTCTAGCCTATTTTTTATTTTATTCATTATTACTAAATATAGATGATTAAATCACCTTGGTTTAGCTTATTAAAAAAAAAGAACAAAAACCCCCCAAAAAAACCCCAAAAAAACTGAGTGTATGTCAGAAATAAACCTGGCATTGGAGAAGTGACTTTGAGGTGTGGTTCACAAAGTCATAATTTTGGTCCATGACGAACCCCTTTAGTTACATATCTATAATCAAACAGCCATTTGAATACTTGGGAGAAAGATTCTTATAACAAATATAGCAGCTGATGCTGCGTTGTTTGACTAATTCACAGGTTTGTTCCAATTTCATATTTAGGCACAGGAACACACACTTCTGATTTCATCTGTTTCCAAGCACAAAATTACACACTGTTCCTCGTTAATAATATTCTTTTAAAAATAGTACAAGGATGAAAAAAAAAGCCTAGACTAACTCTAATAATGATATCCTGGAGCATTAGAGATTCTACAAACTTCTGATCTTGATGTGAAAATAGGAAATGAGGAAATGAAAAATGTCTGTGTACTAAGAGGGCAGTGATGTCTCCCTGAATATTCTAATGTACATTTTTGTTTCAGTGGATTTGGATCTATTGGTTTAACTCTTGTCCATTAGTTTTTAATTACTGCTCTTCAAAGCAATATAGTTCTCCAGGCTGTTTTTAGAGGTGATGGTTTAAGATATTAACACAGTAATTGTTGGTTACTGAAAATACAGCAGCTGTGCTGTTCACAGAGAGGGAAGCCTACCTTGTGCCTATGAAACTTGAGAGACTGAGACTTATTTCTTTATCTTCCAAAGATTTCATGTGCTACTATGGGCAAGTCTTTTAGCCTCATAAAGGGACTTGGGTCCTAGTATTTACTTTTTGTGCTGCTTATTTTCCCTCTCACCATTGTAAATACCTAAATAGTCCCTTTTATGGGCAGTAGAAGTGGTAGAAAATATCTCTGTTCCACTCTTTTCAATGGTCTGGTCAGTACAAGAATTTCTATCGAAGCAAGAGATGCATGTTTCACTGTAGGACCAGAATCTACTGGATAATTGTTTCCTCCTTGGTATTAATAAATAAAATTGTGAGTAACTGAGCAGTGAGTAGTGGATTACAGTAAAAACCTGGGAAAAATGAATGCAAGTGCATGCATAACTGAATTCAGAATTAACTCCTTTGCCAGGAAGCTTTGCATTTTCCTTGTTGCTTTCAGTTATTTACATTTCCCAAATAAAACTTCTAGTGAAAAGAGGAGGAGGAATTGGTTTGAACAAAAGTCTGTGCCATTGGGACGAAGTGCTCTCCTCAGAGAGAGCACTTTCTCCTTGAGAAAACAGTTTTGGGAAATCTAACTTTTGATAGAGACAAAAAGAAACCGTAGAGGGGCCATAACAACAATGATGATATCTGAAGCAAACAGAAAGACATTTTTGGACAGTAATGCAGGAGGACTGAAGAGCAAGATACTGGGGCAACCTGTCAGAAGAATCATTCTCTTGCTACCATTATGATTGTATGTACTAGACAGAGAGGTGAAAGACTAAAACTGAGTCACCTGTGAGGAAGACAAAAAGGTGCAAATCTCTGGCAGGGACATCATAACTCATATTTCTAAATTGATGCTTTCAGCTGTGAATGCTGGAGAGCTGTCAGGGCAGCTGGCTAGGCTGGGACTAACTAGCAACACAGATCTTTGTAGGGGAAATATACGTGATTCTTATATTTGGGAAACTGCTACTAAGAAAAATGCCTTCAAATAAGAAGCATCCCTGCTATAAAGCCACTATCCTTGTCACCAGTTTTAAAGACTGCTCAAACCTCCTAGATTTCCTCTTCAGTTCCTTTTTTTGTGCTTTGTTTTTTCCCCTCTCTCTACCAAGGTTGTTTACATTTCATTGCTGTGTCTGGCTTGTAGGCTATTTAGTCTCCATAAAGGACCTGTAGCAGAAAAAGGTCTAATAATGTGAGATGCTCAGTTCTTGTTAGTGCAGCTGCCAGTGGTGCTAAGGGAATTCTGCATGGGTGGCTGTAGGTGCGAATTGAAAAAAATGGGGAGGTGTTGAAGAAATCGAAGGTGTTGTGAATGTGAATGGAAAAATTGGATTGTTGAACATTTCTTGTCCTGCAGCAAAAAACAATTATTGATTATAGTTTTAGTCTGCAAAAAAATCTGTTTTGAGCTTTGTGCACACGAGTGTTTCTATTTGGCATGCTGATTTAAATGATATGGAGAAATACTCTCTTTTAGAAAGTATCCACTGATGATAATGGCACTAATCTGGAATTTGTTTTTATTTTCTGTGAGTTTGGCAGAACTGGCTAGATAAGCACTGAGCATCCTTTACTATTCTCACAATGAAGAAGGCTGATCTTTTTGCACTGTGCTTTGGGTTCCTCCGACTCTGCCGAATAGATTATCTGTTTCTTTTTCAGGAAGAAGTTACAATAATTGTATTGATTGTCTTTCATTTGACTCTTGACTGAGACGAATAAAAAGCTTCACTATTATTGATTCAGTTTGCACTCAAGTATGTTACTTTTGTTTTCACTTCCCACAGGACCTAATCCCAAGACCATTTATGCAGTTGTGTAAGGCTTTAATGCAGTAGAGGTAATGCAGCCTGGCTGAGCAGAAGCCTGAATCAGCAGACATCCTGTGTGCCTATCTCCTTGCTCAGACATTTATATCATCTCAAAATATACCTAAAATAGATTAGGAGAAGTTGAAACAAATGGATGTGTTTATTTTTTGTATGAACTAGTCTTTTCTCTTATGCACCCAAATGACTTCTAGATCTTTGTAGATCTTTGTTGTATCTTCTCCTGTCAGTAATCAGTACCAGAGGGTCAGGAACTCAGGGCTAGAGATTTTCAAGTGCCAAGCCCACCTTGACCTTATTGCTCCTAAAACACTGTATCTGTCATAGTAGAAATGGTCAGTGCACTGTGCTTGGGAACACACGCTAGCAGGACTTGAGCACTTAAATTTTAGTGTTTAAATATAATTTTCTTCTCCTTACATCCTATTCTGCATCCTCAAACAAAGCAGAGCTTCGACAATACTGAGAATTCTGTAGGAAAGGCTGTTGAACTCTGTGAGCTAGAAAGGTGATGCCCAGCTCAGAGGTTGAAATTAAGGCTTGTTTTTTCAGTCTTTTAGTGCTTCAGTGTTTAGGCGAAATTGTCTCATGTAAATGTGTTGAAGTTTATACTTAATACTGATTTCTCAAATTCTTTAATTTGTAAAAATAATTAGATAAACCTATAAGCATATTAAGCAAATAAATAAGCATATAAACAAATTAGGTACAAAACACCATACAGCAAACAAGTAGTACTAGATAGGCACAGAAATATGGCATTAAATGCAAGTAAAACTTACTTCGTGGATTAGATTCTGTTGAACTTAAAGGCTTTGTGATTAAAAGATCTCATGTAGAATCAACACAACTTCTTGATCCGGCAGCTTATGCACATGTAGTGCCAGTATGTGCATTATTAAAATCACACAATGCTGTAATGACACAAGTTTGTCTTAGACATCTTGGGCACCTTTCTTCCATTACTTTCCAACACTTTCACAGGAGTTACACTGGTGCTATATCCCTCTGCCACCTCCTTTTCTTAATGTTGCAAGTAAGGTATCATAAACACTAGGAAATCCTTTGGGACAAAAGGTACATGTGTTTAAAATTGTTTTCTATTAATTCAGCTTCCACTCCAATCTGAAATATTGCCTTCTGCACATCAGAATTTTAGGAAGGCAATAAAATATATTGAAGCCTAAGTCAAGTATGGTCACAGGAACAAAGTCCTTGGTTGGTACCTAGTAGCAGAGTCAGGTTCTTTAGTCTTAGTTTTCATTTAGTGGATGGCCTTGGCAAATCTTTTCTGTCTTGTCCTCATTTGAAGATAAGGAGGCAGAGATCCACTGCACAATGCTTTGTCATCTCTTGATGAAAAGTGCCATTTCATTTACAACTTTTTGCTGTTTTTGTTATCATCCAAGTTGTTAGCATTGTGTTTCCATGAGAACATTAAGCCCTCTCCAGCTTCTGCATTTTTCCTCCAGCTAAATTGAGTATATTCACCTTATATCTGGGAATCTCCTGGTATTTTGGAAAGATTGGAGGATAGCATGTTCTGTTTTACTGATATAACCATGAGGAATCTGTAAGGAGCAAGATTCTTCTTGGATAATACACAACTTACTCAGTGGTCCAGGTTCCTGTCTCCCAGCAGCTTTAATTGTTAGACAACTTTGCTACCCTTTTCAAGAGAGAGAGGGAGAAAAAGCCCATCTGCTGCTGCTGGTTGCTGAGGAGTCACATGCTGCCCTCAGGTTAGATTGAGCCACTTTCTCTCACATTTGTATTGGTTTGGGCCACTGCTCTGTACTGAGCTGAAGTTAATTTAGCTCTTGGTTTTTAGTATGGCAACTGAACAATTGGAGGTGGGCTGCATGAATTTAAACGTGTAAACTCTCAATACACACATGCAGAAAGGGAGAGCAAATGTAGATTTTGTGAAGTGTTGCTTTTCTACTTGCTTGTTGTTTGAGGTATGAAGCATGGATGAGGAAGAAAACTGCTTTCACTGAAGAATACTCTCACCCGAGACACTGGCAGAATACTGAGGTTTATAGAAATCTGTTCATTATGGCTCTGTGGGGAATTTCCAAATGTATTAGCATTTTTAGGTCCTCTTATCAGCACTTCAAAGATAAAGTGGCGTGAGATGAACGCTTCTCCCTTTATGTGCCTTGTTTTAGATACACTGTGCACCCAAAATAGGTAGGGAAATATGAAAGGGATTTATAAGCAGATGTTAAAAAATGCAGTGAATGATTTTTCGGATCGCTTTTAATTATGGTTTGTCAGATGGCCTCTCATAGGAGCATAATCACAAGGCACATATTCACTGATGATTTATTTAAAGAAAAAAGAAGAGAAGGGAAGGCAGGCTGGGTAGTGTTTTTGTGAGGTACTGCTCCTAGGGGCTCATAATGTTTATCTCCCTGCTCACTGTCGTCATGGAAGCTTAGAGCCAACTGGAAGATCCTGCTCTGCATGAGACTGGATTACTGACCCTAACACATGGAAAATTGAATGTATTAAGAAGCAGCCACATTTTCAACCCTAAGGACTTCACAAGGAATTTGAAACAAAAGGCCAGAGACTTCTGAGGAGATTTTCATCCCAGGGGGGAGTCTCATTTTTAAAAAACAAATTAGCATCACCATAGAGAAGCAGCTTCCAATGACCAAAAATTAGAATACAAAATGAAAGATTTTTTCTTTCTCCTGGGTGCTGCTTTCTATCTTTTTTTACCAGCTGAAGGAGCTCTCTTGTCTTAAATGTAGCTGAGGTGAGCTAAGCTCTGACCTCAATGCAGTCAGTTGCACTCATATTGGAAGTGGGAAAACTGGTGACATCAGAATGTCTTGCCAAACCATGGGTGAAAGATAAAAGAGACTCATTCTTTTATAGAGGGTTTAACAACAGTGCTGTCTTTATTTATATGTATATAAACGTACTAAGGTCCATGAAAGGAGGAATCTACAGGAATCAATCTAGCAGGGACAGATAGGTGGGTATTTCCCCTCCTTTTCCTCCTTGTGGCAAATATCACAGATGTCTAATAAAAGAGAATTCTGAAAAGATCTGTGAAAGACAGCTCATGAGCTGTAAAAGCTTGTCTTGCACGTACTAGCAAGTGGAAAATGTGGCTATCCTTCATAACAGGGATAGCCAGGAGCTTTGGGAAAAGAGCTTAAAGGTTTGTGTTTGGAAGTGCAAAGGATGGAATTGCCAGATGTAAGGCATAGGCAACAACCACACTTCTCCTTAACTGCAGTTTGCTGCTCTGCTGCACAGATTTGTGTTGCAACCACTGGCTGTTGAGGTGCATGGAGAGGTTAATGGCAGATCTGTGTCTGTGTGTGTGAAATGGAGGGCACAGGACAAGCCTGGGAGGCTTGTTTTGCCATTTTGCCCCCTGGGGCGATGGCAGGATAGCTTCTGCCAAGGAATTCTCTGGGGACTGTGTGCTGAATTAATACAGAATGTGTTTCACCTACCTTTTCCTATGACAGATGCTCTCCCCTGAGTTGATGGTATATCTTTTGAACTCCTCTAAGGAGCTGTTTTAGCCTTGTTGTAAATGGTAGCAGATTTATTAGCTAACAAGCTTATACTGATGAGTATTTTCACCTTAGGCCTGGCTATCCAAATGTAATAATACTGTGCAGATTTTTCCCTGAAGGGTGCCTGTGTAGCCTGTCACTTTAGAGGATGTGCATTAAGCCTGAAGCAACACAAAGAATAAGCAGATTTTAATGATAGCTGTTGTCATATGAGATTTTGCAAGTGAAGCATGAATTTTTTGTGCGACCAAACCAGGACCAGCCCCAGCAGTAGTCATTGTTTTTTGATTCTTTGCTGTAAAAAAAATTAAAAATATCTACAGCTATTGGTTTCTATATGCAAAACTCTTTATAATTATTAAACAACTGGTTCTCGCAAAGCATACACTCAAAGCCAAATTTGTCAGAAGGACTCCTCAACTCTCAGATTGTTTCTTAGTTTCTGTCATCCCAGAATTATTCGTGCTGTGCTCTGTGTTGGTTTGGTTTTGATGGGATGGTACTGTAGTATAGTAATGAAATAGGTAACTACATAATTTACTTTAAAATATTATATACTGCATCATGCTTCAAGATACTTGTATAAAAGTCTATATGTGGGCATGTGTCTGTACAATTAACAATACTGACTCAGCACTTTCACCACCAAAAGCTGTGGGTTTGGGCACTCTGTAGGACATAATAGAAATCTTATTGTAAAGGTGGCAGCAAAATACCCTATGTTGGCTCTGTACACTGAACACTTGAAGGTCACACTTTTAAGAAACAGCAACTTTTTTTTTGCAGTGTTTTGTCCTGGTTTATGCATTTTACTAGGAGTGAGTTGTGGTGTTTGTAATGTGACTTTGCGCTGTCCAAATTCAGTAAGTGTTGGGTGACACACTACACCCAATGGAGGCTCAGGCAGAGAGGCACCAGACACTCTGGTGTGATTTTGATAAAGAAAGATGCTGAATTATTGTCAACTCTGAAGAAATCTCCAGCAACACAGTCAGAAGCACAGTAGCTTCTTAACTGTGATGCTTAGCATATATTAGTGTGAGCATGTAGTAATGGTAGGAAGTGGGATAACCAAATCATTGCACAGGATAACAGAGTAAAGGTAAATCATGATGGGGAGAAAATGGAACAGAGATCTTTTCTCCAGTGCCAAAGGCACATGGGAACATGAGAGGGGGTGACAAGAGAAACCTGTCCCCCCCAAAACAAACCCCAAACACCAAACGTACACTATGGTTAACATGGCAGAAAAGCAGAGATGTTGGCATGCCTGCGTGTGAATGAGGAGAAGCCAGTGGTGACAAATGGGCACACGACAGCCCCCCAGACACTTGCAGCTGATTAGAAGCACGACAGACGAGCAGTTGTCATGCCAATGAAATATTACAGAATGGAAATGAACTTACAGCTGGTTTGGGTGACACCCCTGGTACTTCACTTTTATCACTACAGCTCCAGGCTCTTACTCTTTACCCAGTCAATGAGTCTCTCTATCTCCCTGCATGCATCCCATTTAATTAGGTTCACTTTAAATCAAAACGGGACTCAATTCCAGCAAATATGTGTTTTATAAGGTAGTGAGGTGTGGAGTAGACTCAAACTGTTCTCTTCAAGCACAGCTGAGATTGGGGAGGTTATCACTGGTACAAGAGTGATGATGATCAGCCAATAGCTGTAAGGCTTGGAGACCACTAGCTTTCAAAAAATTCTGGTATCACTCTGCTTCCTGCTCTTCATTTATCTTATCCTTCTTTTGCATGCTCTTTTTCCTCTAGCACTGTACAGAAAGCTTGTTAATATTTAGTTCAGCTACCAGCAACAGAATGGGGTTGCAAATAAGGGAAATATTTCTGAAGTAGCTGTATCCTTAAAAATATATGCCTATATAATTAAAATGCTGAGCTTTGGTATAACACGTGCACGATGTATTTACAGATCATTTAGTTCAAGCCATGGTGTGAAAGGTAAGTCTGACTGACTGCTGGGAAATAGGAAGTGTAGCCTCTCATTTTCTGCTTACAGTGTTGAGCTATTCATGGAATCTGCAACTTTTTTAATTTTTTTTTTATTTTTCAGTCTCTGTTATTTTCCATTATTCTCTAGATTTAGCAGCTTCTAAATCCAAAGGAATACTCTGGATTTAAAATATTGCCTCCAGGAACAGAAGGTCTGTTTTCCTGTAGGATGGATGTTTTGCTCTTGAGTCTATTAATTATGGCCTTTTCTTTCAACAGGAATAATTGTGTTATTAATAGTCTTTTCATGAACAGAAGAAAGGCCTCTTTGGAAGGAGAATGCTTTTGCTTCACAAAAGGTTTCTGATAGCCTTAAGGTGGATTTATCTGGTGGAGCCTTGGCTAACCTTCATATTAAACAGACAGAAACAGTTTAGGGAATTTGGGGATGTGAAGCAAATTAGAAAATAAATTAAAAGCATTATAGCTCAATAGTATAAATTAATGCAGCTGGTGTAAGCTTCATCCTGAGAGAGTTGTCAATATCTGCAAAGCTCCTGCTATGGGGAAGAAAATTAATGTGTATTTTAACATTTGTGTTTTGCCCTACAAGAAGCAATTTGAAAGAGTCCCCTGTAGCTTTGATGGCTTTCCTTATCTTAACTCTTTCCACACCAATGCCCTGGGTATCCCAGGGGACTGCTGAGGGAAGGAACTAATTGCCCATCCCAGGCAAAGCATGTTGTGAGTAAAAGCTGTGCAAAACAGCTGCTGATGGCAACACTGATGCCCAGGCTTCCCTCTGCAGATGCTTCTCTGAGCTCCTGGCTGTGCAGGTTGTGGCAGGCTTGATCCAGCAATTTATCTGTCTTTGTTGAGTCTGATGATTCTGAAGAGTAAAAATCTCTTCTGCTAATGTTTTGTTAGTGCTGGTTGGTGAAAAGCGCTAACCTCTCTCCCCCTCCTGAATCCCAGCTCTCTGCAGCGCCATTCCCTCTGCAGCAACTCTTTGTGTCTGCTCTTCCCAACAGAGATTTTACTGTTGTGTTTTTCCTTCCTGATTTCTGGGGACATCTGGCTGGAGGCTCTGCCAGGAGATCTGAGAGGCAGTGGTGTCCCTTTTTTTACCTAGGGAACAGAATGACGAATGCTGGTCATCCTAAGCTTGCGTGAGACAAACCTCCCAAAGCAGAAAAGAGTAAGATAGCAGGAATTCTGTCTTCAGTGTGCACAGAGTCATTCAGAGTGGTTACATGAGAATTGAGGAGAATAGAAAATATGTGCTCAAATGCTGATTATAAAGAAGACTCATGGTGTTTATTTTGTCTGGTACTGTTAATATGAACAGGAACTGAAAACTGGTTGTATTCATACTCTAGTTGTACTGGGCACTCTTAGTCAGATCTTGTCCATGGTGCTCCAAGAACTGCAAACACAGAGTGGTAAATGAAAAATTGTATTTCAGGGGGCTTGTGATCTTGATCAAAATAAGATATTTCAAAACTCATGAATGGATGGAAAGTTGTGATGACAACCATGATGTGGCCCATTGTTGGCTAGGCAAAAATCAGTCCCTAAGGGTAAGCAGAAGGAGACAGTGTCTGGCCACAGTTAACTGCTAACCTCTAAGAGAAACAGATTTGACAGAGGAACCTTTTGAGCTGGTCCTCAGACAGCATTTCTAGGGCTGGATGTGTCAGAGTTGTAGGTGACAAGACAAAAGGCTACTCAAGGTCGCTGCCACTGGTGTGTTGGAGCGTACTGGAGTGAGACAAGCAGTGGAAATGCAGGATGTGCAAGTGCTGCTGCAGAGGCCAAGAAGGTGGCCAGTGGAGGGAGGTCAGTGATTAGAATGATGTGCCAGAGCTTTATGATGGTCCCTGTGGAGATGAGTTTGATGCTATGAACATGTTGAGTTTGCATGCTGGGTGCATGCTCCTCCTCTGTGATGAGAAGGAGGTGATCTGTGGCAGAATATGTCAGCAGCAATCTGTAGAAAATTTGATAGATACATCTAATTTGCTGGTATCTGTGGAGAGCTATCCTAGAGAGATCACATTCCATGGTTGTAGGAAACATAGAAGATGTTTTTCTGAATTTTAGCTTGCAGGGTCTTTTTAGAGGTTTTTATGTCCCTTAGTTTTTAATAAGAAGAATGACTTGCTGTCTTTAATACATGCTGTCTTGAATACATGCTGCTACTCTTTAAATTCTAATCCTAGCGCTGTGAAATGGATTATAGCATGCTTCTGGCAGAACATGACTTGTTTCCAGAGCAAACAAGGAAACTCATAATCTTGAAAATCCAAACTTTGCTTAATTTCTTCCTGCTTCTTCTCTCTGTGTTTTTCCTGTAGTTTTCTCTTTATTTAAACCATGAGAAAGTGTGAATATTGGCTTTGTCTTTCTGCCTTCTTTAAGCTACTCAGTGAACTTTAGATGACTTGCAATTTTCTGTGCAAGGAAGACAAGGAATTGCACATATGTGGAGAAAGATGAAATAGAGTATTTGGAACAATGTTGGGCTGAAAAATTCATGTTAAATGAAAGCTCACCTAGGCATAACTTTGCATCTAGGATGTAGCCTAAGCTTCTTGCAGCCACAAAACTAGAGAAATGCTGTCTGGGCAATTTGTGTGAGTTCCAAAGAGTATGAATGGAGTAAGGAAGCCTCACATGTGACAGCAGGTGCTAATGTCTTTATTCTGCTGCACCTGAGACCCTGACATTCCCCTTCTAATGCTTCTGAAAATTCAGGTCAATTAATAGGAGCAGAGTTCTCATTTTTTATCCTGTATTTAATTCCCTGAAGCTATTATTGCCTTGAGGGAGTGGGGGAAAAGTGGAGTAGATAATTATGCTTGACCTTGTGCTATGGACTTGTGCAAACTCTTGGATTAGCAATGAACACTGTCAAAGCTTGGTTAGGAAGCAGTGGGGGACACGACACTTTGTAAAGCATGTTGCTGAATATGCGAGTGACCAAAATTGAAATGGAGAGGACAGGAGAGAAACAGAAAACAAATATTAAGGCCAACTCTTTAAGTACAGTGCTGTCAGGAGTTAATGCCTTTTTCTTTCTTGTTGTCAGAACATCAGAGATAATCAGACAAAATGGTACTTACTGTAGAGAAACAATTAAGTTGGGCCTTCACAGCCCAAGTGATTAAAAAAATAAATAGGAGTTACAGTACAGGAATGTGTTAGAACAGAACCTGTGATGGCTAAGCAGCAGCCGTACATCAAATAGATGGAGCAGAGGAGTGATTCTTATCACCTTTGCTTTTCTTTACCATTTCCCACTGCACTTTCTCTCACATTATCCTACTATTAGCATTACCAGATTCCATTTTGGTAAGGATTGCAATGTCTTGAATAAGCCTTTTTTGGGAACCATCTGGTCTTAGATGTCAAAGAACAGATGTAGATAGAGCTGACTTCTAATGTAGCTAAAGTTCACATCTCTCTGCAAAACAAAACAGAGCAGTGCTCACATTGATGCTGACACAGCAACACTGAGCCTTGGGGAGTTCTGTTTCTCCTTTCGGGTTTCTTTGCCTTCAGCCTCTTCCTGCACTAGGGATTCCCAGCCAAATCCTGTTCACCTTGCTTCTGTGAAAATAGTTTTTGTTATCAGTAGAATTATTGACTTGCATTTTTAGACCATACAGTCTGTGTCCTAAGTGTAGACATTATTTATCAAATAAGGATGAAAGGAGAAGAAGGTGATATGAAACCCCACATAAATTTATAAATTTTGCTATGATTTACATTTTGCGAAATACCTTTTTTTCGGTCTGTCTGTGTCTTTGTGGCACTGGCAATCCAAAATCAAAAGCAGTTGAGCAATTGAAAACCACCAGAAAACACTTTAAAGAGTGCAACTACAGGGCTGGATTCTGCTCTCATTTCTTGTGGTGTAAATCTGGGGTAATGTGGACATCTTACAGATTTATGTAGCTGTCACAAACTATACCCAACCTAGGAAATGAAAGTTATTATTGTTTTCAAGACCGGACTGTGTGCAGGAGGGAGAATTTGAGAACTTGACGTGATTTATGAAAATGTAGTAATTTTCTGAATTCCTAGGACTTAGCAGTAGCATTACAGCTCAGCTGCAGCTTAACGCGAAGTTAGAAAATTTCAAAGGCAGCATTAACAGCCAGACTGCTTCCAAGAATGGCCACGTGGTTGTTGCCATCCCCTGTGCAGGGTGAACAGAAAGGAAAACAGGACCAAAACCCTTTCCTTTCTTTCCTGCCCCTGGGGCTTGGCACAGTGAGCCATGCTGATCCGACCCAGCCCACTGCAGAGCAGCACAGAGACAGATGTGTTGTCTCCATAGCCTCTTCTGGCTTTTGGGAGTCAAATAGAATCTGGAAATGACCTGGCTTCTGATCATCCCTTTCTACTTCCATTTCAGTAAGTAAAAGTACCTGTGGCTGCTGTGTACTTTGGAGCAAGCAGAATTGTATTTGTGTTATTGCTTTAATAATGGGCTGTGCTGTCAAAACAGAGCAAATGGGGAATGAGCAATGAGAGAGGAAAGTAATCCCCTGTTTATACCAAATCATTTTCCATAGCCCTCTCTGAAAGGAAAAGAGAGAGAGTAAAGTCAAGGGAAGAGGGTGCTGCAAAAACATGTTTTGACTGCTTTATGAAGAAGTATCTGTTAACATTTGTCTTTAAAATTTGCTAAGCTTCATTGATTAACACTGCACTTAACATGGGCATTTTCCTCCTGTGCAGCTAGATTACCCTACCCTGACCTCTTTCCTTTGTTTGTTCTTTTATTTTTTGAGTGAACTTTTGATAATGAACTGCAAAACAAAATGTGATTCACTGTTTTAAGTGCTTCCTTTACTTTTCTCTATTCTTTGGCCATTGAAGTAATTGCTTGTAGGAGACAAATATGTTCATGTTCTGAAAACCACTCCTTGTAAGTGTAGTGTATATCCAAACTCATGTCCTTATCCTGATCAGATTTATTTTTTAGATAAAGTGCCCTTGCATATAGTCTCACATTTAACAAAGTGCCTTGACCAATAAATATTCCAGTGAACATTAAATGAAATAGGTATTGGGCTGTATGAGTTTTAATATTTTGTACTTCCTCCATGGAGTCCCTGAAAATTAATCCAAACTCTGCTTCCCTTGGGCTGCCAAGTAATGAGGAACAGAAAAAAATGGGCAAAAAAAATTAAATCTCCAGCAAACTGCAGGGTAAAAGGCTGTTAAGGGTGAATGAAATACTAAAAGGAGAGGTTAAAAACACTGCCCAGCCACACTGTAGGTTTATACCAGGATTAGCTAATGAAAGGACAATGAGAGGAGCATGTATGATGTATGTAAGTGTGATGTAAATGTAAATTACATGATTATCATCCTACATCTAAGGATGTAACAGTGCTTTAGATTAAAGTTTATGTACAAGATATATTTTGATTAAGTACTGCATAAGTGAATTCTGTGAATTGCAGGGGGCTTGGGTGATGTGCTGTAGCTTCTGAGCCATTTGAAGAGCTGAGATTGAGTGACCTCAGAGCAAGGGACTTGGTGGTGTCCGGTGGATCCAAGAGCAGAGCTGGGGATTGGAACTTCCCTACATGAAATGTCCATCAAGATAAAATTGCACATCACACACAATATTCTGGCCAATTAAGGCTGAAAATAATCTTCAACTGTTGAGGATTTTTTCACTCTTTTCTGTTTCAGTTGTTCTGGTATCTATCTGAGGAATTTCTCTTGCTGTGAGATCTGTCTGCATGTCTGTGGCCCTGTGGTTAGACAGCAGTCAGTATCCAAGATGTATTCATGAGCTAACTTGATGCTGGGAAGCCAACTTTCATACTTGTTCACTTTTTTCAAAAAGAAACAGGTCGTGATTCTGAATTACCCTCTGTAAATTTTTTTTGTTCTGGAGATTTTGTCATCCATGGATTTATTTAAAATTTACTCTTTTTTCCCAGACCATAATTTGCTGTGTGAATGTCTGTCCAGAAGTCCTGTGTCAAGGCAAGGGAAGGATAGATACCGACTTAGCTATTTCATGTTCTTTTGCTGGTATCTAACCAATGATTTCTGGATTTGGGCTTTCTGGGAATTGAGTCTCATTTTTCTTTTCACCATAGTTCTTCGGAGGACTCAAACTCAGCATAGGTGTTGTTGTTGTTTAACCAGTATATCAGCTGAGCTCTGGTGACTTCCTGTGAGTGCACATTCATGAGGCTCATCCCTTAACTGTGCCCTGACTGCTCACAGAAATCTCCAGTGACATGTCAGTGATTTGGCTGGCTGTACTAGCTTGCTATTTGCTCTTCTTGTTTTTCAATGGTGTATTAGTAATGTTAAATCAGAAAAATGATTGAAGTTTTAAATCAGTTGCTATTCTTTAAGAAAACTTATTTTTTTATTCATCCTAAAATTCAGTTTACAGTATTTTTTTTTCTTTCCCCTTCTTTTAAATCAGGATGTATATTACTTGATAATTTGATCAACTCTGCAGCAGCAAAGGCCAGCCAGTGCCTCATTGCATGTTGTGCCCTCTGGTTTGAATAGTAACAGCACATTTTCATGCTGAGTTTAGATGAATTGGCTCCTGCCTTTGTGTGCTGGGTAATGTCCTTTCATATTCTTGGCATTGATAATGAATAGATTTTGAACACCGCTTGTAGATGTTAAGGCTTATTGCAGGAAAAATGCTCACAAAACCTCTAAGCTTCTAGTAAGTTCCTAAAACCCAAAGAGGGTATCAGAATTATGGTATGTTAGTAATTCAGTTACTATTGGTTGCTTAGTTATCTCTAATTGCCTGTACAAGCACTTACACTAATTTCCTCCTAGGTGACTTCGCTTTACAGTTCGAAAAAACCAGGGCCTTTTTTCTTGTCCTTTTGCCCATACATAAGAGAACTTTGTCAATCTGTTTGCTAATAGGTCTGCATTCACTTTTAAAATCCCAAATATCTTTGTGAGCATTAGTGGTATTCTGGCATCTTAATTAAAAAGAAGTTTGACCCATTTTTTTTGGCCTGAAATAAAAAAACCCCGTCTCTGTTACTGATACCATGGTACTGATACCATCAAGAGCCATAGCCAAACACCTGTCAAACCCCCAAGACCCTACTAAAATATCTTTTTGTCTAAAGATGGTCAGAGTATTTGCCACTGTGTGATTTATTGTTTGCAAAACTAGAAACTGTCAAAATTGTCCACTTCATATTTAATGTAGTGTATTTCTGAATAGTAACACAAATTATCAACAGCTAACAAATATCAAATCACATTTTTGAGGAATTACTCTGATTTGGAGATCCTATTTGATTTTACAGCAGAGTAATGTATTGAAAAACTGGATTTAACAGTGACAGTAAGAGGGATTCTGTATGTTGAGGGGATTTTTTGATTGTGGCTTTGGGTTTTTTTTTCCAAGAGAGATGTTTATTTCAGCTGTGGAATTAATCCTTCCTTCAAAGAGAACTGGAGGATAAAGTGAGTGCCAGAGCAGCACTGTGGGTTCCTACTGTACTTTTGTTCTTTGCTACTGCAGTGTTAAACAAGTTTCTGTTAATGTGGTGGTGCAGGTGAAAATGCTGGAACTTCATTAGTGGTCCTGCTGACAAAGCTCAGCCAAAATAAAATCCAGTTCCTCCTGTGTTCACTGAGTTAGATTTGCAGGACGAGCAGGGGCAGAAAGCAGCATTCCCTGCTTGTGTTATTGCACTGAACACATTTCACTGAGACTCTACAGGGGCAGTAGAGTAAAAGTGAAATAACAATAAAAATGTGAAATCTTTATGCAGTCACATTTTTGAGTAAAACCAAACATCTGAGACCTTCCAAGTGAGACTTCGCAGGCAAACTGCAATGGATCATCTGTGCTGTAGCCAAAATATACTGAGTAAAAGAACTGGAGAATGACACATTAACAAGGAAAAGGTAAGGAAATGAACACATTGTTTTTACTTTGCAATCTGTGTAATTCAGCACAGTGTCAGAGAAGAGGTTCAGGCTCTGACACAGGCATCTGTGGTTCTACTGGTGCCTGATTTGCTGCCTCCTTAACTCTAGCATATGGTAAATGGATGGTCTTGTGGCCAACAACCTCTCTGGGTCTTAGGAGTAAATCTGAATGAATAATAATGATTCTTCCAATTTCCAAGCTGGAATGAATTTAAAAAATTGGAAACCAAATGAAATGTTTTAAACCAGTTTAAAGCCATTGATTTTTTTTTCCTGCCAATTGTTCCCCAACTCTTACGTGAGAGTAAATTCAGTGTAGATATGTAGTGCTGCAATGGATAGTTTTAATAGACAGGCAGTGACAAAGAAAGTCCTGTCCAAATAAAAAAGTAGCTAGCTCATTGATGAATTACAGTAGATGCTGAAGGAAAAAAAAATTGGTTTTGTTCTGCTTTTTGTAATCTCTCTTCTAGAACTATTTTCTAAACAATGTCTTACATAAACCAATTTAAAATGTTAAAGAGTGCCTCGACATATGTTTTAAGAGACATGAAGAAATAAAACCTTTTTCAACAATGGGAGTGCATCTAATTCACTATTCACCATTCCTAAATATAACAATACAGAGGAAAATGAAAAATAGAAAATCACAGTCAGGTGAAGATGGTAACAACAGAAATTCTTTAAAAACAAGTGCTTCTGGTCTCTTGGTAATGCAATCAATATATTCTCGAAAAGATTTAAGGCAGTAAGAGTTTCTTTAAATAGTAGAGTAGCTTTGAAATCAAGAGGCAGCATCATCAAACTTGCTTTGACTGATGAAAGAAAAGGGGTGTTTTTTTTTTTGTTTTGCTTTTTTCTAAGAGATCTTGCTAGCTGAAAGTAATTTGTAACATATAAGAGAGGTATAGAAAGACTTTCGACATGGGCATGTAGTGACAGGACAAGGGAAAATGGCTTTTAACTGAAAGAGAACAGATTTAGGTTAGATATTAGGAGGAAATTCTTTACAGTGAGGGTGATGAGACACCGGAGCAGGTTTCTCAGAGAAATTTTGGATGCCTCATCCCTGAGAGTGTTCAGGGCCAAGCTGGATGGGGATTTGAGCAACCTGCTGTGCACTGGAAGGTGCCCCTGCCCATGGCAGGGGACTTGGAACTAGATGATCTTGAAGGTCCCTTCCAGACCAAGCTATTCTATAATCTTGTGACCTTATTGGTTGCTCAGTCTCCTGGGTATGTGTTCTAGGAACAAATTTACCCTTTGAAAAATCACTAAACTAATGACTTCATATGTCTGTCTTGTTGCCTTGTTCTGACAGAGCACATCATCAACACTTACTGAAAGTCATATCCTTTCAGTATTCATTGTGAAATTAGGCATGTGAAATCACCAGTTATTTTGGAAAAAAATAAGCTTGCATCAGAAATTCAGCAATTTCTGAGCAGGTTTTTTCCACTCATTTTTCCCCCCATATATTCCATCCTCTCCCCCCAATAGAATTGAATTTGCCTGAGAATACAAATACTGTATCTTAGTGCCAGAGAAGAGTCAAGGAGACCTGCAGTTCATGATGTCTTTATGGAAAATAAGTTCAAAGAAGTAGAATATTGTTGCTATTGTCTTAATGTATTTGTATATTTATAAATATTGACATTATGTTCCACTGTGTTATCTGAATGTTAGTTGAAAGCTTTTGAATGTCTAAATCATTAATACTGTAACAGATTCTAGTTTGAGGAAAATAATGCCACCTTTTATTCCATCAAATGCTTTGTGAGAATTGTATTTTGTCTTGTTCATACTCTGCTGGCAATTACTGCTAAGCAGCAAATTTCTGAAGATATTGGAGGCGTAGTTCTAACAGCATCTTATGCTGCTTAGAACAGAGGGCTAAATATAGCTCTGGCCATGTATATTTTTAAAATTGAATTTTATCGTAGGAATACACTTCAGTAAGGTATCCCAAGGGACTACTGTGATGAAGTTAATATAGCAGAGATTTTATGTTTGATAACATCACCTGCAGCAAACTGTGCTGTCACCAAAATCATTCTGCCATTATGGAAATAACTTCCTCAGGCATAATTTCTGTGGGGTTTTTTTTTGAATAAGAGAAATAGAACTCCAGAATGAAAATTTCCAAAAAAAATCAGAGACTAGATATTAGTGGGATTATATATATATATTTATAATGCCTCAGAGAATAGGATACCCACAGACAGCCTCACCATCTGTAAGCCTGATGCTGGGACTGTTGACTGCTTGCAAAGACTTTCCTTTCTGGTGTTGGAGACTGTCATATCAGTAGTGTCATGAACTCTTAGATGTCAAAAAAAGCAGATTGTTTCCTTTCCCCCCCTTTTTTTCTTGCTGCATTTTTTCCTGTTAAAGAGGTGTTAAAAAAATGGAGAGGATGCAATATGTCATCAGGTGTGATCAGAAACTCTCTTTCCTATTGAGGTGGGACTAGCAGCAGTTCAGGAAAATTCTTGATCCTTTGCTGCTATAAAGAACATAAAAATATCATTAGATATTAGTAAAAACTTTTTCAGCATGAAAGCTATTGGTGGTTAATACTGCAACAGCTGTCCAGATATATTGTGGGATCCTCACTGTTTTGGTTGGTAAACCACAACAGCCTGCTCTGACTTGCAAGTTGACCCTGCTTTCATCAGGCCCTTGGATCTGATGACCTCCAGAAATCCTTTCCCTTATATTTTATGATTCTAAATATGCATCTGGATATTTGGAAGTGAATTTATCACTTGTTTTTCTACTAGCTTCACTAATTCTAACTAAAAGATCTGTCCATGTGCCATTACAGCAGGTGGAGATGTTATTTTTGACTTCAGTTGGAATTAGTACACTTTCCAAGTCTTGGTAGTCCTCTTCTAGTACCCATTAAATCAGACCTTATGACTCTTACACATTTCTGTAATTTCTCTAATCCATTTATATATGTGACATCTATAATAGTGTGTGGGAGGCAGTTCCCCAGTATTACTGTATGAAAGGAACACTATTATGTAGCCTAAAAGTTTAGCTAGTCTTTTATTTGCATTCTTTCCCATTGCCTTCCCTCTGAGGCTTGATATGAGTTTTTCAGGCCATTTATATGAAGCAGAAACAGTAAGAAAAACATCTTGAATAAAAGAGCTCAGTACATAACACTGGACTAGGAACTGTCATCCATGATACAAGATGAAAGTGTTGAAATTTAAATAAGCATCCTGGGCAGTGTATTTCTACCTCCTCCTCAACACTAATATGCTGTGACTGCAATGGTAAGACATTCTGCATGCAGAAGTTACAGCCTCTTCTCAGAGCAGAACTGGTGTGCAATGCATTACTTCCCAAAATGCGCTGGCTAGCGGCGAGAGCCCGGCTGGTTGGAGAGCATCCTTCCACCCAGCAGAGGAGCAGCCTGGTAGTCTTGTTGCTTCTGAGAACAGCCAGATTTGAGCTTGTGACCTGGAGGTGAAAAGCTCTGTATCCCATTAGCTTTTCTCTGGGGGATGTTCAGTCTTTCCATTTTAAAGTGTTTAAGGTTTGCTGGATTTTCTCTGATGGCTGCATTTGGTAGCAGTGAACCGTTGATAAGAAATGAGATCAGACCTGTTCTCCTGAGGTTTCCTCCCTCACCCTCTCCACATGTAGCTCAACAGTTTGGATAGTGAAGAAATCAGTGACTTATCAACAGTGTGTAGTAGCTGAGCAGAAAAATGTGCACACATCCCTCTAAGATTCTAGATCGAAATCATACAAGACACTGCTTGAAATGGCTGGAAATATGCACGACTGCTGCAAGAGAAAAATGGTAATGGCTTTGTAATCAAGTCAAGATGGGTATTGGAGCCTTCTCAAACTTGCCTGTATGGCTGTGTTTGCTGGTGGGAATGGGAGCATCATGTTTGTACCTACTTCCCAGACTGCCCTTTAAAGCAACTAGCCAATGGCAGGACCTCCTTGGGAGATGGGAGAATGTGGCATCTCTGTGTCTATGCAAGACACAATTGAAACAAATAAAAATGGTATCTGTGAGAAGAAATACAGACTTTCTCATGAGCCTGATTGTTAATTCCTGGAGGGTTTATAGTATCGGAAATTATTTCAGGCATTTCTGTCTTGAATGATATTTGTAAATGAGTAGTCCTTCCTACTTGAAAGAGCATAAGATAAAAGATCAACAATGATATTGTTTAACAAACGAGCTGGGTTAAATTTTTCTCAGGTGCTTCTCAGTACAGCCATATTCAGCAGGCTGTTATAAAGAAACCAAGGAAGGTGTCTCTGCTATGTATGGAGAATTGGTTTGAGCAGATAACGTGGGATGTGGGAATGTGCCACTGCAGCCAATGTGCCACCAGCGAAGCTGGGTGACATCCCTGTGGAGCCTGACAGGAGACCTCAGTGCAGTGCAGCTCTGCCAGCTGTCTCTCTTCCATGGAGTGTAGCACAGTCCATTTGGATTCAATTTTGTTTTTATTCTTTGATGAGTGTTTAATAACCATTTCCAAATCTCTGCACAGTTGGGAAGTGGCATTGTCAAGAACAGGTGCAGTCAGCTGAAATTATGTGGTAATGCTTATTGTAATAGCCCTGGGAAGATGTAAAGCGGAAAAGTTTTATTTCTGTCAGGGCAGAGTTAGCTAAATGGAATTGAGTTATCCCAGGATAAAATAATTAGCCACTTGCTTTGTCTCATTTTCCATCGTGAGAAGAATGGGAAGGGATTTTTGGTTAGGGATAAAAAATTCATATCTTCCCACCTCAGCTTTTAGATGGTCAACCTGCTGGATGACATTTGAAAAATCACATGAACAAAATGTTGAGTTTATGTCTTCTACAACCAGGTGCTTATATAAGCCACCTAGTTTCTTAATGTAAACCCACAACTCTGCTTTACCTTCTGGACACTCAACATTCCCAGCACTTGCTATTTCTGTAATTAACTGTATATTCATACAGACGTTCGTGACTGAATGTTTCAGCTATATGTTCCCTGTAGGAACTCTCTGAGTTTCCAGGAAAATTAGTGGAACACCGAATCATGCAGCACCTTCTGAAATAATTATTTTATTTCTTAGGTTTTTTTCTGGTTAAATTGGAGGCAATAATTCATACGTCAGTGCATTGTTTTGAGGTTTTAAATTAGAGATGGGTCCTGTAAGATCCTGAACATTGTTGGCTCTGATGGATATTAATAGCTGATCATGAAGAGCACTTGGTGAAGAAGGAACCTCGATATTTGCAATTGCTCTGAAATCTTTGCTTTGAGATGCTTTTCGAGTGCTCAGGCTTATTAAGCTCTATTCTAATGGTTGGAACACACTTCTCTGTCAGTGGGGATGAGCTGTTTGTGGCAATGTTCTTTTACTCACTATGTGTTTCACTGCTTTTTCTCTGATGTTTTCCACTCATTGCTTTATATAAATGTTTTGGTGAACTCTGTGAGCGCTCAAAAGCCTTTCTTCTTGCAACACTCCACTCTTCTTTTCTGTTTTCTTTTTCTGATATTCCACCTTTTTGCTTTGCTCCTTCATTGCAGCAAAAGAGCAGGCACAGAAATATCTGTCCTTCAGAGCAAAAAGATTACAGGGGTTAGATGTTGCAAAAGTATACATGGAATGGAGAATTCCCATTAGAAAATCAGTTTGTTAACTAAGAGAAAGTAGCTGAGAGGAAGGGAAGAGATTTACTTGAAATTATCATTCCCTGTTAAATCTTCGTTAGACTGAAGAGCTGATGTCTGTGGGAATTCTCTAAACTCCTTGCTTTAACATGAATTCTCTCTTCATTGCATTAACTCCCTGTTTGCCAATAGATGGGTTGCCTCAGTAGATGGCAGTCTCTTTCCTCAGTCAGTTCAGAGGCTGTGCTGGAGCTGCAGGGCGGTCCTGTGGATGCTCTCTTTGGGACAAGACACAAAACCCACACCCCAGAGAGCTGGCCCCAGTCAGGATTGTGTGCAGATTCCATGAAAATATAGCTCTCATTAATTACATCTCATCTTTCCAAGTTAACAGCTGCTCTTTTTTTATTGTACCATAAAGTTTGGAAGCAACAGGGACATGAGATCCATGCTGTCTCACTAAACAGGAGCTTTGCATGGCTGTTGAACCTTGGAGCTGCTATTCATTCACACAGTGGAAATGGAAGGCCTGTCAATCCCAACATATTGTCTTTAGCAATGTGTTTGTCCAAAAATGTGAGATAAAGCCCAAGGAAGTAAGTTATATGGGTAAAACCCTAAGGACAAATGACATATGAGGAAGTGTACTGCTCCCAAGGAAAGCTTTTCACACAGAGACAGTTTCCTCATGGAAGAGGAGCTATTTTTAATTTCATTCACATGATGATAGTTGCAGCAAAAACTGCACTGTTTTTAGTATAAAACAAAAATAATTTACTTTGTTTGTTAGTAATAATTAAATGTTGATATTTTATTAAAATATTTTAGAAAGAGATGAAATCTAGTATGCATTCCTTGTTAAAATATTAAAAACTTTCAGTCCTAAATTAATGAATTATTTTTAAAAAGTCATTCATGAGACTTAAAAAGAATACAAAATGTAATTTTAAGTTTTTTGGCTTCTGAGAGAGATTCAGCATGATTGTACTTAAATCCAAGAGAAACTGGTGTGATTTTAAACAGTGCTTTTGGTTTTCTTCATGTTAGCTTTACAAGAGAAGTCAGCTTTCAGTCCCACACCATCATACAATGGCAGAAACTCAATCTTGGAGTTTCCAGTTGAGAATCAAATAGTAGGATAGATTTGAAGATAAAAACTCTGGTGGTTGTTTGGTGGGGTGTTTTTTTTTTTTACTTTTTTTTACTTTACTAGTACAGTGTCCAGAGCACCACCGTGTCTGTGAGACAGCAAATCCATTACTAATTGGGCAGCTGCCTGCTACACCAGCTGGAGTCTGTTAGACCTCTCCAGCTTTCAGTCCCATGCACTGTGTGCTGCAGCAGTCAGGCTTGCAGGGCACAAATATACGGATGAACCTTGTCTCTCTTCCATTAGTACAGAAGGACATAAGGGCCTGAATGGATTAGTTACAGAGTTCACTCCAGAATGTCCTTGCTTATTATAATTTTTTTCCTTTGAGCTTGAAAAATAATTTTAAAACTTCAGCTACTAAATAATACTTCTAATTTCGGAGGCTCTAAATAAATTTTAGTGAAGTATTTTGCACCCTGATTTTTGACATACTGTATGCTGTCATAGTGTTACTACAACACCTGCTTCAAATTCCTCTCTCTCCTACCTGTCAGTGTGTCATTTCATGCTCCACTAAGTGGTGCGAATAGCAAACCCATCTGTTCATTACTCATGTAGCCATTGTGTGAAATATGAATGAAACATCTCATGTCTGAAAGAGTCATTGTCAACTGAGTCCAGCTGGTTTGGCTGTATTCTGCCCAGAATCCAGTCCAGTTGCTTCCTGCAGTTGTGCTTAGTCTCAGCTCAGTACTATTCAAGCAAATGTCTAATCTGTTACTCAAAATCCTCAATTTATTCACCTTCTCCCCCATGAAGTGTACTTTGGGGTTGAGATCCTTGCTAGTATATTAACTGTGGCATGAGGTCATTCTTTGATTTTATCCTTGTAGGCACAGATGAGTGAATAATATATGTGTGTATGCTTACAAATGAGAGAAGGAGATGAACTTGTCATGTACTACAGGAAGTTAATGAATGTTTTAAAGAGCCTGTTTTTCCTCCAACACTATCTTTACTGAAATAACTTCCATTTGCATCAAAAGTTTTCTCAACCAGCTCTAGAGTTCCATTTCCATCAAAGCTATTTGAACCATTCAATGGTTTGGCAGAAGGAATTGTTCCTTGGGAAACTATCATTGTCAGCACTGCAGATCAGATGGCAATGGCTTCTAAAATAGCAGGTTAATATCCCTGTCTGACAGGATTAAATGCCTAACAGTGATTCTTGCTTTTACAGCTATCAGGGTAAGTGATGCCATATGCAATGATAAAGATGTGACATTGTTCAGCTTGTCTTTTGGAGAATGATTAAATGACATGCTTAAATCCTTTGTGGCCTCACAGTATACAGTGGAACAGAACAGCTGAATTGTAAGTGAGGAACAATGGCTAAGTTACCTACCGAAAACTTATTTTTTACTTACAAGTTGCAGGCAGAACAACATGCACTATTTTTCATTTGTGACTTAACAAACTGATCTATTGTAAAATCTGTCTCTGGTGCAAAGTTCCCCACACTCCTCATGAAAGCCCTCCTCCCTTTGTGGTGGAAAAATTTGGATAATAGAGCATTCAGTAAAACCTGAGCCTGCATCCTCCCTCTAGACCTTAGGGTAAGATTCTGTTTTTGAACTGAAATATCTGAATAGAGTTGTCTATCTGCAATGGAAGCAGGAGGCAAAAATTCTTTTACCAAGTCACTAAAGATCTCATTGTAGTAGTCTAAAGTTATCCAGCTTGTGAAATAACACACTCTAGGGCTGTTCAGCATTGTGTGCTGGTTGCTGACATCAGATTTAAAAGCAATGTTTGGAGAGGTAGTTTGGTCTGCTTCCATATGTTTTTGTTTCTAGCATAGAATTAATCATTCATGATAGGAGACTGCAGAAGATAGTGCTGGGAAGGAGAGGTCTCAAGTGCTAAAACTCATCAAAACCCGGATTAGCTGTGCCAGTATCTTTGGAGAAAGCCTTGGAAGGGCAGACCACTGCTGGTAGGTGCTTGGGAACCTCACCCACCACTGACATGCTGATAGTCCCGTTGATCTGGTTTCTGTTACAGGTGTTTGAGGAGCTTCTCCTCATGCTTAAGATTTTCTCCAGTATGGAGGTAAGAAGAAAGTACTTTAACTTTGGTGTCTTTTGGCTGTTAGTCTTTAGTTCCTTAGTGTTCTTTTGAGAATCACATATTATTTCACATACAGAAATGTAGAAATGTCATTATTAACCAAAATATTAGGAATTTGAAAATTATCTGATTAGTTTTTAATATGAGATTATGTGTTTCTTTTGAAATGAGAAGTAATAGTTTGTCATAAATCATCTTTATCAAGAGCAAAACTGGTGATTCTTCATTCTCTCTGTTGTCTAGCTTTAAGAGATCTCCCTAATGGTAAATTAACCCTTATAGAATCAGGCAGCTAACAATTTACAGTAGGATAAAATATAACCTGCAGGGTTGCATTATGTACAGTTTCCAGGCTTGCAGGACATGAGCAGGTTTGGGTCAGCTCTAATGTTAAAAAATGACTCAAAGTTCAGAAAGCTGGAAAGGTGATGATGTTTGCTTTACTTAACAAAGCAAACTGTAAGTCAAACATTTAATCACAGCACTCTGGTAACAGGGGCCCTGTTTTAATACAGCTCTTTTATTGGCCTCTTTGTACTTCAGAAATAATAAAGGTGATCCTGACGGATAAGGTGTTTTCAATGCAAGTCTCATGTGGAACGTTTATTTTCAGACACAGGCCTCGTATAACAATATGAATCACCAATGTGAGAGCCGTTCTGATCTATGGTGGTTTTTCCAGTAGGGAAATAACCTGCTGAGTTTATTAATGTTTGTCTAATTTACATCATTAGAGTAATTTTTTAAATAGCTCTGACTGTTTGCTTTATTGCCGGCACGCGTGTAGGGAGGAGGGATGCTGGAGTGCGAGGCTGTTCCTTTCTGAACAGGGTGGGAAGCTGAGCCTCACACCCTCCTGGGTGCTCCCTGAGCAGGGAAAATCTTTCAGGTCTCAACAGATCTTTGTGGCAACAGGAGAAGAGCAGGGGCAGGGGAGCCAGGAAAATGGGGCTTGTGTGTTCAGCATGGAGACAGCAGCCATTAGAGTTTCACATTTGAAAAGGGAGTTGGTGACGTTGCTCTTACAGGTGTTGCACATGTCAGCTGGCAATGAGGGATTTTTGCAGCTCTTTGTGTGCTGGTTTTTTGGCAGTGCCTGCAGGATCGCTGTTGTTGTGCTGGGGTGGAGAGGGGGCTCAGCAGAGGCGCTGGGGAATGCTGTGGTGTTTCTGAAAGGCTTGCCCAGCTCCCAGCCTCTCCTCCCGGGGCTGAATTGCAGGACACAGTACCAATGTTAGCAGTAATACAGGTGAGACTCTTCAGCTTCAGAAGACTTGGTTTGCAGCTCAGACTAAAATTCTGGGTTTTTTTTTTTTTTTTTCATTCTTAATGGGAAATAAAGGAAAAGAAAAGGTAACTAGTACAGTTGCAATCTAGCAGACCGAGTTGTCATCTTGGTTATTGTTTGTTAGTGAAAATCTGGAATCTCTCTTTGGTTTGCTAGCTACTCCAAATTTACTACCATGAGATAAGAATTAAATGAAGCTGCTATAATTTTTGTGAACTGTTAGTAATTGGTATCTCTCTATCTCTGCATATAGACAGTATGTAGACACTTGCCTATACTTCACTACAATTGTACTTCATTGTTGTACTGGCAGAACTAATTCAATTCATAGTTTCTGTGACTAAATCCTTTTAAACTGAGTGGGAAAACTTCAGTGAATTCTCCAGTCTGAGCTGTAATGCCTGTTGAGTTTGCCCCCAAGAAGCAGTGAGTTGCTCTGCCCCATGGTGCATCTATCCAGGCAGGTGAGGCAGAGGCTGAGAGTTAGAAGAACCCTGATCATTTCTGTTTCTGAGTTAAATTTAACTCTATCACTCGTACAGTGTTATACAGATTGCTTGAAGAATTGTGTTTGAATGACTGATTCTCTTTGTGTAAATACATTGCAGAATTTAGGGCTTTGAGGTTATTTAGATTTTGGATAAAAAGGAACTCTGAAGGAGTTTAATCAGTTACACTGGCCGTACTTAGTTCTGTATTTGTAGATTGTAAGGGAGAAGTTACAGGCAATGTATTTCTTTCTTTTTCCTGGGTAGGAAATTTTTTCTTCACTTTGTGTGGACAGCTGCTCAGCTGCAGGTAAAAAATGTTATAGTTTATGGGACTGCCAGCTGGAGCCAATTAAAATCTAATGGACCAGAGCTGGCACTAAAATATCTTATTCTGCCCTAGCAATGTAGAGGTTTGTTCTGCTGCTTACACGTGATTTAAAAGGTTTACAGTGTTGTAAAGGAAAACATTTGCTTGCCATTTTGCAAATCAAATCATGTTTGAATTTAAATCTGACCCAGAAATATTATCATTTGAGTACTTTAATGAGGTCATGGTTCTACCGAACAGGAACAGTTGTGATGGAGGGACTGTCCTTGCCTGATGTCCTCTCCCAAATATATGAGATGGAAGCAGAGAGATGAAAGACTTGCTTTGGTCACACCAAGGATCTGCTACATACCTAGGAAAAAATGTGGGTCTTAAAATAGTCTGTCATTGTTCAAAAGAAACCCAGTGAAAGATGAGGATCTTGAGTTACAATATTGGAGAGCAAAAATCATCATTATTGAGAGTAACGTGGGCAAGGGGAGACACAGATCAGGTGTGCCAGAGGGACAGAATAGAGAGTAAGAACTCAGCAAAAAGAATCAAGCTTTTGAAAAAGAATTCAGTTCATTTGAACTTGAAGGAGCTGTCATTCGTTTTTGAGAGGTATGATTCAGACTGGATTCTTTGTGCAAACCTAAACTCTTAAAAGGCATTTTTTTGCCTTTTCAAAATTAAGTATTTTCAAAGATTGAATTGAAACTTTTTCACTTATTTTTGAAGGTGAGGAGAATTTTTTTTTCAAAACATACAAAATTCACCAATATTCTGTGAAAAATTGCTCATGTAGTCAATCTATTTCAGAAACCTTTCAATTTCTTTACTTAGTGGTAGTTTACATTTATTTAATTTCATATTTTTGGTGAGAACATTTCATCCAAGGTTTGTGTGATAAGCAGGAACTCAATTGCATGGGATTGTTTCTCAATCTTCTAAAACATTTCTCAGGGTGCAAAAGATACCCTGATAACAAGAACATGATGCATGAAAAAGGAAAGAGATTATTCTTAAGCCCTAATCCTGGAGCATATTGTCCCATGGTTTCTACAAAACAGGCTGTGCATTTGAAAGTGTTTAATTTCTCTGTTTTGCTATTCATGGGACAGATCTAAGCTGCTTTTAAGTATTTAGTCACTTATTCAAAGATTCATGTATTTAAAGACTAGTTAACCATTGTTACCACTTTTAATCCTGAACTAACCATTTAACCCAGAAATGAGTTAATCCATGCCAGTGTTCTTAAGTGCTGCAGGTGGACAAGCTGCTCTAGAGGGCAAAGAGAAAAGAGGACTGGGAAGAAAATAAGAGAGCATGAGAAAAAATTGAGTTTAGAGATAATTGTGTGGAACAGATTATAAAATGCCTGAAAAATTAGTCTTTAGATTAAGTGCTTCAAAATGTCAGAGGAGAGTCACAAAACCTAGAGTGCATCTAGTGTAATGGTGTCTACAAACAGTTTGTTTGCTGTTTCACTGTTTCCTGGGTGTCCAGTCTGCTTATGGGTGAAAGACTTTCTGCTTCTGTTGGGGTACAGGCAGTTCTTAATGTCTTGGCGGAATGGCAACCTTGGATGGGTTTGCACTGAGAAGCATTTATTGTTAGACCACTCTGAGGTGAAGATGTGGAGCTCAGAGAAAACTGGCCTCAGAGGAATGAGACTGGGGCCAGGCCTAATTCAGTCTTAATTTTCATTTTTTCCATTGTTTTCCTTTTTTTTTCCTTTGGGAAACATTTCTATGTATTTTTGAGACAAGTTAATTAAAATACAAGTAATTTCTTAGAGCTTTACGCAGTTGAAGCTAGTTAGTTTTCCTCCTTATGATATATTCAGTTCCCCTCAATACTGAAACCAAGGATTCCAAGAGAAGTGGAGATCACACAGCTACAGTTTGGCTCTCAAGCCCAGGATTAAGACACTCTCATGAAACCATTGAAAATACTCCACAGATGGTGTTCTTGTGCCTCTATAAAAACCAGAGCACTTCCTTCTCTGAACTTGTCAATGTGTCACTTAAAATAGACATTAGTATTTGAAGACACACAAAACTTCATAACATTAATAACAGCTTCATAATGTTAAAGAGAAATATATAACATGATGGGATAATGAATGTAGACATTTTTGGCTGCTCTTCAGACAGGAGATTTATTAGAAACACTGTAGGGTTCTAATTCCCGACCTATCTCTTTTCCCTGTTTGCAGTAACGTTCTCCATTTGCCTCTCTCTTAAAACTGAATCTTTTTAGGTACCATTTTTTAGCAAACATTGTGAAGGAAAAGGAAGAAGAAACCTATCCAAACCAGAATATGGATGATTCATAGTAAGAACTACTGAGGCTGTAAAAAACCTTGGTAGGGATTCTGACGAGTTGGCATATCTCCTTCCACATCAATAAATTTGTCACTGGTGCAACTGTTTATTCCTTTGCAGTTGTATGATTTATGCTGGACCTTTTGTACTGCTTATGTGGACCTATAGCTCATCCTCAAACGGTAGAAGATGAACTCTGACTAATAGATCCCAATGACTGTCCTATAATTTATGCAGGATCCGTGTTTTAAAAGGGTAGTGTGCATGATTTAAGTAGAATTTCAGTATATAGCCATGGTTTGTCCTTTGCTGTCAGCAAAGCCATCCTAAGTTCATTTCTTTCAAGAAGCTCCAGGCCAAATGTCAGGAAAAATTAAATCAAGCAGTGATGTAGTCCCATAGGGAAAATGTATTTCAATTGTGAGGTATTCATGGGTATAATATGTCATCCTGTAGTCTGTGACTGTTGGGTGCACTTACAGGCAATGCAGATTGGTAATTGCTACTTGTTAAGAAATTTGGGTATTATAAAAAATGACCTGCCAGAGAGAGAGACAGTTTTGTTAATTTTATTTATGAGACTTTCATCAAAATTGGAGTGATGTGTGTATGTAGCAGAAAATCCTCTTTGTAACAGCATCTTTTATTAAAGAATATAGTTTTTGTCTTCCAGCAGGGAGATACAATAATCTTTTAGAGCTTTGGTTTCTGTAGTCTGAGAAAAAATTTAAACACAAGGTCCTAATTTTGCTCAACCAACATTCTGATACACGATTTGCCCTTCCTAAGGGCAGGTGTAAGCAAATTTTCCATCTTCCCAACAGATGTGGAACAAAGCTAGGCTTGTTGGATCAGCCTGAATCCAAAACTGGAAAGAATTAATTCTATGTTCTGTAGTTTTGTTTTTGTAGAAAGTTCCTTCTTTTTCCTGGCATATTTTGAAGAAACCAAGCCAGAACCTACAGTTCAGATTATTCTTTATGTGGATACCTGACCTAGGAGCAAGATTGAGGACATCATAGTTGGAGCCACAAACTGCCTGTCCATGAGACACTTCCCTGCCCATGCAGTTATTTTAGGTTATTCCAGCTTTTCTGGGGGCATAGGGGCTTGCAGGGGTTTTCTAGATCATATGTAATTGCAGTTAGGTAACTCTGTGATATCAGTAACCCTAAGCACTTGTGTAGCACTGAAGCATCCATGTCATTCTTAGCCCTATTATTTGATTACTGTGATGCAGTGCATGTGGAACACACATATAATTTAGGATCTTTTCAGATGCAAATGGATGTTTAAATCAGAAGAAGCTGATGCACGTTTGATAGCAGCATCCTTCCAGAATGAGAAGTTTTATCACCTTTTAGATCTTTACAGAACAATTTACCTGATCTCTCAGCTGGACAAAATCATTATATTGCTTTGGGCTTTAGCAACTCTCTGACATTAATGATCTAACTCTGTATTGCTCCTATATCTGAGGAAAAGGGTGATAAAGCCATATTTCACAGATTTATTTTAAGGATGTGAGAAGTGGACGAGGCCAGATTCTGCTTCAGCTGGTGTCACCCTAAGTCCAGAAGAGGTGAATTAAAAACCCAAAATAATTTTAATCAGAGCACTTGTGTTATTCCACAGTAACGCTTTCCAAGCCGGCAGCCTAAAACCAATGACAGAAAATGAATGAATCGCAAGAATTTCTGAATACTTTCATTGTGCTCCAACACAATGCATGAGATGTTCCGGGTAAGGAAATAGGTTGCACAGAGTTTTGAGTAGGAAAAAGCTCTCATGAACTTAACCCTTTAGAGTCTGCTGCAGGCAGGAAAATTGAGGATGGGCTGCCATCAGACAGTTTTAACTGGCCCTTGCATATCTGGCAAGCCAGTCCTTTTGGGGAACATTTTATTATTCATGGCCTATTTCAAAGATAGGTCTTTTCACATCAGATTCAGCTTTATTGCTTTTTGTTTTTGGTGTGGATTTGTTGAACTAAAAAACCCATCTAAAGAAAGACAAAGTTTTTGTTGAATTCTTTAGTATTCATTCTTCCGTGTCTTAGAAGAATCGTGAATTACTCGAGTTGTCTTAGAACTATGGTACTTCAGGATACAGTTAATCAATGCCTCTTCACTGGAAAGAAACTTGGTTCACAGATCAAAGTGCATCTTTTCCATAATAGTGAGCAAAAGATTTTAATCAAGCTGCCCATATGACCATAAAGAGGTGACGCCTTTTCCTGAGGAGTCAAGGCTCATTGTTAATTCATTGAATCTTTCCAAAGTGCATTTCATTACAGTGGCTATTCTTTGTTGTATTGCTGGAATTTGTTGCATTGCTTGGATTTAGGACTTTTTCCGAGGTCATTTCAGTGTCCAGCCTCAGTGATGCTGTGCCATCCACAGACAACTGTTTTAATTGCTTAGGTTTCTAATAAAGATGTTACATAAACCATAGATTACTAACAGGATGGAAGCATGTTTATTGATTAATTTCTTATCACTGGTACTGTCTGTGTAGACCAATAACTAATGTTCATAGCTCTTGGGGTTGAGTAAGCATTCATTCCTGTCCTTTCTTCCCCAGGATCTCCTTTGTTTTGTTTCATAGTTTTCCTGCCTTTGATATAGTTGCTTGCAGTATTTTTCTCCTTTGTTTTGTCTCCTTTCCAGTGACTTACCCCTTCCTTTACTGGAACCAATATTAACAATTTTTTCTAGATAATTGATTTTCTCAACTTTTTTCCTAGTTACCTCTTTTTATCTGTTTTTGATATGCTCTCTCTCATTTTGTTTATGGAAAAGTTCTTGCTTCCATCTTAATTATATTTTATGCAGGTATTTAAAATACAGTAGTTTCACGATTATAAACCGCACCTGAATATAAGCCGCACTTCCAGGTAGCTGGGAAGACCACGGGATTTGTCCATAGATAAGCCGCACCTGAATATAAGCCGCACCACTGGGGTAGGCTGGATTCTTCAATGAAAAAGGTGCGGCTTATATTCGTGAAATTACTGTACATTTCCCTCTTCTGCCTTCATTATATTGGACATGAGATTTTCCTCATAGTAGCTGTTACCTCTTGTACAGTTGATCAGCAGCACCTGCAGGTATTTCCTTCCTTTTGAGAGACTCATTCATTGCGTACTGGCCCTGGCTGAGGCTCCTGAGAGATGGAAGCTTTCACTGAAAAATGTGAGAAAAAAGGAGAAAAAATATGAAAAAAAGGTTTGTTAGGAAGCAAATAAAGAGTCTTTTCCAATTGCCAAATGAAGCAATCTTTCTGAAGAAGATGGAAGACAGTACAGTTGTTGGCAATTGTGAGTCTTAACCGTTCTCCTTTGACAAAGCAATTTCTGTAGATGGTAGCAAATGATGTTCTAGTGAGGAGAGCACAGCGCAGAGCCCACCTGAGCTGCAGATGGCAGTGGGACTGAACCAGCTCCTCTTGGATCAGGGAGTCTGAGCTGTCCAGGCATGCAGCTTTCTATTTCTTTGCATTTAGCCTTTGAAAAGTGTGGTTAAATTTTTAAAAGTAATTTATGAAGTTTGGTGCATAATGATAGATGTGTTTTTTTTTTTTTTTTACAGAAACCATTTGTGGACAATGGTTATGTTACACTGTTATTTCTAAAGACTTCAGGGATTCTTTTCTGGCCATATGACTCACAACTTTGAAGTCACTGAGCAAAGGGTCAAGCCCTTCCTCACTCAATAGATGCTTTCAGTTCCAAGTGCTACCAGTACATTCAGGGCTAAAACTCTTGTTATTGAAACAGCTGTAGCTTCAAAATGTCGTGAAGCTGCACTAACGCTTCATTTCCTGCAGTGAATCATTTTACTTATGGAAGTATAAAAGCCAGGGACATTTAGGGGAAAAAAAAAGACAGAAATAGAAAGAAATAAACCTTCTGTCCTCTGAAATGGATCTTTTTTTTCCCCCCATTGGATAAGTTTGTCCTATCACAGCAGTAAAATGCAATGATATGGAATAATTATATGCTCCTAAGCTTTTCCAATTGATCTACTGTTGTGAAAATATATTCAGTAAATTCACCTGACTTTGGACAGCAAAACACAAGGACATTATGAATAAAAGAAACACTAATTTGGCTGATACAATGGAGTTCCTGTGACCACAGGAACATCATTGTCAACCTCTATTCTAGATTAGAGTAGGTTTGTTGTCAGAAAAATCGGTGTGTGATTCAGAAGGTGACCTCAGTGATTACTTGTGGGCTTTCTAATTTATTCCCTCCTTCTACTTTTTCTTCTTAAAATTTTATTTTGCTTGGAAAACCAAGCTCATTTATTCCTGTTACTGATAGCAGGAAAGTGATTTAATTAATTAATTAATTAAACCAATCATTCATTTATGCTTTTGGCAATATTTCTGGGTGAGGAAACGGGAAAAATAAAGCCTAGATTTCTTTTCCAGACTGACTTTCTGATACTGCTCATATTTAAGGTATAATGTATTTTAAAAAATACTCATATTTAAGGGAGGACATGAAAAGAAGAATGTGCCATTACTAGTGATTTGCATCTATCAGTAACTGCAATTTGAAGCAGCACTGTATTAGCACTGTGAACAATGAAAACAGAAAAATGCAATGTCATAGATAAGAAGTATACTCATTACTATTCCCCTGTTTTCCTGGAAGTATTCATCTTCTGCCTTTGTCAGCCGTACTTTAAAATATGAGGCAAAAATTGTTTAAATGTTTGTCAAATGGAGATGTAGGAGTTAGGAAATGCTGTAATGAGAATACATGAGATAATATATATGCTTTGTAATGTACACAGTTCGATATTATTAAGACATTACTGCAGAATTAACAGATTTAAAAAGGACACTATGTAACAGCCAATGAACATGATATATTGCAAATAAGGTCATCTTGTTATACAGCTAGAAGTAATAAATTTATAGTGCTCATGATTGTTTCTCTGTATACATTTATCCTTCAGAGGCATTTAAATGTTTTGCTTTGCGTCTTAAAACAGCAGAAGAATTTACAGTCAAACATGAGAAGCAATGAAAATAGAAGGAAAATTAAGAAAAAAAAGGAGGCAAATTGCTTTTCAGAGGCTGGGTACGAGAGGAGAATATGCCTTCAAAATATGTTTGTATATTTAAATTTCAAGATTTTTATGAAAATTCTTTATTTAAAGAATTTTAGTGAGAGGCTGTAACTTGCCCAGATACACAGCTGCTTTAACAAAAAGAAAAACAACTCTTTCATGCTTTGAGTTTTTGTTCAATTAAAAGTTTGATAATTTCAAGAGAAAGTTTTAAATTTTGTGGGTTTATAATTGAGTGTTTGAATTTTAAATGCCGTTTTCAGCTGTCTGCCTCCTACTTTTTAATTTGACTACAAGAAATGACAGGACTTGTGAAAAACAAGGAAAAAACCCAACTACAAAAAAAAGAAAAAAGGAGACCATAAGTTCTGTCAAAGTAAGCAATAAAATCTCCCAACCTCTCTTCCAAAATGTTGGGATTTAATATGGAGAAGTCAATTTTTGTCTACAAACACCTACTTTGAAAAAGAAAAACCTGACTAGTTTTATTTGTTACATTATTATGGTAGAAGTGAGCATTTAGAAGGTTTTTGAATGGTGTGACAACTGTAATTACCCACACAGGGAATAATTTTTGAGAGTAGGGGGATCTTCAATCCTGTTGTCAAAGACATGTTAAGAACGTTTGGCTGAAAACCAAAGCATGACAAATTCAAGCAGAAGGTAAAAGCACAGGTTTTTAACGTGCGTGTGTTTGTGTGTTATCTATATGAAGTTCTGCAGGGCTAATATTCAGAGTAGCTGACAAAGTGGGGAGATGGAAGAAGAATTTTGCTTTATTTTCTTGGCTCCATATCACTTTGAATGCAGTGACAAGGATCAGGGTGGTGTGACAGATTTGTAGACTAGGATATGTAGTTCCCATTCATTAAATAGCACAGCTCATGGCTTTCCAGAGGATGAAGCAAAGCGATTTTTTGCAGTGTAAAACCAGGGAGGTTGATACAACAATATTTGACCAAGACAGGGACATGTTTTATGCTGTGGTCAGCTGCAGTTGGCTCCAGCTCCTGGTTTGCCCAAACTTGTGGCTGGGTGATGGAGCAGGCAGGACAACATGATGTCTGCTGGGTTCTAGGTCTTTCCAAGGACAGGGGAAGGGCTGTTGGGTAGAGGTGAGGCTGTGACTCTGTGCCTGCTCAAGACTTGCTCATGGAAGAGACAGGAGACTGTTTAGCGAATTATTTGCAATCCCACTGGATGAAGGAAAAGTAGTATCAGGTTAACCTGCATGCTCCAAAAGAATTGATGAGTTGAATCCTGACAGATCAGAGGGTTTGTGAAGGATTGGTCAGCATTAGTACTGAGCCATTAGGAGTTAAATTGTTTTCCCAGAGCCTCAGAAAGTAGTGGAATTGGAGCCAGCACTTGAAGCCAGGATTTGAAGCCAGGTCCTGTGGATGGACAATGAAGCTCGTCTCTTTTTTTCATGGGGTACACAGCAGTTGGGTAGAAACATTTGTAATATATGAATTCAAAATATCTGCACAATTAAATTGTAGCGTTGATCCTTCAGCAGTTGCATTTGAGACCTCTGTGGACTAAGGAAGTCAGACTTTAGTACATTTTTTATTTCCTAAATTGATATTGTAATATTTTTTTTGCTGCTTAAAATTTTTCCCCTGAAATTCCAACATTTGATATACTTCCTCCATCGGTCTCTGTCCAGATTTGAATAGTCTGTGAGGTAAATTTAATTTCTCTGTTGCATCATTAGATTCAACAGCTTCTCAGAATTTGCATCCTGAGCTGTGTTACAGAATTCTTTGTAACTCATCCGTGCACTTGTGAAATTTGGACTTAAATGAGTAAGATGTGAGTGGTTTTCCCCCCTGTTGCTTATGGGTAATTAAAATAAATTGATATGGAATGTATCTTAATGTTTGGGGAAGACCTCATGTTAAGACAGAGAATTGCATAGGAGGTTGTTTTTTTGCTGCTAACGCTTAGGTAACACCCACCTCATTAGTGCAGATTGCAATTATTGTTAATTAGTTCATGCAAAACAAACCAAGGAGATTGCCTCATTCTTTTCTAAATCTCACCTTTTTCAAACTTTTGTTATTCCAGCTTCTGTTATACAATTACTGTAGATTTACACTTAATGAGTACCATGACATCCTGAATAATGCTCTCCAAGTCAAATGTGTTTCTTGTTTGCTAAAATCTGAACTCTCTGATCTTCAGTTGCACTGACTAGTATCTCAGGTCAAACAAAGGTATAGCTCATTCCCCCTGTGTGCTTCGAGCACCTCTGTTTTACTCCAGGTATTTAGTGCTGTAAGCATTTCATGCCCAGAGGGTGCAGATTTACACAGCTGTGTGCCCTCTTAGATGCAATTCATTTCAGCTAGTTGCTGCACTGACACACAGAGAGGTAAAATGTTGACCAAGGGCTTGTGGCAGCATGATGTCTGAACTCTGGCTGGCACCCTTCTCAAGATATCCTCACTTGGAATAATTTCCAACTTTTGCAATGATCAACCTTGTTTGTTCCATCCCATTAGTCTTTTGAAATCTAGGTATGCACAGTGTGTACCTTAAGGACATTAAATCAGCTTTTGAAGTCAGTTTGGCAACCCTGCCTTGTGAGTTCTGTGTGTTCCTTGGCATTATTAGCCCCATGCTTGAATCAGCTGAGCTAGGTCACTAGGAATGAGTTGAACAGAGGTAAAGGATGTGGAGACAAACAAACAAGTATGGTAATTTAAAATGTTTTGAAATAAATTTCTCCCTGCATGAGGTATATCTGAGAGAGATCTGTGGTGTGCTGAGATGGGCAGAACCTGGGCACACTGATGCAGATTGCACAGTATCGTACACTGTGCCTGACATCCAAGAGGCAATGAAGGACCATTAGAAATTAAAATCAGAAATTAGGAGTGTAAGTAAAACTCTTTACATGCTTCTATTCGCAATACAGAAGGAAAACACCCAAAGGGAAACCCATTTGTTTTTACCAGAAGGATTTTAAATGAGAGTAGCAGTAAACCCCAAACATTTGTTGTGTTGAAGCAGGAGCCAGCCTGTGGCATTTGTGCCGTTCTGCTGCAGCCATCGTCTCTGTTTCACCTCTCTGGAGGGTCCTGCAGGCTCAGGAGGTCGATAGTCAGGAGTCACATTCCAAAAGTGCATTTCTTCAGTTGCTTTGTGATGCTTGATGTTTGCTTACAGAATAAATCTCCCAGATTCAATGTCAGGTGAAATGTTGACTCATCTGAAATCATCAGAGCCAGCATTTGACACGAGGTCTTTCCGGTGCTCATGCTTTCTTCTGCTCTGGGAACGATTAGGAATACTTCCAAGCCTCTGTTCAACAGCTGAAGATGAGCCTTCCTTTCCACTCCAATTCCATGGGATGGTTATTCAGGAATAGTCCTAATATTGTCAGAAATATTTACAGTATATGCTTTTGATCTTATGCTAGCAGAAATAATATTTTTTATTGTTTTTTCACTTGTCAGCCAGTTGTGTGCACATATTGTAATCCAATACTCAGACAAGTAGGAAATCTCCAAAGTGCTTTTGGCTTTCAAGAATTTTAAGCTTTGCAAATAAAGTAACTTTTGGCAGATGTCTAGTGTGAAGGGTATGAATAGAAAATAACAATCATTATGTTTCTACTGTCATTGTTTCTGCGTTTGTTCAGAGCTTGGCAGTAAGTAATGTTATGGTTTGCATTTTTGGGTGTATATTTTGGTTATGGTACAGGCAAGAGTTGCAAAAGCACACTTGTTTGCTTTGAGTTTCAGAGGAGAGGTAGGAAAGGATATTTGTTGAAAAATGAGATTAAAAAGGTGTGTAGGCTAGGACCACAAACCCAGTCCTCTTCTTGCTTAGACTGGTCCAGCCGTTGCCTTGAGTGACTTGCGTGTGCACGTCTGTGGATCCATGACATTGCACTTGGGTACAAAACTGGAAAAGGAAAAGGACTGCTGCTTTGGTAGTGGTCTTCCAGATTTGCTAGAAGTATTGATAAATCTGCCAGAGTCCTCTTATTGAGCTCTCTGAATTAACATGCAGAATACACCGGGATGCAGAGTTGCTTTGTGCTTGACTTGGTCTGTTTTATGAGGAAATAAAAACTAGGGGTTGAAGTAAAGCAACCAAACCTCTGCAATTAAAATCAGTTGTTTTGTAGTGCAGGCCTGCCTTATGCTGCATATTTTTTCAGTCAAATGAGTGGCATCTTTGCACAATATTTAACAGGTAGAGCTGTGTGAAAGAAGATGCTTCCTTAAAGCATAAGGCAGAGAAGCAGTGAACGGTATTGGTGGTGATGTATCAGTTCAGCTGTGTTCTCTCCCAATAGGCTGAGAAATGTTATTACACGACCTCCTGGTGAGAGCAGCTATCATTAAAATAGTTAAAATCAATATGGCTCAAATCAAGAGAGAGATTTTATGCAGTAGCCACAGAGGGTCTTTGCTGCTGGTGCTAAGTGTTTATGACTAAATAGCTTTATATTTTAGATGACAAAAAACCAGCAATTCTGGCCAAAAAAAAAAGAAATACAAAAACGATGGATATGATATATCGAATGTGACCAATATCTTATATTTGAGTAACTCAAATACAGCTTGTATGTGTGTCAAGAGACTGCTGCCAAAAAACCCAAAGCAGCACAAGCTTACCTTAGTTTCGTACTTGAATTATTTTCCCTTTTTATATTGAAAGATGACATATTTTTGTCATTGATATCTCTCTATTACTATACTATTTTAGATAACAAGTTCTAACTTAATTTATGGAACTTGACTGTAGTTCTTGATTTTGCCACTTTGTGTGAAGCTTAAACTGCAGATAGGTCAAAAATGAGTGGAAGGGTATTAACTGTCCCTTAATATTAACCCTGCATATGGATACTGCTGGGGAGTCCAGTGACAGTTGTGACTCTGGGGACTTCTGGTGGAATAGGAAATTGAAACCAAGAGATTCTGTAGTTTGGTTTAGCCTGAGGCAATAAGCATTACTATTTCTGAGGTCTGCTGGAATGCCGCAGGAAATTGAAACTGGGCTGAGTGCAGCATCGAAGGTGACAGGTGTCATTGTCACCATCATTCCTGCACTCTTAGGGGAGGTTTGAAAGAACTCAGAGACTCTGTAAGGGACATGCCAATGGGGCAGTGATGGGAAGATGCTGCTTTCTTTCTATGCACTTTTAACTTGTCCTATGTTTGGTGGTGTCACTGTTTTGATAGGTGGAGCAACTCTCTCAGCTTTATTCAGCTTTTTCCAGGCATCTTATTTCCAAATGTGTGCTTTCTGTCTGGGACAAATGCCACAAGTTGGTAGCCTGAAGGAGGAGCTAGCAGGAGGTGGAGGAATTAGGTAAAGAAAATACAAGAATTTGACTTCAGTGTGGAAAGAAAAACCAATAGTACCTTGATCATTGCATTTTTGTAAGTAATTTGACACAGGTCATTGGGACTGGAGCCTACTAAAGCAATGTGGTCACTTGACATAGGTGCTCAATATATAAATGCAAAACAGATAAGAGAGGCATTGGTTTTGTTTTTTTTTTTGACTACTTGGCTGTTTCTTGACAAATGCAACATGGAGTTGTCTGGGAGTGCCCTCCTTACCATGTTTTCAGTGTGTGTGTATGGGTGAATGATACTGAGAGGTGAAAAACTTTCATTCTCCTCCTTACACACTTGCTTCTCTCTTTCTCATCTATTTTTCTTTTATTAATTCTCCTTTCACTGTTATATGACATCAAGGAATGGCATTCACATTGGAGGTTTTTGGGAATTTGGTTAAAAAGGTAGGGAGTTTGACAGAAGATGTGTATGGGGCAGATGTCTCTTCTTGTGCCAGTGAGCTTGGCTCCTGAGCTTTTGTATATATCAGAAATATAAACTCAGATCTGACTTGGCAAAGAGCCCCTAGCTCTTGAGCACTTGACTTAAAACCTCAGGACAGAAATCTTCTTGGTTTCCTATCTGCTATAGCTTTGAAATGTAGATTAGTTCGTATTGATTTTGTGTATTTGTGTGAATGTGTTCATACCTACATACTTTCTTCCACCTCCCTGCCCTCCCCCAAGTATTTTAGAATTCTCTTTTCTGTAATTTTCCTTCTGTTTTGTCCAAGGCCTTACTGCCACTTCAATACATACAGGATGCTGTGGAATAAAAATCTGTGAAGATGTAACACCTTAAACTGGCAGTCAGCCCTTTTCCAGCTGACGCACAGACCATTTGAAGGCACTCTAGTTTGAAGATAAAGTACTTGCAGAGGGAAGATAATGTTTGAGAAGTAAAATTCAACTTTCAAGGACTGGGGCACAGGTTGGATACCATTTGGATTTTTCTTCATCTTACAATTTCTAAAATGTTCCGGTTTTAGGTCAAAACCATTCTTCTTGCAGAAATCCAAAAACTTCAAAGTCATTTTGATGACAAAAGTTTCACAGCTTGGGCTGAAGTTACTGATGTGATGGAAACTGCTGTGGGCTTTGAGACCTCATGGGGTGTTGTAGCCAAAATTCTCTTGTTCATTGAAAACCAAAGTTAAAAGATAAATGCAAACCATACAAAAGCAAATGTAAAGTTTTTAAAAGACCAAAGTTTTAAAATTAGTGTATTTTATTCTGATCTCTCAGTGTTAAATTGCATGCAACATTCAGAACAACTCGTTTTACTATTCCTGTAATTAGATTTTTTTATACTATTGTCATCTACCTCTTCCACCATCAGTTAGTACCTTGTCTGTTACAGAAATGAACCAAGAAACTATTGTGATTGAAAGAATTTGCAATCTAAATGTACAAATAGACAAAGGAAACATTAGTCTCTTCTTGTGTAAATGGGGTATATGCACAGGGAAATTCAGTAATTTGGGTTTACATAACCTACATCTGCTCAAGACCTGGATCCCTAGGAACGGAGCCCACACTTTGCCAAATCTCTGAAGATATGAATCTCTTTTGTATAGCTGGTTGTGCCATGGAACAGGCCAGAATTATTTAAGAATCACACAGAAGGTGGCCTCCCCAGCATGTAATTTAACTGTTTGTTTTCTAAGCCCCATTCCACTGGAAGGGAACTGATGGAGAAGTGAAGCAGGGTTTCTATGGCAGTCCAAGCCAGATATCCCAAAGAAGGGTTATAATGCTAATGTAGGATTTTCCTTGCTTTCACAGTAGTTCACCTGCTCAGCTTTCACCACTGAGGTATGAGCAGGATCATAGTCTTCATTACTAAATGCCACTGATTGGTTAAAAGGCAAGTATGTGAAAGAGTGTTGCTATATGTTTACATGTGATCAAAGCAACTATAACATTCTACCACTACGCTGTATTAAAAAACTTTTTTTAAAAAGAAGTTGTGTCTGTTAGTACTGAGTTTGTCCAGGTTCAGGCTTTAATACATTTGAAGTTTGGGTCCTATCTGGCCTTTTAGTCCTATGTAGAGCTAAACCATATAATATTTTAATATGATAAATGCGTTATTTTACCTTGTGGGTTTTTTTGCATTAATTTTTATCTGCTTGCAAAGATCAATCCTTTTTTTACTGTGAAGTCTGTCAATTGATCTCAGATTTTATACAGTAGCTTCTGCATCCTAATATTTCACTGAGTTTGTTTTGAGACAAATTAAATTTACCTTTTTGACAGCAGTTTTACTTTTTAGTTAATCATCTTTGACTATGTAGCAGGAATTGTCTGAATGCTTCTTTTTTCACTAAATGTTTAGTTCGTTTAATTTCTTGTTATAAAAGCACTTTCTGTAACAGGATTGGCACTTATTTCAACAGTACAAAAACGTTCTGTATCATTATCAAAGTAACCACCTGGAGTGCTGTAAGCAATGCACATACATGGAACAAAACTGTGCTTTGTTACAGATTTTCAAATGCAAAGTAGCTGCATGTCAATTTAAAATAACTTTTAACTTCAGTAGAGTTTCTCAAGATTTATATATGTGTAATTGAGAACAAAATGCAGCTTCATGCGTACATCTAATAATGCAGCAGCACTGCAGGAGAAGTAAATCTAAACTTTATTGCTGTCTAATAAATTATCTGGTAAGCACTATAATCAAACTACAAACCAGTTCATTAGTTGCAGACGACATCACTAAATTGGGTCTAATAGAAGCTATGTAGTTGCAGAATGTGAGTGTCTGATTGTGAATATTATTGCTGTGACAGCAACAGTTAATTCAAATAATGATGGAACTTTAATGAATGAGGTTGTGTGACAGAATTAGCAAGAGCAGATTTGCTGAATAATTGGTTCTTTCTTGGTACAGTAAGTCATTGATTTCTATTCTCTTTCTTTTCCTCCTTCCTCTTACAGTTGTCATCATCACTCTGGTCATATGTGCACAATGTCCTGAGACCTCAGCCCCAGCTGCAGCAGCACAGAGCAGGCCTGGCAGAAGAAATGCCAGACTAAATCCAGCACCAAGCCTGCCCCTAGTCCCAGGGGTGCAGGTTGTGAAAGAAAGGGAGGGAAAGCTCTCATGATGAGGAACAGCCCCTCTGCTCTGTTGCCAGAGCTGGGAAAGCAGTGGGGGTTCTGCTGCAAAGCTCTTCTACCTGCTCCTCACTGTTTTAAGAAATGAACTTGCAGCCTAATGCAGTGCTGTCCAAGTGTAAAGCAATGTGTCTGCACTGCAGATCTGATGTATTTGTTCTCTTCATTCACTTTTCCTTGATTTGATCTGTTGCTATTTTGCTTACAGATCAAACACATTGTCCTTTTCTCTTACAGTGTGGATACTCATCCATTTACATATACATGATCTGTGGCACAGTGTGCTTGCCTAGGAGCTCAAGAATGCATACATCCATCCATAGCAGGTGCTACAGCGTTTGCAGAGCTATGATAGCACTTTCCCAGCAAAAGCTTTCTGGGTGTGTAGCATCATCTAGTATGTAATACTGTTTAATACATTTTTTAATAGCACCAGACTATGGCTTGTACTGCCAGACTTAAATTGAAAGTAGTTACTGTAATAGCCATATTAAGGAGAAATGAAAAATATGAACTAAACCACTGGAGGCAGTTGGTTAAGATGTGGCTTGATAGGCAGGTGTCCAAAGATCAGATGTAGCTCTAGACTCTGTATTAAAATAAGTCCATTTTCTTGTACATTTCACTTTTTCTTAACATATTTCAGAAAGTTTAGATTTGGAGCTATATTTAGTCTCTCAAGGGCCCTGCTTTGATTTTGTTTTCACATGCTGAAAGCTTTGATTGGACCTGCGTGTTAACTTGCCATCACTTCAAGGAAGTGTTACATGGATTCATCAGGACTCGTTTTGCTGCGCCCTGACTCCCTGACGTGTTCTGCAGCAGGTGGGTGCAATGACAGCTCCCTGCTGCTGATGCCACTGCAGCCTGTGCCCTCCTCTCACACACAGATTCTGGGTTTTAAGCATATAACTGCATTTAAGTGTTCAGAAATTTGGGACATCTACTTTGCAAACTCTGTCAGTGCCAAAACAAGGCTCCTAAATAATTTGTAAAAATAACATTTTCCGTAGGTCTCCACACACTGGAGTGACAGGTACAGGCTGTGCAGGAACAAAGAAAGCTGTTCCTTTTCTATGCTCTGTGCATATCTTCACCAATATTATATGTTCTGGAATCACAGATGATTCCATAGATTCTAGAATCCCTCTAATTTTGGGTTAACCTTTTCGGTTCTAATTTCATAGAATAATGAAATATTGACCCAAACAAGGAATGTAAGTGTCCACAGAGCTGGAGGAGAGATGGAAATTATTTAGGTAATACACACATTTTGGTTCCTCTTTTACTAGCATGAAAATTTTTATTGGATTCTGGAGAGTTGAGAAAGTAAGGCTTTTTAATCTGCTGTCTGCAGGATTCTTGCAGATGCTTTGCAAAACTTTTGTACTCCAAGAGCTCTGGACTGATCTTCTGCCAAAATCCAGGAGGTGTTCTGCTTTTTTTGATAAAGCAGGCAGTCTTTGTTTGGTATCCTGTCAACCAGGATCTAAGTAGTATAATGAAATACGTGCTGCTGTGTTATAATCTTTAGTGAGTACATAACATTTAAAATAATTTTCAAATGGTAAACTCAGTTGCAGTTCATCATTATGGCCCCCAAAGCTATAGGATTAGGTACGACAGAGTAAAAACTCAAAACCTGCTTTAAATACAGTGTATTATAAAATCTGAAGACTTTCTAAATCTGTAACTTTATGCCTTGATTCTGCAAAGAATTGGGCATATATTATTTATATTGTGTGCAGACTTCTGTCATTTTTTTAAGACTTAAATGACAATGATTTTTGTTTGGTGATAATTTCTAACATACCAAAGACAATCTGACATTTACCCTTTGGCAGCATTTGGATGCAGCTAGAGACCTTCAGCTTTGACTCTGGCCATTTGTGTTGATAAGGCAGTAGTTGCTGTTTAAACAGGTGCTTAACTGAAAACAATTTTCATCTACTTCCTTATGGACCTTTTCTTACCAGTACTCACTGCAGCATCCTGTTGAGGCGTGCTGCCAGCAACCACTGACACTGTATTTTGATAGTTTACATATGAGCATTAGACAGGTCTTCATACCAAATTCTCTTCATGTTTCTAGTTTTGCAGCTAATAAAACAAATGAGCAGATGTTCCTGTTTCTTTTGAAGGTCATGGATTTGTCTACATTTTCTCTAAGTTTAGTCTTTTCCTTCTGAACAACAATATATATAAATTATTAACAAGAAGATATCCAAAGGAGTTTGTGGCTAGGTGGGGATTGGTCCCTTCTCCCAGGCAGCAAGTGAAAGGGCAAGAGGAAATGGCCTCAAGTTGCACAAGGGAGGTTCAGGTTAGATACAAGGAAAAGCTTTTTTACAAAAGAGTTGTCAAGTATTGAGACAGATAGTCCAAAGAAGTGGTAAATCACTATCCCTGGAGGGATTTAAAAAAAGTGCACAATTGGTGCTTTGGGACATAGTTTAGTGGTGTTTTGGTACCTGGATTAATTGTTGTACTTCATAATATTAAAGGTCTTCTGCAACCTAAATGATTCTGTGATTCCATAATTCATGGAATGGCACATTATATACAAACTTTTAAGCAATTCATTAATAGGCAGTTCCTGAAGGATATTTAAATTTAATTCAACATTTCCTTGCTAGATTAGCTTTCATCTCCTATATCAGTATAATGAACGTTTACCTATAAAGTTGTATATAAAATAATATCATATAAAGAATAATGTGTGTAGTGACTCTTTGATAATTATTATCATTGGCAATCCTTAAAGATCCAAAAAGCTATGTGAGGTATTTCAGAGCTCTACTATCAACATACTCTAAATATAGTCTAAAATTTACTTTATTTAAGAATGAGGAAAAAGACACAGATGTGTTTAAATGGATTCATAGTCTTCCATGCACAACTGATTATTTCTTAAAAAACAGCTACATCACTTTAATTTGCATTTGAATGTTTACTTATGGAAATTAAACCTATCTTAGTCAGATATATTTTTTAAGGGCAACTGCATGGTGTTCAGTGATGCAGTTTGAAATTACATTGTATATGGTATAGACACAACTGAGTGCAGAATGACTAATTGGAAGTTAAATTGATTTAAACCACCTCTAGGGATGCTTCACACAGAATGGTTGGTAAGTGGTAACTTCTTAAGTGATTGGAACTCTATGACTCTCAACAACTGCCAGTATCTTCAGGAGACACTTAGGGCTCAGACTTGTAATCAGTTTATTAAAGCTTAATGAATGACCTTGCATCAGCTGAGGTACAAGAGTGAAAGCCCAGCAACATAATCTACCTTAAATCTGTATAAGAGGTTTGACCTCCATGGGATTACCTGGCTGTGGGCTGAGAGTGCATAAAGATACCAGAGTTGTGGTAAGGTGAATTTGAGATGATAATCAAGTGTGTTGGGATAAGTGTTTGTGTTTTTCCTCGTGCGTTAAAATATCTCAGTGGATTATAGCCAGCAGTATGTAAATGAAGCATCTGTAGTAAATTCTTCCAGTGGTACTGCCCAAGACCTGCAAATTAATTACATAGGTACTTACTAGAATTTTATTTGCAAATTCCAGTAAGCTTGTGTTTGGATGTTTAAATTATATATACCTTACTGTTTTTCAAAAATCTTGAACTTTGAAATCATTGCAAGTTGCTAAAGGTTCACGTGTTTAGGCTCTTAATAACATAGGTGGACCTGGTTTTGAGCACCCTTAGGATATGATCCATAGTTTATTGCATTAATAAGAAGCCTTCAATTTATCTTACAGATATTAACTCAATCTGTAATCAATTCTGAGCTATCACTGAATATTTTAAAACAATTTATTTTAAAGAGTATCTCATTCTGCAATGGATGGACTTCTGGAAAGGTATTCATATGCAGTGATCACATCTGTGTTGCTGTACAAAAGAAGCCAGTGACTTGGCTTACAAAGAATTGTTCAGGGACTGAAGTCTGTACAATACAGGTCAGCAGGTGAAAATGCAGACTCTGTGTAATTGGTAGTGGTTTTGTTATTCACAGGTGTAATGTTTCCTCTGAATTGTTCTAAAAGATAAAAGATGTTTTCACCTCCTCTCTGTGAGGTGAAACAATGCTCCCAGCTCACCTGCTTCCCAGCAGTGTCAAAAAGGAGTCTGAAGTATGTTCTTTCACTGGTGCTTGATTTGAACAAAGGAAAATAAATCAGGATCTCAGGACTGTGGGCATTGTCCCATTGACTTGAATCCAGTCATTTCAGTAAACACAACCCAAGGTGCTGTAGAGTACTGGTGTTTTCCCTGTTGGATGGGTGGTAGGAAGTAGGCATTACGACCTGAGTGTAATTCTTCTTGCACAAACATTTATTTTGCCTTACAAAGATGTGGCAATGATGCTGCACCAGCAGCAGGAGCCCAACCCAAGCCTCTTCTGCTGAGCACCCTTCAAGTGACTTCGGAGGGACATGGTTGGGCATGCTGGACCTGCTTTTTTGGTAGCCCAAGGACAGTAGGCTGTCACACTGTCATCTCTGTCCATTTGCATCTCTGGTGTCCTGACTGAGTGATTGGGGAAGCAAGTAAGTAGAAATCTAAAGTACTCTTTTGAGGCTTCATTGATTTAGGACAAGACTCAGGTCTTCTGTTTCTTCGAGTAAACTTCTTTCCATGTGTTTTTAAATTTAAGATATAGAAAATCAAGATGAAGTAATAAGCTGGAATGATATTTTTTAGAAAATTAACCAAGTCAGAATCTTATTGTCATCTAGTACAATTTTTTTAATAATACATGTACGTTTTCATATTGGATATGATCAATTAATGAGATTGCATTTGATGCAAATTTCAATTCATTGTTGCTGTCATCACGTTCATGCATGTTGTAATAACATCAGTGTACTGAGCTAGTTTGAAAGGAAATCTGCCAAGGAATGCATTGATGAGCATGCACAGTTGGGAAGAGTCTTGGAATGAGTCAGAAGTGTGCATTTAATACTGAAAGATTTCTGTGGTGCTGTAGAGATCTGTAAACACTGAGCTTGAAACAGTAGCTTGTTAATGCAAACCATGCTGTCTTATGAACAACTTTAGATAACAACCCCAGACTGGATAAAGGATAGGTTTTTATTTCATTCTTTATTTCACTTTCTTTCATTAATTATTGAGCAGAAATATTAGACTGGACGATACCTCATTGTTTTCTTCACCTTTTCCGGAGCTGAATATAATCTCAGGAAAAGAAATCCACATAAACTATATAACGCATTTCTTCTTCTGAGGTTAACAAATAAGGAAGAGATGACAATATTAAAGAACTAATAGTTTCTTATCTATCCCTTACTCAGTCTTTGTTCTCTTTTCAGTTATAGACGTAATTTTTTCTTGAGGAACCTCCATATGTATTTCACTTCTAGCTCACATCTTCCCTGGCCTTACTTTCGAAGACAAAAATGAACTTGCATTTTCTTTCTGTTGTAACCAGGTTATCTCCTTTTTCAAGGGATATATTTTATACTAGCTTTGCAATCTGTAGGAGAAAGGATCCAAGACACAACCTGAAAGCACAGGTTTAAGAGTATGTGCTACAAATCTCATTTTATGACTCTGTTTGTTGATATACAGTCTCTTTTGTCATCCTTCAAAAAGGTTGATGGGCTTATTTGGGTATTATTTGAAACTAAATTGAGAGAGGAGAAAAACTCATGTAAGTCTTTGTACTGGAAGTGTAAAGGAACCCTTTCAGGACCCCACCTATGAATAACTGTCAGCAATGGAAAGAGAAATAGGACTGGTCCTGATGTATTTCCTTTTACCATTTATTGTCCTAGTTTTTCAGCAGCAAACTAGGGGCTGAAAGCTGTTCAGTGGCACTGTACAGTGCTGTGGCTCTCCTGATGAGCCTTTCCCAATGTTATGAATGTTCCCAGGTATGAAAAAGCCTTTGAACCCTTTCATAGATGTGGCTGAGTGTGACCTTTTCTGGTAATTCTTTTCCATGTTTTCTTACTCAGAAAGAGGGGAGACTGTCTCTTTTTTAGAAGTCAAGATCTGAAAGTGGGCAGCTTCAGTAGCTGTCTTTCATCATTCTGCTTGGAGGAAGAGGTCAGGCCACTTCACAATGATGAAGACTGATGTATCATGGACAGGGTCAGAAGTAGAATTTGCTTTATTCTACTAGAATTACATTAACTCTTAAAGAGCTGGGTTTTGCTCCAACTTCCTTTCTGTAGGCAATATCTTTGCTGACTTTTGTGGAACAGTTTACAGATAAAACATCTACTATCAAGCGGAACAGATCATCTTGATCACTGCTTACAAAAACCCGTTTTTCCCCACCTATCATCATTTTGTGAACAACTGTCTTACATTTTCCTTCTTCAGAGCTTTAGTGTTCTCTTCAGTCTGCTTTTTAGTTGCATAAAATGTCCTTCTTGTAGCCAAGGTAGGAGTTAATATAAAATTCCAATGCATAAAGTTTCCTACATTGCATAATGTGTCCATTTATATTGGCAAGTTCAGTTGTGTAATATGCACAGCATGGAGTCTGTTTTAAATCTGTCACTGATGGGAGGTTTCTCAACAGGCCCTTCCTGAATCCTTGGTAGAGAGAAGATCACATAGTGACCAAATGCTTGGCTGAACCTTGATTTTGCTGGGAATTGTTAAGGTTTTAGATTACTGCCATATGATAGCTAAGCAATGACCTATCTTACTGCTTGGTTTTTCAAGTCCCTTTGAAGCCATTGCCTTGGAGACACGTGTCCTTCAATGCCCATATGCAAGACAAACATACTGCTGCTCTAAAGACAGAAAGGCTGACATTTCTACAGCTTCCTCTACCAGTGCCATGGCTATTGAGACATTGTTGGTCTTTAATGTTGTTAATGTGTTATGTTTAATAAAAGTAAGTACTTCTGCTCTGATTTGTCCTGACCCAGATCTGACAATCTCAGAGTCATCTATCACACAGGAGTTTCCCTGTTCCTCCTCTTGACAGATTATGTGCTTTTGTTTCAGACAGAGTTGATCTCTCCTCTGATGCAAATGCACAGCCCCTTTCCAGACAGTATATCTTGTGAAAAAGATTTAATAATTCCAAAAGTCCCTTTCCTTAGTGGGGCTCTTAACCCATTTGTACTAGCACCATCTTTCTTATCCATTTCCTTCTGGAAAGGTTCATGAACTAGCCGTAGTTAAGGGTGAATTGACAATGAATACATAGAAAGGTGAGTCCATGCAGGTCCAGAAGGTCCTAATAGTGTCCCAGTGCTCTTGTTGCAAAGATTTTGTTGTTGTTGAAGTCCAGTAAGTTAAACTGGAGCTTTCAAACTGAATGTGGCTCTACTTATAACAGTTTAATCTTTTGTTTCCTCTAATAGGATAATGAGAGTATCAAAAGCTTGCTTCTCATGATCTTACTCAGTTCATAATGAACCACAGTGCAGCAACTTGTGCAGGGTCCATGTGAGGTGGTGATTTTCATGACTTCTGATCATATTTTTACTGGAGATTCTCTCCCAGGGATTCAGAAATTGTTCTTAATCCCTATATATGAAGGATTACATTTTCAAAGCTGTCAATATAGCCTGTTCCCATTAGTTGCAGTCAAGGGCAGTTTTATTTCTGACTTCAGTGACAGAATTATGTGCCTACTCTACATGCTTTTAACAGTCAAGTTCCCTAGTTGTTTTAAATTTGAAAGTACTTATCCCTGACTATTGTACTTTGCTTGATAAAATTATTTCTGGACTTGGTTCTTGACCATACCCCATGACCAATATAACCTTGCTAATAAGGAATTATAAACTTGTAAGTGGTTTCATCTGACCCAACTTTCCATGGCAGTGCCTTATATTCTCACTGTTACTTTTTGATAACCATTTTGTCTTCTTTGAGCAAAGAATCTGAAACATTTCAAGTATTATACGAAATTCAGTGGCAAGGGATTTGAAAAAGGTTTCTTCTTGAACATCCCATTATCCAAAGAATACATGAAGGGAATAGTTATGATACCATGAGGTTTCATATAAGAGTAATTGATTAGGAAAGTAGTATTTTAATGTTGAGCTTAGTGCTCCATAGGAGACTTAACTGAGAATCACCTTGCATTGAATACACCAGTAGGTGAGATCATAATTTAGGTGGTCACAGAAATGACACAGAATATCTGTCTGTTCCCTTGTTATTCTCTCCATCGTCCTCTTCCATTCTTTTCCTCTAGGTCTTCCCATTCAAGTTCACCATGCAGAACAGCTGCCCTGGGCCAGCTCCTGCTGAGCCAGGCTAATGGGAGATTTTTGTTGCTTTTCTGTGCTAATTTGTGGGTGGGTGTTGCACATATTAAAACCCAGACCAAAAAAAAAAACAACAAAAGTACTAAAACTGAAACAGAGCCTGAGCACTTCTGGGGAGGGTGAGATGGTGTTCTGGGAAAATGCAATTGCTGTGTATTCCATCTGTGCCAGTATCTGAGAGGAACGGTTATTAGAGCAGGACCCAGAGCATCACACCTGCAGTCCAGTCTCTGTGGGATCAGTAATTACATGTTAATTAACAAGTCTGGAATGAGTGAGAGTTTGCATGTCAGCAGATAATCTGTATAGTGACTAATAAACTGCAGAATGTTTTCAATTAGCAGGCTTGAAAAGGAAATCCCAGTGAGTGTTTTGCTTGGTCGGGAAAGGAGGGAATGAATGCACTCTGTTGTTAGTTACCCTCCAAATAGGAAAGTGGCAGATTTAAAAACTACATCGTAAAGATTAAGATCTGAGAACACAAATGCTTAAGTTACTTGCTACTACTGTGCATTGATGAAATCATGCAGAGTAAACTTCAGTGCAATGAAATTTTTCACTTGATTACATAACAACAAACATGGAAAAAGTCCATTCTTGCATAGATTCTTTAAAGCTTTAAGGTATAAAATGTATTTTTATTGCAAGTTTTTTAATGAACTGAAGTAGGGACAACTCCAGAACCTGTTTGCTGGGGAAACAAATGATGCATTCTTTCTTTGGCCCAATTTCTGGGAATCATTGACTATATTCCACCTCTCTTAGGCTTTCTACTGTGATCTCCAGGTGTTGGATTCTGCCATTATATATTAGTAATATTAGGAGAGCTTATTTCTTGGTGACCTGGCTTTTCTGTTCTAACTTAACTTTATTTCTCTTCTGTCTGTGTTCACACTCAGGGGCAACATTTGAAAAGGTAATTTCCAAAAGTGTTGGAGCAATTTTATAATTTTTAAATTTTTTTTCCCCCTAGGATGATATTACAAGAGCAGGGAATTTGGGACCCTGCTTTTCAATTAGCTACAAGTAAGGAGAGTTTATACAAGGGAAGATTCATGAAAAATTTGTTTTGGATTAATAGTTTATAGACTTGAACTATAACACTTTTGCATTAAATGCTTCAAGATATGTAGTACATAACTTTGAGTAATTTTCCAGCACTGCAGATGGATCAGAACCATTGAAATCAACCTGAAGTCATTGTTTTTATGTTAATTCTTGATAAGTGAGTCGTATTCAAAATTAAAATGGGTCAGAAGATGTATATTGTGATGGTCACGATGTATTTAGAATTACTGTTATGGAGATATGCTCAAAATATGGATGATTTTTGGCCTTGTGAATATCCAGAACTACCTGTCTCTGGCTCTGTGTTGTACAGGTGCTTTTAATGTTTTGTCCCAGAGAGGATGCTTTTGGGAAAGGAAAGCTGATAGAGATCTGCCTTGTACACTCTTCAACTGCATGGCTCATCTTCAGCTGTGTGGAGCCCTGGCTGGGCTGAGCTACAGAAGCAGGATTATAAACTTCACTCCTGTACTATCGCCACATCATATATCTCTGATAATGAACATTTTGCAGCAAGAGATTTTCTTTTTAATCTTGGAACAAGTGCAGCTTGGATATGAATAATGTCAACAGTTGTAGCTTTTCTTCTTAATAATCGTCAGTCTTCAGGTTGGCAGTGAGCTGTTGGCCTGTCTGAAGTACGAGCATAGAATCCACCTTTACATCCTGGGTGGTACATCTTACCCCTGAACTAGTTGTGTTCAAGGCATGAATTGCCCTTTTTAGACCTTCTGTCAACATCAATTTCCCTCCTTCACCCCCATCCCTCAGATTGCTGCTGCCACTTGTAGGGAAGCAAGGTGAAGGCACATGGGAAGGTGCTGGATCGTTTCCACATGGTGAGATGTGGCAGAGTTGGGCCAGTCACTTGAAAGTCCAGATGCTGCAAGAAGTTCTCCTCAGTTTCTCTTCCATGTTTTCCTGCAGATCCCTTCCTGGCTGCTACACTGAACTGAAAATGGATACAGAGATCTCTATACAATCTAAGGCATCATTTCCTTCATTGCCTTTTAATTAATTTGTATGGTTCTCGGTAGCATGTTACGAAATCAAATTGCATTTGGCCAAGCCTCTTCTAGGGCAGGCAGGCAGATTTTCTGCCATTTCAGATAAACTATGATCTCTGACTTCAAGACTTTTTGCTCACCTCCATCAAGCGCATGGTGGTAGTTTATCCTTAATTAAATTAATGTAGTTACTCTCCTCCCTTCCTCTTTCCCCCCACTTCCCTTCCTGAAGGATACCTGACCCTGTATCTCACATCAGCTTGCAGATTTTTAAGTTTTCTCATCATGTTAAATGCAGGATTGGTTGGAGCACAAGAAATGGGTTATGTTTTTTCTGAAGACAGTGTGCATTTAGAATTGTCCTCACAGGTAATTGAAGTTGCAGCTGTTGTACCAGCCACCTCTTTTCAGATTGTCAGGGAAAAGAGGTACTGTGGAAGATTAGAAGGTCTTCAAATCTGCAGTTGGTGTTTGGATACAAAATGTTATTGTGGTCATCTCGTGTTGATCCTTTGTGTTTTCCACTAGTCTGACAGTTGTCCATAATTTATTGCTCAGAATGTTTGTAAAGGGAGAGCAAGTTATATTTTTCCTCCCTTACATGACTTGTTCCAGATTGAATTGATCTAATTTAATTATTTTAAAGTAATTTCTCTCCTAATCTTGGGTACATGTAGAAATGATCAAATCACTTGTGACTCCTTTCAGAAGTGCAAACTTTGACAGGTTATACTACACAAAATGCCAAAAGAGGAACATCTCTGAAACAATAACAGCAGGATGGGATTTTTCAATTGCTATGAAATAAAACCACATGGAAGTGGACTGTAGAGGACTTAGGTTTTCAGATGTTCAGCCAACCTCATGGAAGTCACTTAACCCTCTGTACCTGTTTGTTTCTTGTTTGCCATCACCCATGTGATTTACAGTTTCTAGAAATTCCTCTCACAAGTGTCTCTAAAATTCTCTGAGACACCTGGGTGCCAAAGAACTATAAATATTAGCAAATAGTCTTCCATTCATAATGCTGTCTGAACTGGGGTCACCACCATAGCTTTAAAAACAGGCTTTCAAACCATGCAGTCTCAAATTAGAAGTAGTTTTAAAAAGCTGTTGCTTTTCCCAAGGTCTATAAAATCAGCTAAACCGAAGAAAAGCTGATGCCCTTAATTCATCTTGCTTTAATTTCTGCAATGTTAATGCCTCTTGTCCAGGCTGTCAGCATGGCTCCATGGTGAATCCCTCTGTATCCTCTTTGCAGGGGCGGCTTGAAATGCTGTGGGATTCCTGAGCTGAGGTGCCTGGCCAAAATCCTGTCCTGCTGTCTGCTGCGTGAGAGTGCATTACCCCACAAGGCAGGGGGCCATGCTGAACCTGCTGGGTTTTTAACTAGGCATCATGAGTCAGACACTTTACTGTTAAAAGTGCAGGGTTTGGGCTATTTAATTATTTGTTAGCTGTAAGAATCTGAGGACTCACAGACTGTCTCTTTTGAGGAATGCAGTGATTTCATCAGATAAATGTTTAAAGCAAGACTAAGATAGCAGCCGACCACAGCAGAAAAATATTTTTTCCTTTGAGATAACCTCTTAAATATATACATATTTAAAACATATTTTATCTTTTCTGTCTGATTCTAAGCACCCTTCTGTCAGCAGCAGACAGAATTAAAAGAGAAAACCCTCAGTGGATGCCTTTCCTTTTTTTTTTTTTGTGAAATGTGTCAGATGATAAGCAAAATGTAACTGGGTATTTATTCTAGTTTTCATGTGCCCTGCAAACTGTGGAAGGCAGCAAGAGATAGAGCAGCAACAGCCTGATAAGCCTGGCTTTTCCCTTTTTGCTGGCTTTCTATTTACTTTACTTCCTTTGAGGGAATGCTGGGCTAGATGTCTTTACTCATCTGTGAGATTTTAGAGCTGCTGGGAATAGACTGGTGTGGAAAGCAATTCCTTGATTACAAGATTCGTAGGTAAATGTTGCCCTTGCAATAATCACCATTTCCCCTCCATCTCCTCCACGGCACATTCTGTTCTAGCAGTCCTTATAGCAAAACAATAATAGCAAAAATAAACCATATTTTTTACACTGGTTATTTTCTCTCGCCTTACTGAAAAGGACACATAATGGAATGAATCTGGCTTCCCATCTGTTGCTAGGTGCAATTCAAAGTGGCAGTTTTGACCTATAAAGATTTGGCTGTTTTGCGTCATGTGTACCCTAGAGACAGCCTCTCCCCTTTAATTTCTCTGTGTCTCCATTTTCCATCTGTGAAAAATCAGGATAACACTACTTTTCTACTTAACAGGGATTTTACAAGGACACATTTATTAACAGGCACAAAGCATAGGCTCTGTATTAGACATTATGCAAATATCTATGTTTAAAATCTTGCTGCCACCCTCGGTCCCACAGAACCCTTGTTGACTGAACTTCATTATGTAGCAGAAGGTGATTTGTCCTAGGCTACATTATGGATGTCAATTATTGAATCTTGCCATTTTAAAACACATTTATAATAGGACTTGCAAGTCATCCAGCTGAATTTGGTCTTTCCCATCAAATAGTTTGGAGCATCCCAGGAAATCAACCTTTCATTAGCCTATCATTAAGTGTGTTTGCATGTTGCACTTGTGGGCCCCAAATAAAATAAGGGCCACAAACTATTGGGCTGGAGGAGGTGTGTGTGAGATAGGTACCTATTTGGGAATGGTTTCCTCAGAGCATGTATCTCCAGAGCTGTAGTTGCCTGTTAGAAGGGAAGTAGTTCTTCAGTCAGCTCCATAAATCAGTAGTTCTCAGGTGCATTTTTGCAGTCACATGCAGGTCAGGTTTAAGCAGTTCAACATGCCTGTTTGAGAGAAGACATCTCCAGGGCATGTTGGTTGATCAAAGTGATATTTTAGACTTGCATTAAATTATGGACTTAGTCCTGCAAGAGTTCAGGGGATAGGTAGGGGTGTTTTGAGGAGCTGTAGCTTTAGAGCAGCAATCCATCAGTGCAGACTCAGGGTATTTCGTACCTCTCCTATATCTGATGAGATTGTTGGAATGACAAAATTCAAGCTCAGCAGTGATGGTAGTTCTGTGACCGAACAGCAGGCAGGGCAGCAGCATTCCTTGTGGATGATTACAAGACATGGTCCATCAGCTAGATGGAGTGACTTGCTCATTGATGTAGGCTCTGTGCCTATCAGCTCTTTATAACCCTTAGTAAAATCTTTGGAGTCTTATTTCCAGGCTGTGCTGAGCATGGCTGGCACATATGATGTTAGCCCCCAGTGGGAATATTGGTAGCTATTCCCAGTCTCACAGAAAAGATGCAGCCTGTGCCAAAGTAGCACATGGGAAGCTGTTATAGGGTCTATTAAATATCATTCCAGTGTTTTAAGTTTTTCACTGTATTACATCCAAATATTATATTTTTTTATAATATTATCTTTGTAACAGTGATAAAAATTGACCTTGTTTAATAGAAACTGTTCTATTAAAACTGCATTTCATTATGTGTGTATGCATACACAGGCTTTGCAGAAGATGCAAAGTCTTCTGCAGAGAACTCTACTAGCTTAAAAGTAAGAAAATTGGAGCTGCCACTTTTCCTCTCTAAATCCCTTTAATTCTATTCTTTGTCATTATGATAAATGTAGAATTTTTATCCTTTTTAGGTTTAGCTACCTCTTAAGAATCTGGTTTAGAGAATTTAGAAAAAATTGATAAAAAGAAAACTGCAACAGAGCTTTCTTCAACCTGTGTTTAGGAATATGTTGCCAAAAGTGCAAATAAGTGGTTAATTAAAATTTAGCTTAAAATGTATTCAATTTAGTTCACTAAACAAAACAGAAGCCTCCTCATGTGAACATCAACGATGTGGAAGCTGCAGTTTTGAGGTTTGGCAGTGACACAACTTTTGGGAACTGGAAAAGAGTATCAGGGAAAGATAGAGACAGGGCCTCATCCTGCAAGGCTTTACTGATTTGATAGCTCTTCTTATTTCCTTAGGGCATGTTTCCCTGTAGCACTGCATTCCAGTGGAAAGGCTCTTAATTTTGCTCAAAGGATGGGGTCAGGAGGAGGTGACATCTCCCTGAGTATGAAGGAGCAGGCAGGTCGAGCCTCCTCCTGCCGGGGCGAGGAGCAGCGCCTCGGCAGGACCGTGTGAGCTATCTCACAGCACCTCGTTAGCATGGGATGATGGCTTTATTGGAGGAGCAAGTCATAAAAAAGTTTCCTTTGGTTAAAAATGAGCAGTTTTATTTTAGCGTGATGACAGCCTGATACTGAGGATTTAATTTTCGTGTTGCAGCTAGTTTCGTGTGTGTGCAGGCAAGGGAAGGGAGGTGTGGGCATACACAGCTAAAAAGCAGCTGCTGCTGGGGGTGAAATACAAAGAAGAAAGACTTGCAGTGATTTTTTTAATTTTTATTTTTTAAACTTTTGAGGATTTAATGGTTCTGTCAGTTGAATGAATGTCTCTGAGTATCAAACTGCTTACGTGGAAATTCTGTCTCCGAATCTCACTTAAAAGTGATCATTTGCAACTATGGGTGAGATAACTACCAAGGATGAAGGTTTCAGATGTAGTTTTTTTACTGCTAGTTGTAAAGCAAACATTTAATTGAGGTATTGCACAGTCGTGCATCTTTTCATCATGGAAACACAGTCAACAGAAAGATTCAGTGTTACCTGTTCCAGGGAAAAAAGATACTGTAAGAAAATGTGTCAAAAAATTTCTCACATAATATAATAGCAGTGTTTAAAAATCCACGCTCATCTTTCATGTGAACATCCCAAAGTCCTTTTCAGTTGGAGAAACTGGGACTCAAATTAATGACACAGTACTTCTGGCGGCCTATTATATTTATTTCATTTTCTTTCCCATGTTGTTACCTAGGAAGGCCAAGGCTGGTTTTTGTTAGAAGTTCACACCAGAGGAGTGTCCCAGCCTGCGCTGCTCTGGGTCTCCAGGTGCTGCTGCAATGTAAATAATGCATGTCAGCAGGCACCTGCTGGGACCAACAGAGCCAGGCTCCAGGGCAAGTTTACCTGGGCACTAAATTGCCTCCCTAGTGTTGGTTTTCATCACTGATGAACTGAAAAGTCCAAGGAAAATGCCACAGAGAAGGAGCCAAGGATTTGCTGAAAACAATGTCTGCGCGATTGTCACATTTAGCAGGACATGCATAGGTGTCCCCAAAATACACGTGAATATCTGCTGACTGTCACTGGATAACCTCAGACGTGCACCACGAAGATGATGGGAATTCTTGAATACGAATAGGACAGACCTTTCCACCTGCCAGGGCGGCGCGGAGCGATGGAGCTGGGCAGGGATGGAGCCGAGCTCCGAGCCCCGCCTCGCTGTTTGCGGGCGGGCCGCCAGCAGAGGGCGCCGGGGGACGGCGGCAAATGCGGCGCTTCACGGAGCCCAGAGAAACCCGCACTGATCCCACAGGATCCCGCAATGATCCCACAGGATCCCGCACCGAGCCCAGAGAAACCCGCAATGATCCCACAGGATCCCGCACCGATCCCAAAGAAATCAGCCCAGATCCCAAAGGAACCCGCGCTGAACCCAAAGGAACCCGCGCCGAGCCCAAGGGAACCCGCGCTGAACCCAAAGGAACTCGCCCCGATCGTGGAGCTCGATGTGCCGCTGCTTTAGCCGGCACGATGCTTTCACCCACCAAACTCTTAGGGCTGCTTGAGCTGCCAGCAGCTGATCTCTTTCTTCAGCACATGCAGACCTCGTGCTTCAGGTCAGGAGGCCTGAATCTGCCTCCACTGGCAAGCAGAGCGATAGTGCTTGTGATGGAGGATTTTCTGCTGGAATTGCAAGCAATATATGCAGATAATGAGTTGGGATACGCATGCATCTGTAATTCGGGTATCCATATGTAGTATCCATATTTAGAGAGTAGGTGGGGAAGGGGAGAAAGTGTTACAGATCTTGAATAGTTCAACCACCTTGATTGGAGATGAACCTAACTGGAAATACTCTATTTCTGTCCTCATTAAATAAGGTTCTAGATGCAGCTATTATCTGTGATGTCCCTACTTGCCTGCATGGTGTGATGTAAAACTAACATACAGCTATGCTACCTGCAAGGGAGGAACTAATATAAAAAGGCACTAATTTAAGAGATGTTTAGTATTGTGGGCAGATGGGTAAATAAAGTGATCAATTTTATGGACTCAAATTCTCATGTGAGATGCTGTGACCTGGGGCTGTGGCCCATTCTCCATCAATATCTAGCTATATATTTAACATAGTTTTTCATGTAATGGCTCCATTTACCTCCCATTCCTTGTAAAATAACTAACACAGTAGTGCCCAGGTTATTATCATGTCATATCATACCCAGAGGCCCTGGCTATTATTGTGTCATGAATAACAGTAATGCCATTTCCACCTTTAAAGCCTGTTCTGACCTCATTCTGTTCTTTTATAAATATCGGTCTTTTAAATGCTGTTCATTGTTACTCTTCACAGAAGAAACTGAAAGAGGACCATCAGTTTATCACAGAGAATACTGAATCCTAGATCCCAGATCAGTTATTACCATTTTGGGGTGTTTTGGTGCCTTTGTATTCTTCAGGGTAAAGTGCTATATATTCTTAGTGCTGCTGACCTGATTTTAATCCCAGCTAATATCTTGCAGCCACTGAGTGGAATATATTGAGTAGAATAATGAATTCAGTCTTACAGAATGATGCTATAAGAGCAGTTTAAAAAAGGTCAAAGATGGAATTTATTTTGTCGGTGTTGTTGGAACTCCTGTGTTTGAGTGTTTAGAAACTTGATATGCCTTTCTAGCAAGCGAATAAATCAGAGAGAAGCTGGAGCCTTATATTGGCAGTTCCTGAGTAGCTTCTTCTTGGAGGTAAATCAGTGAGAGGTAAAAGGTGTTGAATGTCTTCAGCTATTTGTGGATACAGAACAGATCAGAGCAGGATAGAATAGAATCCATCCATGAATTAAGCAACCACTAATGATTTTCAGTCTACACACAGTTTCTTATAATTATAAAGAACAGGGGTGGCCATATCAGAGGTCAGAAGGAAAAGCTGAAGTGTGGTAAATATTCACATCTGTCAAACTTGTTCTTTTTAGGAGGGATGGATAATATCATCAATCATCAGATTGGCATTGCATGCTGTTATCAACCTAATTCCCCCCTTTTTTTTTTTTTTTTGGAAACGCACAGAATCTTCTCAACAACATAAAGCTCTGTGTGCAAATCTCCATGGTTCTCAACAAACACTTCTTGAACAAAGCAAAATTCATACTCTGGTTTTCTTCTGATGGTGTTCTGAACCCTGTACATTTAGTATGCAAACATAACAACAATTGTAATAAAAATGAGAATAACAGAGAGCCTAAAGACATGAAAATATTTCATTAAACTTGCTCATGAAAGTGAGGATTTTGAAGATAGCTCCCTGGAACAGTAAGATAGACTTACATGTATTTAGACATGGCACATGAAGCTGTTCTTACAGGAGAAGGGAAAAAACTTCCTAGTGGGTACAGTGCAATTTCTTAAAAGGAAAATTGGTGATTATAATTATTTTTTGACAAATGTTTTCAACTGTACAAAAGTACTTAATCATTTGTGGATTTAAAAAAATTGCTGATGACTGAAGATCAGTATTTTTATTATCTTTGAGATTGGAAAGGCTATAGGCTTAATAGTATCTGTCAGATTTCCTTTGACTATGTCATGTAGGACAAAAAATATTCCTCTGTTTAGGGAGGAAACCACTTTGGCGTTTTCTGTAGTGCTTATGATGTTTAACTTACTAGACATACATTTGCTTTTTGGCTTGGAGATCTATATTTTTTATCTTGTACTAGTTTTTGACCAAACTAAATAGACTTTTAGTTTTATCTGCTCTTCTCTCAAAGTGAAACAGGAAGCTTATTTTAAATATGGTATTTAAAATAGAATCCTTTGAAGAAAGTATCAAAAAAGAAATATCAGAAATGCTTGACTTACACAATTTTTTAGAAAACATTTGTTCTTTATTTTTCAAATACTATGTCTGCATTCTAAAATAATGGTACTCATCCCATTTGAATATAGACATAGACAACATTGACACAGGGAAACACAGACACAGAAGGCAGAGAAATGATTCCATGTATTCATTAAGTTTTTACACTGAAAGATATGATTCTTCTGGTGTTCAGTTTTCTACAGATGGTTTAGAGCATGTATTAATGTGGAGGCACATGTATTTAATCTCTCAACATTTGGAAACAAAATAAACTTTCTTATAATCTGTACAGAGTTTTTTTAAAAAGGACCAAGTTCTCTTCCTTGCTGCTCAGTAGAAAGGGCTGTTTGCAACAGAACAGCATTTCTAGCAGAACTTCGCGACATGTGTAGTAACGCCTTTGTTTCAATTTGAGAAGGTTTAAAATGCCTTTTCTAATTCAGGATATTTTGATATTCAGTAAATAATTTGAAAGATTCTGGATTAGGATGAATGCCTTTAATAAATGTATTTTGAATAAAGAATTTTGAAAATATTTTTTTTTTTTCTGCCCAGCTTCAAGTTGCCCATTAAGGCATATTTTTGGTTAGCTCCAGATTCTTCCCCATGTAAAGTCACAGGGGTCAGCAGAGTTAATATATGCAAATGTTTTTGCCCAATGTCATTTTTGGTAACTTAATTTATGCTTAATTGCTCCACATAATTACAAAGATTACTTTAATGGCAGTTTATGAGAAATAATCTCAATGAACCATTGCTAACACCATGGCTCCACAAATGAAACATTGCATCACAGTCTGCTAGTTCTGGTACCAATTTCTGTGATAAATAAATGAAAGGTGACATGAGTAGCTCTGCCTGCAAAAAAGAATAATTTCTCCCATGCCACATTAAGATTTTTTGCTCCTTGTATAATTTCCCTGCCCTGACTGTATGGGATTCTGCAGAAGCCTTCTCTACAGTCGAGGAGTACCTGGTCAGTTAGGCTGGTGTGTTCCTGCTCGGTATCTCTGGGCTATGGCTGGGTTAGAATATTGACACAGTTCTGAGCACTGCTGTTATAGTTGTACTGGAGAGTCTGTTGCTTACAGGTTGCATTTGTCCAGTGCCTGTGTTGCAGGGGGCTGTTTGTTTTAATTTGGGAAACAGCATCTGTGACAAAAGATTAGGCTGGCTTAAATTGATATTGCAGCTGAGAGCACTGAGGAGAATGACAGCACCAGCAGCTGTGGAGTAGCTCATACCTACCTGTCTAGAAATACAACTGTCTGTTAGTACAGTAGGTTTGTATTCTCTTTCTAGTCACAATATTTTCCTTTATTTCTCTGTATTGCATGAAGATTCCTAAGGTCTCTTTCAAGTTAATTCTTTAAATATTTTATTTCATTAGTGTTATGTAAATACTAGGAATCTGTGGCAAGATTCTGGCCTGCTTTCATTTGCCAAGGTGTGGAGGAACTTCTCTGCTGAACTATTCTAGACTTGTGTGGCAAGGGAGGTCATGGTCTGGTCCCTACAAGAAATCATGAATTGTCGTCTCCTGCTTGATTCATGTGCATTGTTCTCATTGTCCTTAATGGATGTTGCAGACATATATATTAGGGGAATAGGCCCTATTAGGAACTATCTAAGGAGTGAAATGAAAATGATAATCACTTTGTCTTGGATGAGGTATTGTAGTTATTCTATGGGATTTTAAAGGCTATTTTAGTGTTTAAATTATTTGGTGCATTAGAGGATGGTTTAGATAGGCTTTGGTTAATTGACAGTGGTGGGTATGTTTTAGAAATTATTATTCACATTGAGACTTCAATTTTGCTGTGAATTGTATTATTTTTGGAGATGTAAATTGCATTCTCTCCCTGGAGACAGAAATTATGTGCTGCTTATTTGATTTTTAGCAATAATTAAAATGATGTGTTAAATTAGGCGCAGGTATTGTCATGAAACAGGACAAACCTACTTGTGTGCGGGAGTTCAGAATCCTTGACAAAGCCATAACTTTTTTGTAATAAAATAAACTGTGTACCTTGTGGGTTGTATCCTAGAAATCATCCTTCTCCGTATATAACATCATATAAGAAGGCCAAGTAGTCTGGCAGAGAGACAAGGCAACAGAGCTGTTCAGAGATGAAGGATGGATGCACTCCAAATGGGAATTAAACTAATTGAAGTGGCATGGAGCTATTGCCTTTCCTGACACTTAGCTGACACAGAAGACTGTAATTTTGAATGCTGTTGATCCCTTAATTTTCATCTCTTGCCATTCAGATCAGATGAGGCTGTGACTGAAGCAGTAAGTACCTACATAAGGGCTTCGAGGGAGGGTTCACTGCCAGCTGCACAGTGCAGAGATCTGCAGGTTACATCTCACTTCTCAGATCACCAGGCTTTGTGGTAGGGCTGTAGGAGGGAACAAGGTTAAAAGAAAAATCATTTAGTCTCCTTGTTATTTGGACTTCATGGCTTCCTACCAGCAGCCCCAATTTAGTTAAGGTTGTTTTTCTCTCCCCTAGAGTAGAGAAATGAGTAACATTGGTTACAGCTGATGGGAAGCAAATTGAGTGCAGTGGAGTGGGTGATCTTTATTGAGAACTAGGTGGCAATGTCACATATCACTCTGTGTGCAGAACCTGCAAACGTAAAGATCCTCTTTCCTTCCTAACCAGAGCAGGGGGTATTTGTTAGATGGATGGAGTAAATGTGTGAGGACTTGAAGGGTTCTTTTATGCTGTAATTGAGAAGAATCTTAGATAAACTGCTAATCTCCAAGGGACAGCAAAGAAAGTTTTATCAGCCAGTTGACAGCTTTGTTAAGAGAAAGAAAAAGACTAAAGTGTGAGTACTATCAGTGCAGAGTAAGTTGTTTCTAAATAGGGCTGTGTGTGTCAGTGCACATCCTGAAATGCTCTAAGCACAAGGTATTCATCTGAAGCACAGGTGTGGGATTTGGCAGAGCATTCACATCATTTCCTAAATTCAAGCAAAAAGACAAACCTATCATATCAGAGATCTATGGAATTAAGACTTAAATTAGTTTCTGTTGTACAGAATTGTCTGCAGATGCTCCATTTATAGTGAAAAACTTTGCAATTTAACCATGCCACTTCTTCATGAGGTCATCCAGTGCTTTCAGATCACTTATTATTCAGAAACTGGAGGGAGCACCAGAATGATTCTGAATTTTTTCCCATTTTTGTCCTCGGCCTTAGCACAGAAGGCTTTTATATAACTTTAATTACAAATCACTTACGTATTCTTTAAACCTGGAAATGACAATGTGTGCTAACAACTTAGGATGTTAAAATTCAGCTGTGCTAGGAACCTACAGTCTCTGGGGTCTCACATTATATTTCTCAGTGTTTGTGAAGTATAACTTAGCAATGGGGTATTCAAATTCTGTGGAATTAAGGAGCATCAACTTAAGCATTTCTCTAAGCAGACTCTGAATGCAACCAAACACAGGGAGAATGCAAAACTTGCAGTGTTGCATCAAAAGAAACCGTGTGACTTCAATAGTCTCTACTGCTAGGAAGTACTTGATTTTTTCCAGCGACAGGGATAGAAAGTGGCCAGTAATATGTAACTGCCAAATAAATATGAATTTCAGCATTACTGAGGCTTATCATATGCAAACTGAAAAAAGTAAGTAGTAGTACGTCCAAAACATTATTTATAACATTAGTGTATTGATTTGACATTCTCTCAACCATTGTTTTTATTGACTTTATGTTCATAGCTGTTCATCATAGTACTTATTCCTTTCATCGTTCCTTTTCTTTTTCACACTTAAAGGCAGAGGTGTCATTTCATTTCAATAACAATAGGACTTGATGATTTTAACATAAAGAAAAGAAAAAAAAAAAAAAAGCTGTAGAGGTTCCCCAAATCTTCCACATCCTCAATTTGTATTTTTCTCTATCACTTTTCCCAGCTTCCTGTGCTTTCATCTTGATGACCACTTCCTTGGCAAATCAAAAAGTCTTCTTGCTGTCAGAGAAACTCCTTCTTTCTTCTATCCTTTGGAACAGTTTTTTTCACATCTCTCAATCACAATCAATTCACATTATTGACAGTCTTTTGTGCTTCACATTTTGTCAAGTGTATCTTTCTCCCTTTTCTTTGTGCCTTCATTTCTGTGTCTTTCTGCTCTGTCTTGGTATTGCAGTCATTAAGTATACATAGATATAGATACAGATATAGATATAGATATATATGGTTAAAAAACCAAAATGTTAAATTTTGTTTGAAAAACTCAAAGATGAAATATTATAATATCTCCTATGCTCTGTCAGTTCCTGAGGCTGCTCTCTGCCTGAAAAAATGTTCTGTAAATGTTTCCTATCAGTTCCCAGCTCTGTCATGCAAAGTTGCATCTTGATATTGGTTTGTCTGTGTTGTTTATGGCTGTGTAGAAAAGGAGGGTGAGCAGCATTATTTTTCTACTCTTTCTGCTAGACCAAATGAGAATCATTCCTTTTCAAAACCACAGGCAGATATTATACAGCCATTTGCTGTGTAGCACATGTAAGGAAAAGCCATCTAACGGAAATATCTCATCCATGAAATATTGATACCATTTTGCAGAGCTGAAACTGTAAGACAGAATCACAGAATCATTGAGTTTGGAAAAGACCTCTGAGGTCATAGAGTCCAGTCTTTGATCACCAACTAAACCATGGCAGTGCATGCCACTTCCAGTTTTTTCTTGGACACCCCCAGGCACAGTGACTCTGCCATCTCCCTGAACAGTCCATTCCAATGTTTAGCAAGTCCTTCCATGAAGAAATTCCTCCTGATGTCAAATCTGATGATCTCCTGGCCCAGCTTGAGGCTATAACCTCTTGTCCTGTCAAGCTGCCTGGGAGAAGAGACTACAGCTGCAGCTACCTGGCTCCTTTCAGGTACTTGTAAAGAGCAAAAAGATCTCCCCTGAGCCTCTTTTTCTCCCGACTAAACACCCTCTGCTTCCTCAGCCACTCCTTGTAGAACTTGTGCTCCAGACCCTTCACCTGCTCTGTTTCCCTTCTCAGGACTCGCTCCAGCACCTCAATGTCCTTCTTGCAGTGAGGGCCCCAGAACTGGACACACAGCTTGAGGTGTGGCCTCACCACTGCTGAGTACAAAGGTAGAATGGCTTTCCTGGTCCTGCTGGACATGCTGTTCCAGATCCAAGCCAGAAGGTCATCAGCCTTGATTGTTGGGCTTGCTGTGGCCCAAGCACTTGGCCTTGTTGAACCTTCTGCCATTGGCCTCAGCCCATCGATCCAGCATGTCCAGATGCCCCTACAGAACCTTCCTGCCCTTCAGCCCGACTTGATGTAGACCACAGATTTGCTGAGGGAACACTCAAATCCTCTCATCCATTTCATCAGAACAGAACTGGGCCCAGCACTGATCCCTGGGGAACATGACTAGTGACAGGATGCTCACTGGAAGTTTTGCTGAAAGAACAAATTTAGAGCTGAAGGGAAATTTGAGCTGGAATAAACCCTGTTGATGAAAACGTGTCTTTACCATGGTGAGAAGTGTTTTGTACAATATAACAGTAAATTACCAAAGTGGCCATAGAGACCAGGGTCTGGCCCACCTGAGCTTGCTGTGTCTGTTAGCACCCTCATCTGTCATACCTGCTCTGTAAACAAGAGCATTACTTGTCTGTCACCTCAGACAAGCTCAGGCTTTGTGTTAAGGAGCTGTGCTGTCTTGTGGGTAGGCTGCATTTCAGACAGTCTTGGCACAGAGGAGCTGTCTGGTCTTGGGGAATGATGTTTTCCTCTGCTTTTGAGTGTATCATATGTTTTTCACAACTGAATTTCTCAGTCTGAATGTGATGCCATGGCACGTGGATCAATACTGTTCCTCTGTGGCAAGGTGTACTGAATGCCAAATGTCTTTGGCCGTCTGTTATTCTAAGACAGCTTAGCAGAGCCAAGAAGCCTGCACCACCACTTTCATTAGGGGTAATTATCCTTGAGCAGCTGGGATAAGAGCTGGAGCCTGAATGGTAATTAGCTACCATTGCTAGGAGATGTGTTTGCAGGTTTCTGTATCATTTAACTCTCTGTTTAAAGAACAGACAGGGAATTGTGATAAATCTTCAGTCCTTGCTGTTGGAGAAGAGCTGCCTGCCTACAGATCAGCTTGAATTAGGATGTTCTTTGCATGCCCATCCATGTGGTCTTGCTGCACTGAGGAATCATCCTGCACTTGGATGGTTTGGGTCTTTGCAGCAGCATGAACATTTTCCTATATGTTTTCTCAACAGCTGTGCTGCTTTACCTTTTTTTTTTAAATTTTTTTTTAATGTGTAGTAAAGTGACAACTACTGCAAATCTGTTTCGGTTTTGTTACAGAAGCAGAGATATGTATGCATGTCACCTGTGAACAGAATCAACAGACTGGTAGAACTAAACACAAACCTCGATATAAGATTGATTTGTCTCTGTCAGTATTTTCAAAATGTACATTTTCAGTAGAAGTTTTGTGCTAGACTTAAATAGAAGAATCACTTTTTAAAATGTTTTTAAATAGAAGAATAACTTTTTAAAATGTTTTCTTCCCCACAGCTCTATTTGGTATTATGTTTTGATATCAGCAAATAGCATTGGAAGAGCTTGACAAGTAGTATGTCCTTCCTGCAATATCTTCTCATGATATGGGAGAAATTTTAGAGGTGGGAAAGAATTTGTAAAGCTTTTTTCATGCAGAACAAATCTGCTCGACACTTTATTACCTCTGCTTTGTTCTTTGATAATAACAATAGTCATCTCTATCTACTAGTGTTCATCTTCAAAACCTTTTACAAGTATTAGTCAATAAACTTTAGGAGCACTATATAACAAATAAAAAGAGGAGGTGCATGATGGAAAAGTGAAGTAAAGATGTTAGGCAAGACATACTTGTCCTGTATTGTATTTCTGTGTAGGCAACACTTCTTCTTACATTGGAAGGAAAGAAAGCAATTGAAGGTTTGCTTCTGTGCTTCACTAAGGAAGAATTATTCACCTAAAGAATTGTGTCAGTGAGAACAAGGGCATTCAGCATGACACTGCTAGATGCTGGGTCTGGTAGGATTTGTCCTAAATGTCCAGTTGCATTTCCTGGTTCCCAAATTAAATTTTCCATGACTGGCATTTTTAGTGTACTATGTAATTATTGTTCACATTGTGTGTGAGAATAAACAATACAATCCTCTGTCTATACCTTTTATCCTGCAACTTCAAATTTTTGAGTTAAGGTTTTTCTGCTTTCTGTGGGAAATCTAAGGCCAGGTGTATTTCCTCCTCAAGTTATTACAGAATTTCAATATACAGTATTTATGACAGTATTGAGAATCAGTGATGCTTTGCATTGGTGGGCATGGAGAGGACTTCAGCAGAGACTGAAGTATTTGGGGGGATAGATGCAGGTTTGATTTTTGCTGTATGCCTTGATGTGTGCTTTTCAACTTTCTGAAAGCTCTTGTGGAAGTCTGCTGATCTCTGGAGGCGAGGCTGAGCTTGTCTATCTGTTAATCAGTAGCACCAGTATTCTTTGCCAGGTACATTTCTTCCTTTGATATTTTTGCTCTGCAGACCACAAAGTCCAGCAGTTCACATTTTGCTGTAAATGTGCATTGTTAGTGCTGGTATTACTTTGGCTGCTGCCTTTTTTTATAGAAAAGAATGTGGTATGAAGGCTTGGTTATAGCGAAGCCTAAAAGAGAAGAGGTCAGAGGAGGGAGTAGAGTCCTGACTTTAAAATAACGATCCATTTATGAATAAAAACAATCTCTTAACATTTCTTCCTTTGCAGCAAATCTTCTCCCTGTCTTCTTGCCTTTTTTTGGCTGGTCTTCATTTCCAGAAGCTTATTGTTTGTAGGCTCTGTGAAATACAACTTAATAATTGAAATTTCCCTATTGTTGGCTACATATAGGCCCCCTAGTGCCTTGTTAAGTGCTCTGTTACCAGTGAATGTTCTCAATTCTGTTACAGAAGATGTTGTTGAAGTCACAAGTCATTTACTAAAGGTTTGGGCCTAGCAGCTTGAACATTTTCAAATTGATTTCATTTACTAAACAGAAACACCTTATATCTCCTGAATGCTGATAACTTGCACTTTCAACTGAATTCTGTGGGAGATTATTTTCTGTGTTTTAAAATCAGGCTAATTGCTAATGACAGGATAGGTTGGTTCTAGTCTCTCACTTTAGAATATCCTGAGTATGATTTTGCTAGAGAGAGGTATCTATTAAGTCTGTGATTTGTATACTTAGAAGGGACATTAATTATGTGCTAATGAAAACAGTCACCCATAAAGTTCTAGGAAGAACTTCTGATCATAGATGACTAAACACAAAGATGCATTGTTCTCTATCTTACCAGTTTTACATGAGGAAAACAGCAAAGCTGTCTAAGAATTTAGATAATTTCTTTGTGCATGCAGATATGTACTATAGCAAATGTAAACCTAAGCATTGTAGATACTAAAGGTATTTTTAGGTGAATGGGTTTTTTAAAGACCATTTTATTGAAGGACGCATCTATTTTTATGGATCATTACTTACATGTAACTTTTTTCTTCCTTTTGTTGGAAGCCATAGAATCTTTCTAATTTCTTTAATGTCATTATCATCATCAGCTTTCTCCTCTGCCCTTTAATTAATGAATGATAGCCATGAAAAACTCAGAAAAATGGATACAGGATTGTGTGTAGCATGTAGGGCAGATCTGCACTGTTGCTAGACGTAGAGCTCTGCAACAGCAGACTTCTGTCTGGCCAAAACTAGATGCTGACAAATAATAGTAAAAGTGTTCCCCTGCTTCTCATATCCAGCTGTAAATAAATCAATATATTATGCTAGCAAAGAAGTAAACTAAAAGACTCTGAACAGATATATATCTTTAGCCCAGCTTAAATAATTTCATGAATTTTTAATCAGAGTAGAGCATTACCATGTCTTGCTGACCAAGTAGGGAATGTAAGGTTGGGAGTTTGTCATGAACATGGCCTCAATTTATGATGGAAACATGCAACAATTACAACTGTACCAGAATTTCCATAATCATAATTTCAGCACATTTTTTTAGCAGAAGCATAGCTTTTGTTAAATGTTGTCTTGGGTTTTATGTAGCAAACTTCAATCTGGGCATATTATTATTATCTTTGTCCCTGGGATTGGGGATTCCTATTGCTGTATCTTGAAGTACATGCAGTTCTTTTTTATTCACTTTGCTGTTGATAACCTGTCCACCTTTGGAAGAACAAACCTATTCACGTTTGGGAAAGCATGTTAGCTGTTTTAATCTGAGCTACTAGTGGTGAGTATCAATACTTTTTATGCTATACTTCAATTTCCATCTGTGACTTTGTTAGTACAGAACTCCTGACTTCCAGTAAAGATCTTAATCATAGGAAGCAGAGCTCACAGAAAAACTGTCAGCCATAAAATTTAATTTTATAAATAGCTGTAACACTATACTTGTTAAGATTACTTTGGGAAAATACCACTTTAACGCACATCCGCATCCACCCGCAGTAAAACAGATTATTTTTTTTTAGTGTTTAGGTAAAGCCAAAAAATTACTGTCAGATACTACTCAGGTTGTTCTATCTGGGTTTATGAAGTAAAATCTCTCTGTATGTAAGTGAATTGATAATAAAAATCTTGATTTTCATCAGTGAATCTTGCTTAAAATATTGTACATGTAGGGCAGGGACGGGAGACATCAGACCCTGTGAAGTGCACAAGAAATAGAGCCCCTGACTGACCTTTCTGCAAACAAGTGGGAGAGCTGAGGCATCTGATGGGAATACTGTATGTGGATGGGGTACTTAGTCATTGGGAGGTGGGTGGCTCTAAAAATGGGTTTGTGAGACTGGTTGTGTGTATTGAGATCATACAGGTTGTGTGGGTATTTGACAGCTGGGTGTTGGTGGATCCCAAGGGCTCCTATTGGATGAACACATACATAATGGGGATTTGGGCTTCTTTGGACAGAAAAGCAAGTAAGTGCTTAGAAAAAAGGGGTTCTGGGTGCTTGAGGAGTGTAAGTTATAGCTGGATTTAGAAGAACATGAGACTGCTAAGTCAGAGGCAGGTCCTTGAGCTGATGGCCGTGCTCCCACCCCTGTGGTCTCTGCTAGTGAAGTACAAGGCAGCTGCAGGGCAGGGCTCTGTCCTTTCTTCGGACTGGCTGTGGCTTGAAGCTCTGAATGTGCACTTACTGTGTTCAGCAGGATTTGAGCTATGGGTCAGAAATGGTCTGAGGTGTGGTGAGGAATTCTCTTCTGGTGTGTGGGCAGCATTTCCCCAGCTAAGTCGGCCAGGGTCCCAGTAAGAAGGACAGGGGTCCTGCTTCAGTACCTCTAGGCACTTGGATACATGGCTGAAATGAAAAAATACCTCATTACAGTTGGCAGGAAAGACAAAAGCTGCAGACATTGAGGATGTAGTGGCTAAAGCAGTTATCAAAGTGGAAACTGATTGCTTGATCCTCGTAATAGGGACTTCAGCCTCTTAATTTTTAACATATGGAGCACTCTCCTTAGTTGCCTTTCCTTTGAGACTGGAGAGATAAAGATTCTTCTGCCCTGCCTTTCTCCCAGGTCAATATAGATAAGAACTTCTTCTTTCCCAGCCACTGCTGAAATCTGTTTTATAAATAGCTCCCCAAATTTTTGCTTCCATTTGAAGTTTTGTTTGCTTCTGAACAGCCTGCCATTATGGAGTTATTCCTGTGTGCCAGATGCCTTTCTCAGTTCTTTTGTCCCCAAAGAATTCCCACTCTTCCCTTTTGCTGGGGATGTGAGGTTGTGCCTCTGCCTTTCCTAAGTGACCTAGATGAAAAGGGACAGAGTTGACAAGAGTTATGGTAGCTTTCTCTGTAGCATATTTGTCCTACTTGCCTACTACACATGGTTTCCTCTTTTGCCACTCTTTTTAGTCACTTCAGTGGGACAGTATCTCCTACAATATTCATACATTGATATCAAAGGGTTTATTGGAATTCAAGAAGCAGCAGTTGCTGCTCTGTATCAGCAGTAATTAACATTCTTTAACTCCTCATCCATAACAATACAACATCAAAGAGATTGAAGATAAAGGAGCAGTAGCCTCTAATGGTGCAGAGACTCTTTTCACCAGTTCATATGTCTGCATCTTTAAGTAAGCATTTGAAAGCAAAACTAGAAGTTCTATTATTTTTATTACTTACAGGAATCCAAATACTTTAGCCCATCACACTTGCAGAAGGTGTGTATATCTGCCCACTCTTATCAGGAAGAGTAAAAAGATCATGGGTAGATTGCAAGGAGCTTGCTGAAGACTTCCATAAGTTGAGGCTCTGGGTTTATTCTGCCAGTTCTTCATCTCTGATACCACACTGCTGTGAATGTAACCTGCTGGGGAGTTACCATACTTTCTTCCCTATGCACTTCTGTTGTGGTTTATCTCCTTCTTTCAGAAACTTGAGATAGTTTTTGTTGTATGAACACCTCCATGTTTTTAATCACCAAGAATAATCTCATTGCCTTCCTCAGAACAGCACCACACCTGGTAGCCATTACCTGAATAACTGGAGGTATGAGATCTGCACTGTGTCTGCATGGTGCTCTCTCCTAAAAAACCTTCTACTGTACTATGGAAACTCCCCTGGGGTGACCTTACTGAGAACACAGTCCTGCAAAACTTACAAACAAAAGCAGAACTGTTAACTAGATCAGTAGATTGCTATTGAACTATTCCAGGCTCAGCAGCATTGCTTTTCTTTGCTAGATGTATTGATGAGCCAAGGCTGATTCCTCAGGCTGTTTGTACTTCATGTTGTCAGAAGATCATCTAATGCTTTTTCACTCTCTTCTAGAGGCTGAGAGAATACTAAACTGCAATTTTCTTTCCAAGTTAGTATTACATGATATTCAGCTAGTTTCAGCTGCTCTCCTTGTGTTTCAGTCTCCCCAGCTGTCCTTACTGATCACTTGCACTAGTTTTCCTTGCTCAGCCTTTATCTTTGTCCACCTGGCATCAAAAATTGGTGGAAACAGCAGTCTCAGCTGGAGCTTTTTAGCTTAAAATTGTGCATCCGGGTTTACTGCAACAATGTCCTGGGGGACATGCCTGGACTAGGCTACATGGAGTTTATGTGAAACACCAAAAAAATACTTAGTAAGCAAGCTTAAAGGTCTGAGAGGGAAAGGTGACTGCTTTGGAGGGACATTGATAATACCACCTTCAACAACACCCCAAAGTAAGTTTGCTCTGTCAGTATGCTGTGGAGTCTTGTGATGTGGTCATCAAAGGAGTGAGCTTTATTTTTAGTACAGCAGTATTAGAAACACTGTTTTCAAGGTATGTGTGTGTATACAACAAGCAGAGGTTTCTCATTCCATCAAAAGGAAATTTTTCCTTTTTGCAAAGGCTGGTGATGAATTATAACTATTCTTTAAGTTTTGGGTAAGTAAAGGAAAAAAGTCTCCACTCATAGTTCAGGAGTTTTATCTCATGCATAGAATTGCTTCAGGGCCTTGTATCAGTACACACTGTGGTTCTGCAGCATCTTGGAATACTCAGCATCTCGGAATTCTCAGCATCTCTATATGTCTACATACCAGATATCAATAGTATCAGGGCAGCATCCTGTGTAGGCCGCTGTACTAATTGCTGCTGGTTACTCTTCTGCATCAGCCCCTTCTCAGTTCCCTGGCACACACTGACTCTGCAGTTCAGTCTCTGGTGTTCATTGACTTCATATTTTTGTTAAATATCAGCTGGTTGGGGACTTGCCTTGTAAATTATCTTTCTCATCTGATCTTTGTGATACCAGTAATTAACTTGCATATAGACCTTTTAATTTTTTTTTATCCACTTCCCTAGGAGTTGTTGCTTGAATTGTTATGTCTGGTGTGAAGTAGTTGTCCTGAGGCTAAGAATTAGAGCTGATATCTTTAGGGAAAGCCCAGATTTGGCACCTACTTTATAGGTCTGCACACAACATGGGCTGTAGGTTTGTGCAGAGTGTTTGCATTGCTCACCAGTGTGTTAGGACGCTCCCATGGCATTATTTACAAACTGACTTTCCACAGATAATGTCTTATATTTTATATCTGGGCACAGAACTCTGGCTGGGATGCCCTTGCCAGGCCTGGCACAGCTGGCTTCACTTCACTTGAGCTGTCTCTTAAGACAACTGGCACGAGGAAAACTGCATGAATGTATTTGCAGTGCATACAAATAAGCATTCTGAATTACTCCTGTCTGCCTTCTGGCTTGCCATCCCTTTCTGTGTTTCAGAAAGCCAGTCTTTAATGCCTTCTCTCTCTGGAAAAGCTGTAAGCTTGCACAGCCATCTCTAAGACTCACTGAGAAACCACAAGCAACAGGTTTTGGTATTTCTGTTGAAAATTCTGACAGATGCAAGGCAGCTTTTTCTTTAGCATTTTCATATGCAGAAACAGCAGTTCTAAAATTCGAGTACAGAGATGCTTGCTTTGATCAATATGATCAGTAAGTTTACTCTTGTGAAAATGCTTTTACCATCTGAATCTGTTGGCAGCACTTACGATTATTTTGAAAGATCAGAATTTTTGAATGCAAAAATCTAAAATTTCAGAGTTAGGATAGATGCAACTATCTGTCATATACTGTAATAGATAACCACTGTCTTGTTATCCAGCTTTAATGCTAAGATGCAAATCTAGAAGGTTTTTTGGCTGGGTAGGTATGGTTTTACTTAGCAAATGCAGCTCGTTTGCTGTTCTAGTTCTACTAGAAGTGATGCAGCAAATAATACTGGTTATCACAGCCAATATGGCAGGGAAAAGGTAAAGAATTTCAGAATATAAAAGAAATGAGGATAGAAAATATTGTTTTTTACTTCAAAATATGATCTCTCTGTATTATTGCAGAGGTGAAAAAGGCAAAGGGCCGAACCATCCCGGTGTTCATGGTAGTACAATTCTGTGGCAGAATAACAGAATTTCCTTTTTATATGAAGAGGTCACATCCCAGTTGCATCCTTATTACACTATGTGTAACCATATAGAATTAGAAATGCTGCACTTTAGGTTCAGGAATGAGAAAAATAAGTAAGCCAGGAAAGGCAAGGACAGAAATATGCGTGTTGGTGCTAACTGCATCATTAGCAGTAATCTCAATTGCCCAGGCTACTTCTCATGTCAGGCAGATGAGATGCATAAAGCAGTTTTGTAACAAAGACACATCACCTTTTACACTCCTAAAAACAAACTAGCCATGGATGGAGCGTTATAGGGTAAAATTGCACCATATGTACGTGGGTTGTGCTAAACCCCAGCGCAGAAAACGAGAAAATCAGAAGGATTTCTGCACCTCAGCAAAGGCAAAGTAGGTGTTTGGAGAGAAGGCTGATGGAGGTAACAATCACTGCAATATTCTGCCATTTAATGTGGCTTGGTGCCAAGCCTGACTGAGCTTCCTGGCCCCCGTGTGCCCACACAAATTGTGGCTCCTGCTGCTTAAGGACCCAGCTTGTCTGCACAGCCTGCCAGCATCTCAGAGCAGCAGTGGGCAGAGGCTGGCAGACAGAGGCTTTCCACAAAGCAATTCAGCCTTAAAAAGCTTCGTCCTGCCTCCAGTAGTTCAGCTTTGTAGAGCAGAAGGTCTCATTGGTTCAGGATGCATTGCCAGTGCACATGGCATTGCTTTTAGCTTAACTTGCTGTTTGTGAGGAAAGCATCCTGCAAACCTCGTATGTTCAGAGAAAATAAAAACCCAAATGTGAGCATGGTTTCAGCAGTGCACATCTTGATGCAATCCCTCTTCTCCTAAGCTCAGAAGTTGGTCCCACTTTGTGGGGTCAGCCCTGGGGAAATGCAGGCAGTAGGAATTAGCAGAGGTCCAAACCACACCAATTGCATAGAAACTCTCTCTTGACGTAGTTTGCCAACATCTTCCCAAGGGAACCTGGCTCATGTGTTGAGAAAAACACATTGTTGTCCATACCCAGTGATTTAAAGTCTCTTGAAATGTTCTCTTTAAACAGATCTTTCATGCAAGCAGACACCAGTGACTTGAAGCTGTCACAAGCTATGGGAGCATGGGACAGGGGTCCAAAGAGCCTGCTTGTTTACAGACACAAAGGAGCTGTTTGTTTGGTTTGTTTTTTTTTTTTTTTTTTAAACTCATCACATGCTGTCAGTCCTAAATATATTTTTATTCCTTAGAAAAATAGACTTAAACACTTTTCTTAGTATTGCATGGCCTGGAGTTCTTAGATACTTAGATAGTTCTTAGGTAGCTAAGGCCCTTTTAAAGCATGTGTGGAATTGAAAAGATTTTTATTTTTTCTTTTTCCTTGTAAGGCTTTATATATATAAATGTGTATATATATGTTTGTGTATATGTATATACACACACAGAAGAAGAATCACTTAACATTTGTCATTGCATTTTATTGATGTGGAACTGTAATATTTGCAAGAACTTAGGTGAAATGGAAAGCATTGGGAGTCTTTTTGGAAGCCTAAAGAGAAATGGTCTTTTTTTTTTTTTTTTACTGGTTGGCTGAACAGTGTTTCCTGCACATGCAATGAGACTTCCTCCTCCTGTTGGTTTTCTTTTAGACACTGAGTGCAGTCAGCCTCTACACAGGGGATGGAGATCTTGACTCCTTTGAATGAGAAGTATTGCAATCATGCAAACAACTCATGCACATTGATTGTTCCTACCATCCCAATTGGCCATGATCAAATCCTTTTCCCAGGAGAGACAGCTTTTCCTGCTGGCCTTCAGTGCTTCTCATTTCACCTGTGAAGTAAGATGCTCTTTTGGGAATATCTTTAATGCAAGTTCCTGTCAAGTTCTTATCAACAGGAATCAAGGTTATCCTTCATCCGTCCACTGCCTTTGAGATAGAAAACAAATCTCATGAATTGGAACTCAAAGAAAATGTTTCTTGGTTTTCTCCAGAGAGCACTTAATCCCTCCTTTTAATTGGGAGGCAAAACTTTAACAGAAGGATTTTGTTAGGCTTCATGTTCCGTGAAGTAAAAGAGCAATTTGTACAGCGGCAGCGCTGAATTCCACTGGTAGTGAAAGAAATATTTGAAATTGGCATAAAAGTTGAATAGAGATCCAGTTCAAGTGTGTTAGGCGTCTTTTATGAAAATGTTCCTGATGTGTTGTGTTGTTAGTTTTGTGGGGGAGTTTTTTAGGGTTCTTTTTGTATGTGGCTTTGTTTTTGTTATTGTTGTTTTCAGTTTGGTTTGGTTTTGTTTTTAATGTACCTTTTCTGGGGGAAAAATATGTATACCTGATATAGTATAAGGGCTATTTATTCCCTCTTGCTGGCTTCTTCACATTTTTGCTTCAAACCATAGAGCTTTCATATTCTGAGTGTATCTTGAGATATTGTCGTGCAGATTATTTTCTTATACAGAGGACCCATACCTCTTGAGGATTTCCATGGGAAAAGAAGTTCAGTTGCTGGATATGAAAGATAGTCATTACAAATACAAACCAGAGTAACTTTGTCTTCTTACTGCAGAGGAGAATACTCTATTTTGGTTGGGCTTAGTCTCGATCTGCAGTATGCTGTTGATAAGTATCCTGCTAAGGCTGGCCTTGTTTTCCCCAATTTCCCTTCTAAATGAGCTCTTACCTTTTGAACTTGCAGTCTTTCTGCCAAGCTTGTTGCAAAAGTGGTGAACTTTCAGCTGTGAAATTCTGAATGAGAGGTACTGCAGAGATGTGAAACCCTGAGCTAATTTCCCCTCCTTATTCTTCTCCTGAAAAAAAAGGATGGAAGTCTTATCTCATATTTCTGATGACTTGTCCAGATTTTACATCTCCACTACACCTTGCAATACAGAGTAAGCAGCTGGGACTGATTTTACTCTAATAGGACATATCTGTGTTTTCAGGGGAAAAGAGAATCTTGAATTTACTTGAATTCCTTAGCAGCTCTATTCAAGTAATTCAAGACTTAGCACATCCCCTGTAGATCTGATAGCTGAACCGTGTGTCAGAGAAACACAATTAAATGTAATAAAATGTAGATTTGAATCACAGTTTGGCCTGAATGTAACCCTGAAGCATGTGCTTTTTAGTAATATTTACAATAGATATAAATCATCGCAATTAGTAATAAAACTAATGAGACAGAAGCAAAATAGTAACCTTATTAAAATTCTCATTTCAGTAATGGAATGTGACTCAGACATTTGAAGTGAAAATGGATGCATGCTGATTAAATTCGAAAAATACTCTTTGAGTCTTTTTCTTTAGAAAATTCTTATTGCTTGATTGGTCACTAAGGCTTGCACTTACCTATAGTGAAAATGCAGAGTTCTGTTAAAGTAAATGGAAGTAATTCCTGGAAATGTTCAAGGTCAGTCTGGATAGGGCTCTGGGCAACCTGGTGTAGTGAAAGGGGGTTGGAATGAGATGATCTTTAAGGTGCCTTCCAGCCCAAATTAGTCTGTGATTCTGTGATCAGGAGAAAGAATAGCTGGAAGGTCTGGTCTTGTAGCAGGTTCCTGCTGGAACAACTTTGATTATCATTTATCTCTGGGATTATGTCTTGCAAGTTAAACACCATTTGCATAACCTACAGTTTTTAGGGATTAGGAATATTCATAGGCTCCATAAAACACATTATCATGCTATCAAATATATTCACAGCATCAAGTGTGGTAAATATGTAGTGATCAAAATACTGGGTTTTTTATTACTTGTTCTATTTTTATAATCAAAACAACACTATAAAATTGAAGCACTTAATTTCTAATTGCTCTTACAAATTTTCTGCCAGCTCAGATAGCAAAAGGACAAATCCTTCTTACCACATCTTAGACAAGAAACACATATTTAAAAATGGATTCTGAGTACTTTCTGCAGCTTTTTGTGTTGTCCTGCCAGGAATCTTGTGTTCTGATACTGATTATTATCAAGTGGCACTCATGTTAGTCAAATGATAAAAAAAGATTCTTGGTTCTCTGAGAAAATACTGTAAGCAAGAGAGTGGAAAATTATTTCAGTTGTTGTCTTGGGTTTTGCAAGCTAAACAATGTGATGTGTCTCATGGCTGCAATTTTTGCAAAAACATTTTTTCTCACAGATTCTTTCCCAGCTTTTGATCATAGAGAGTCTCTCTGTCTTCTTTTTTCCCTCCTAGTTTCAGGCTTTCTTAATTGCTACAAAACCTAGCTCACAAAAGTCTTATCTGAATGCATCATACAAAATCTTCTTGGCAGTAGCTGAAACATCCACCCTGGCTTTGGGGCTTTTGTTTGTTTATTTTTAGAGCTCTACTATAGTAATTAAAGTCTTCCTTCTGTTAGTGTTGTAAGGGTTGCCTACAAAGAAATTAATCAGCTTTTCTCTGTCAATTGTAAACCTTTATTTTTTCTTATTAAAAATATTTTCTGTTGAAAATGCTGCTATTGCCTGATCCTATCAGCTTTCTACATTTGGTAAGTGTGGAGAAGTACAGTTGGCAAAATTCTAGGTAAACTGAGATTTTTGTACCAATTCCTTTTGCTCTTTACTATCCGCATTATTCCTTGATTTTGGTGAATTATTGCTCTAGCTCCCCATTCTGGTGTTTAGAGTCATAGAGAATTTTTTTGTTCACTTTTGCACTTTCTTTGGCTGATCGAAATTCTGAGAAGGCCTGGTAAATGCTGCTTTTTCATGTTGCATCTGGGCTCAATATTTGATTTTGAGATTAGTCTTCTAGAAGAGAGCTTTGTTTTATTCAGACCATTAGCATGCTAGAATAATTGCTATGGAATGAGGAAGAGGTCTGTCATCAGTCTTTGGTCTGTCTCATTTTGCCAATTAGATCCATAGATGTTTCATATTCTCCATGTGGATATAGAGGTGGTAGCTTCCCTGGTCTGTGAATGCAGTGAACAAGAGCTGCTGTGCTTTTGGTGCCTTTTTCATAACCAGGATGGAAAGGTTGCCTTGGCATTTCAGCAGAAGCTGCTGTGTCTGAAAATGGGAATTTTTCTGACTAAGCAAAAACTGATTGATTCAAAGTTATTTCTGCATATGTGAAATTAATTTCTTTTCCACGGTGCCTCAGTTTATGGGTTGGGCACTGTGGCTCTAGGGTTCTCTAGTATTGTTAAATCTGCTATATATGCACTTTATATGGGCTTATCTAGACTTGTAAGTTCTTTGGGGTGGGGATCTTTTGGGCTTGGTGTTTGTGCAACATCTAGCCCTGTGGGTTTAATTATGAGACCTATTGTGCAGTATCCTTATGAGAGCTAATGGCTTGGTAAAGCTCAGAACACAGCTTGAACCAAGCTTGTACCAAACTTAAGTAGGTTCACTGTCTTCTCAGGAAATCTTTGCCTGTAAATAATTTCACTTAAATCAAGAGCAGAGCAGCTACAGAGGAGACACAGGTCTCCATACTGCTCGCCAGACTAACCATGCTGACTGTCTTGCCTGGCATTCCTATCTATTTTCACATGCTTTCAGAATGCTTTCATACTTTCCCACTATTTGAAAATCAGTGTTGTTTTTTTCCCTTTCTTTCCTTTTTTTTTTTTTGCCCTGTCATAACACTTCCAGAGTTTGTTAGAGCCTCTTTGTTGTTTTCTTGGGTTCAGGGCCATTTCCCTGATAGGACTTTCATTGCTAACTGAGAATTTGACTGACAGGAGAAACTGTGTCATTTTCTTGCCTCTCTTGCTGGTGGTTTGGAAGAGAAATTTCTGACACATTGCCCACAGGACATACCTGTATACACCTCAGTCCCATGAAAGGGGTGCTTTCCTTGGTCTTTAGTGTGGGGAGATTCCTTCAGTCCTTTGGTTTGTTGGTGCCCCGGGAAAGCTGAGTCCCTTGTGCCTGACCATTCTGTTGGTGGTGTCCCATTACAGAGCCCTGTCACTGAGCAGTGCTGCTGGATCACAGTGGGGTTTGACCCATTTAGGGACACCCAACAGCATAAGGGAAACCCCTCTGTGTGTCCTCCAGCTTATTTGACTGTTACCACTGCTGGTGACTACTGGTGCCCAGGTAGGCCTCACACCAACAGTTTACAGAATAATACTTTATAAATATAACATTGTGACAGGTTGAGTTTCAAGGATGACTGGTGATATTATCTGATTGCACAAACATATTCTAAGTAACACCCAGATAAACTCTAGTCCCCATTAAGAGCTTTCAGCGTCTACATGGTAGGGTTCTTAACCAATAGATGTCCCTATGAGGGAGAAGAGATTCAGCCCATGGACCGATCCCAGCAGTTATGATGGAGTCTTCCCTGACTTTTCTCCATTCTTGCTTACTTTTGCA
>VRYO01002355.1:30382117-30518824 GCA_009812075.1 Sialia sialis
CAGCGTGCATACTCAGTGAGAGCTAGTTTGCTCCTTGGAGGTGGGCAACTTTGGGATGGATGTGTGTTAGTGTTACAATTAGGTTTTAATGAACTGAGTTCATCTGAGGTGAGCAATTTGAGCCCTGAGTTGCTGGCTCAGCAACAGGACATCTTCCCCCATGTCCCCTGGCTGACAGGCACTGTGATTATCAGATGCAAAGTGCCATCTAGTTCCTCTCCTTGCAAAGATTTCAGAAGAGCCTGGCAGTGTTGCTTCTGCTCTGCTCCACCCTCCATTCATCCCCCTTAGCAGGTGCTTTGGTTGCAGGTTCTGTGTGTGGGAAAGCATCATGGCAGAGGTTTTGAGCTGCCAAATGCATTCCATCCAGGGAGCAGCAGCTGCATTTTATCTTTATCCTATAATTTCCGTAGTGTTGTGATTTTGGTTAGAATGTGAATATAACTTCTCAGTTTCCTCTAATTTTACCCCAAGCTATGTTTCCACACTCTCCCACTGGAGTTCCATATAAATTTGGTCTTATTACTGCAAGCTTTTGTTTCTTGATCGCTCCTGCAAGCCATTCCCTCATGGGAAATATTTTGGTACTTTAAATTTTATTTACATCTGGACATTGTGCCTGCAGACTTACCAAAGTAAGACGCTGACTGATTAGAAATAGTCTCTTTGTATTCCTGTTAAACAATTCACCATCTGTGGTCTGTAATCAGACTTCTTACTAATTAGATGTAACAAACCTGCATGATGCCAAGTTTGAGGAAAAATTTATTAGAAATACAATGTACCATATGACTGATTTGTTTCTTTAAGTGCATAATGGTAAATAAAATGTTCCTCTAATGTCCTAAACATCCAGTTTCCCACCCCTGTAGGCTTAAAAAATTCCTTTCAGCCATTCATGATAGTATGTTGGTTGCTATAGTGATACCAATTTCCTGTCTCAAATTATTGTACTTCAGAGGTGCATGAGGCCTTTTAATCTTCTTTACCCGTTTCCCCCATTTCACTCTTTGATTTTACAGACACTCTTATTCAAGGACTGGCATTCCTATATTGTTGGTCTATTTTTCCACTATGTGATGGAAACCAGAATAAATATATGCCGTTCCCCCATAGGACTAATGAAGATTCTTGCTGCCTTATTGGCACCCTCACTGAACATTGTTCTATATCAAAACCTTACAAAATTTATATTTCTTTTTGTTATGGATCACTAAGCTAGAGAAGCACAGGCTGTTCACCTTGACCAAATCAAGAACAGATGCACCTAACTACATGAAATTTAAACACTTAGGAAAAACAGCCATGATGCTGCTGAAAACCAGTATGAGAAGTTGACTTGGGCCAAGCTTCCATAAGTTGACTTAATGGGGACTGAGCCCTGACTCAGACAGTTTGCTGTTCCTGTGATACATGTAATAGAAATTAATACTAAACAGTATTTGTGGATTAATATTCCCTTTATCTACCTATGATAAAGTTTGTGTGATGGTTGAATTTTCTGTAAGGTTTAGGGTCTTTTGGAGAGTTGTCACTGTGCTGCTCTATATTGCTTCCCCTTCTTAGTGTGGATCCCTGTGAGCGCTGCTCTGATCAGAGATGGGTGTGCATGTGGCATATTGGTCTTCTGATGCAAAATTCTTCTTGATTATGTTGTCTCAGTCCCTCTGAATTTTGTTCTTCCCACAGTATGCCATGGCCACTGTAACCTTGAGCCTCAGCATATGCAGAATTTGGTATGCTTTGTGAGATGTGTAGCCCCAAGTAGCATCAGTTCAAAGGTCTGTATTGCTAAATGTCTTTCTGTTCAGGAATCACTCATACAGATAAATTATGCTCTTTCTGGTACAGATCACATCCTGAAAAATCTGTGGGATTGGGTGGATTGCTAGAGTTTCTAAGCAGCAGGAAAATCATTACTGACTAGATTCCAGATGAGATTACTGGATATCCAAATGGGCAAAAACTGTGTGAGGAAAATGTGCATAGAAAACATTCAGGAAAGTTAGGAAGAGATCCACAAGGCTGGGAAACAAGTGATATATTTGTATTTTTAGGAGGTAATACATGCTGAAACTGAAGGAGAAATAGGAAATTAAAAGGATGTGTGTGGATCCTAGGATGAATTAGGATCCCACAGAATTAGGCAGGTTGGCAATTGTGATTGTATAACTGAGAAGGAATGTATAATACGCTCTTTATGAATGTCTTTCTCATTTGTGTATATGCTATTCTACCCCATTTTCTTTCTAATTTAGGTTCTCTTCTGATTTTTGTCCCTTGAGTGGCTCTCTAGTATGGTGGATTTATGCTGTTTGTTCAGCAACATTCCTACTCTCCTGAATTCTGTTCTGTGTGCATTTAACATAATCTTCGTTTGCATTTCCACTTGCCTGCTTGTTTAGCTTTTTCTCCCAGGCCATTAGTTCAGTTCTGTTTTTTCGTGGGGAAAAAATTTTCTTTCTGTGGTAGAAGTAATTAAGTCTCCTGTGCTAAAACCATCTTCTCCAGGATACTCCAGATTTATTCTATTATCATTCCCTTGAAATCCATATATTATATTTTGGATTGGTGATGGAAAAAACTTGGCTTCTCCTGCTCCTTTTCCTTAAGATGGAAGTTTCTGTGGCTGAGCTGGTTGGCAGCAGGTGGGTCCCAAAGCAGTACCATTAACACCACAGGTGCTCCAGAAGCTTAGCCTGTGGTGTTGTCTTTTTATTTGTGCTGCAGTTCCCAGTTAGCAGCTGCTTGCATCACTATCCGTTTTCAGCTGCCTGTGTGTGGGCATAAAATCCATACAAGGATCACTGTCCTGTGGTTGTAATAGCAGAAAATAGATGTATTTTCATCTCTCAAAAGATCTTTAGATCTTTTCTAAGAGAAGTGAACTGTGATTGTGCAGGGTGGAAAGGGTCTTGTGCTTTTTAACTTCTGTATGATGACACAGGGGACAACTGAATTTCTTTATTCTTTTTCTGCTCTTTTTATTGATGCTGGGAATTCAAGGTTTGTTTGGCTCAGGGAAATCCACAGGATTTATCTTTTTTTCTCTCTCTTTTGTACTTATTTGACTTTTTGCCAATCATTAGTTTAAAAGTATTTCTATTAGCTTTTTAACATTAATTGAATGATGATGCTATTTCTCCATCTCAGCTGCCAGTGTGTGCTGTAACCATCTTTCTAAAACTGGAAGAATATTGTAAAACAAAGTAGAAAGAGTAGGTCAACCAGGGTCAGAAAATCTGTAAACTTTATATTATTTTTTAAGTCTGATCTGGATTAAAAATTATTTAGAATTAGTATTTCCCTAGTTGCAGGGAAGATATTAAGTCCAAAGTCCAGCCAGGAGATTTAAGTGCAGTTCAGGAATATCAGGAACTGGGATGGGAAACAGGCACACCCACGACTTAGCTCAGGCCAGGTCTCTATGCAGAGCTGAAATAAAGATGGCAAGCTCTGCACAAGGAAGTGCATGGGTTGGGTCCAAGGTAGGCTGACCATGGCAAATGAAGCCTGTTGGTGCTCTGAGAACTTTGACAAATATAACTTGAAGAAAGCATTTACTGGGACAGTCTTATGGCCAAAGTCACGGTGACAAATTCAAAGTGCCCAGCAGAGCTGAAAGGTGAGTGATGCTGACTGTGTTGAGAATGAGCAGGAGAATTATTCACTCTTTGAATGCTGGCTTTCAAATGGAACAATTATAAGGAAACACATAGAGGAGATATCATTGCAACATCAGACTGGATGAAGCCCCCAGGGACCTGTGATTCCAGTCCATGCTCTTTTGCAACAAGACTTCTTGTACAGTAGGAAGAGGACAATTACATTTCTTAGAACAGATTAAAAAGATGATAATTGTAACTGATTTGCTCTGAAAATAATCAATGGATTTAGATGATGCTACAAAGGCCTGTCTTTCAAAAATCTTTTTTGTGCTTTTGAAAGGATCTGCAGGGGATACTCAAGTCATGTTCATATTGAAATACCTGGTTTCACATAAAAATCAAGTATTAAAAAAAATAATTCAGACTGTGGTAGTATCATTTCTGTAAAACACATGGATGTAAAAAGAGATGACAGTGTAGAACTAAGGTCAAAAATCAGACACTTAGTATTATCTGACTAATATTTGGTTTCCCAAGGCATTTGTCTTTTAAGTAGAAGACTCTTGTGGTACGGGTATTTTCTACACAATGCATTTGGTCTTCTGCCAACAAATAAGTGCTCCAGATGGATACTAATGAAAGAAATATTAATGCACTGTAGCATGTCAATTATCTTGAAAAGGTCTCCAGCAACCATTTATCACTTAAATTTCACATCTTATAGCTTGAGACCAAATTGTGTTACATGTTAGAATAGTTCTGCCAAATTTGATCCATCATTAACTTTCAATTGTTGATAATTTGAACATGAATTTTTATTTAAGTTATGCATCTTTGTCAACTTGATGGAAACATTCAGAGTTGTCATGCTGTCATAGATGAGTGATGCTGTTTCCCAGCATCAGAGAATGGACTGAGATTTGACTGTATTCTGAAAGGACTTTATGGGTATTATCCCCTGGCAAAAATCCTAAGGCCAGAGACTTTTTGTTGTATTTGAGAGGGATGGGGTAGGGAGGGAAGGAGAAAGAAAAGGAGAAAAATAATTTTCTGATTTAAATTTTATTCTCAGTTACTGAATCATGCCCTGAAACTTAAATTTTTTTTATTTTTTTTTTTTCCGACCTTATCAGAATGGTGGTTTTCATTGCTAGGGTTAACAGGCTACCAAGCAAGACAAAATATTATAAAGCAGAAAGTTAATAGCAGAGTCAACATTATTTATCTGGGTGGGTTTCCTGAACTGGGTGATGTATCTCGGGTGAAGGAAAGCAAATAAACCCATTGCAGAGGATGTGATGCAGTTACAAGTGTAAGCAATAAGGAATATTAACATCAGTAGTCTCTGACTTGAGATGAAGACAACAACCCAGAGGTCAACACAGAACCACCGCTCCCCATTACACTGGGGAAAATCCTTTGGCTGAAGGAGAAAATTGGACCTGTACAGTATGAGATAGCTATCCCTACCTTGCAGCATGGGATAGCATGTGGTAGGCTGGACATTTGTGTCTTTTTGGGTAATATTTCTGTGCGATACAGAGCACTGCAAAGCTCACCGTTTTGCTTATACCAGGCATGCTTCATCTGCTTGCCTTTTAAAAAGCTAACACTGGGCTGGTTAGATTTGTCATGCTCTTAAAATTCTTGGTGGCATGCAGAATTCTGGCCAAGAGAAATCTTGGAGAAGGTTACATAGTAGTTTTTAATTGCTGCTTAGTAGTGTGTCATGTGCTCAGATACTGTTTTCAGGAGTGTGGCCTCTGTTGAATAAACAGAATGGAAATTAAAGTGCTTAAGCAGCCACTAAATAATTTAACAAACTCAGGTGACACCATCAGATGGTATAAATTAAAATCAGCAAGAAAGAGGGATGAGAGAGGGTTAAACAGAAACTGGAGCTGTATGCAGCACCTTGGAAATGGAAGCAGAGCCCTGGCATTGAGAATACGTGTGCTTTTTTTTCGGGAATTGCTGTAGCCGATCAATATTGTTGCCTGTATCTAAATGGATAATGGAAATGAATTCTTCATGCAAAGCTCAGGATTGCTGCATGTGTTGTATTTGTGCCTGGTTTTGATCTGATTTACTCTTCTGAGGAACTGTAGCACTGTAAAGGCCTCAGGTGGCCTTTCTCATCACTTGCTATAATGATTAGATCTGTGCATTGTAAGTCAAGGGATCATGGTTGTAGTCATTTCTCTATTACCCAGGGTATTGGGAGGTTGGTGTAGGCTTTGGATAATGTGTGTCATCCAGAATATGCTTGGACTGCAGTTTAAAGACCATTGAATCACTGTTCTAAGCCCCTAGGATTTTGGAAAGTCTAATTAGCTCAAGTTGTGAACATGAAATACCTCTGCTCTGCTTCTAGACAAAACCTAGGTGAGGAGCTGCAAGGATGAGTTGTTGCTGCACCTGAGCTAATAAACCTTAGTTTAGTGTGCTCTGTGTGGAGCTGCATCCATGACCCAGGACAGTTAATTGGCAGCTTAAGTAGTCTGACCATGGCTGGGCACAAGGGACAGAGTTGCCAGCATTTTGCACCTTTGTCACGTTCACCTGACTGCACAGTGACCAGCAGCTGATTGTCACTGTATGAATTGTTCAGAGCCCTCTGCAGCAGCCCTTGTGTGCAAGTCCTTGTAAAGTCCTGGTGTCTGTCAAAAACCATTGTGCAAGGTAGAGAGTGAAGAAGTTACATTTCTCAGGCACCAGACTGAATGAAAACCTGACTGTTTTTGTAGGTGTTATGGGGACGTTTCTTTAGGGAATTCTGCTGCTTCATGGGGGAGTTCTTTTCTGCTTCCCTTTGCTTCTTAAGCAGAGGGCAGTGTTGTTAGGGCAGGCTGGGTTCAGAGGGGCACTGCTGAGACATAGGGTCAGTTATGGGGCTGCACAAATGTTCAGGTCCCCTATCAGTACCATGTGTTAACATCCCCTGAACACTCAATACCTCGGTTTTAATTTCATGTTGCTTTAAAAGCACCGTGATTCCTTAGTGGTACATGAGGAAAATCACTCAAATTTGCTTGTTTTGCAACAAGTTGAATAGTGGTCTGGCAGTGAGAGCACTTCTTTACCTAACAGTAGGTGAAAAGTATTTGATACATGTCTTTCGTACTATAAGAAAAGCTTTCAAATTTTCTTAAGCTTGTTATTTTCTGGTTTGTGTCTACATTATTCTAGAGCTTGTCTACATTTTTAAATGTATTTTGTATGTATTTGGTATATCTTTTGGGGTCTATTGATACTTACAGTTCATTACTTCTTTGTGTTAGTATCTCATCTAATTAATAACTTTATCTCATCTACATAATAGCATTTCCAATTGTGCTTCTTGTTTAGGTTTGTTGGGGAAAAAAACAAACATGGGTCATTGAAAGAAGACAACACACCAATCCTGGTAAAAGCATTTCTCCCCCTGAAAAAAAATGAAAAGAAAAGAAATAAGCATCAGACTGTGTATTAGAGGGCTCTGCAATAGTGTTTATTGTATAAAGAATGGAGATGCTCCTTTAGTTCCTGTATGTCTCTCAAATAGGGAGAATTTGAGTCTGGCAGTCACAAGAATGATCGTGAGGATTTTTTCTAGTGATGATGCATACATTTAAAGTAAGTAGGGAAGATTTTGGTGAAGCTTATTTACTTGCTAGCAAAAAACTGTATTTCTAATGTGAAAAACTTTGTAGTAAGAGTAAGTCTTTATATTAACAAGATACTTAGCTCATCACTGCATTGAGTGATGTGACTGTCACCTCCTTCTTGCTGTACCATGGAAATCAGGTGGATGCAGAAACTTCTTGTTGGAGGACAAGTCATGGACAGTCACCTTGGCAGCGAGATGTAGGGGAATTGTTGTGGAAATGATTTTACACAAAATACTCTGTAAAAAGGAATAACTTAAATTTCAGTTGTTATAAACTTTCTGCTTGCTGCTAATGTAAATAGATTTTGCAGTGGAATTGGTCCTCAGGGAAAGCAAGAGTGACAACAATCACAGTTTCACCACAATTTTGCTTCCTATATTCCCCATGGAGATTGCTTTTCCTGCCTAGCAGACTTTTAGAAAAAAGAAATTTAGATGTTGGGGATCTATATATTATCAGCATATAATACCATTATATTGGATTCAGGAATGAGGTCCCAGACTGAGAGTGTCTCAGTGTCTTCCACTCAAAGGCAAATAACCTGGATGGCTTCTGAAATACACCTGCATTTTGCAGCACTGTGTGACCCAGACTGCTGTGGTCAGAATTACACCTGCACAGCTCTGCTCAGCCAGGGATGGCTGGGGAGCAGTTCACCCACATCTGGGGCTGTGCAGTGTGGCTTAGTTGCTGAGAGGCTGTTTTTGTCCCTCCACTTTCGGTAGGAGAAATCTGACTGCTGGAGTTGCAAAGCAGTGAATGAGCTCTGACATCCTGCAGACCCTTGTGAGTGAGGTTCTCGTGGTGCATGGTTGTGGGGGAAGGTTTTCCTGCAGGATCTGGACACAGGTGTGTGTGCCATGTTCCCTTTGGTCCTGGGCTGTGCCATCCCACAGGAGGAAGATGCTGGTTCTCATGTTTTTCTGCCCTCCCCAGGAGACTGTTGCTTCTCCCAGGCTGGTGTGAATCAGAAATAAGAGTCCAGCTCCACGACTGTTAATCCCAGACCAGGTGCTCCTTTATCATCCAGCAGACCAAGTGTGATCTGGAGCACTGCTGTCAAATTAGCCAGGGAGCACGGCGTGAAATCCGTGCTGGCTCTGTGCCTGATGCTGGAAGACAGATGTTACCTGATCCATAGGGGTGATTGGAGTGGTGCAGGCGGATAATACTTGAGCCAACATAAAGCTTGACAATAGCAAATTAACTTTTCAGCATTTGCTTGTCAGATTTGAACTGTCAGGCTGAGTTAATACTGAAGCAGTGCTTTGGTGTTTTTTTAGGAGCCCGAGGGGTAGCTCTGCAGTAGTGTCAAACAACAGCCTAACTCTGATTCAGCAGCTATTTATGTAAAGCCGCTGGTGAAATGTTGAAAGAAAACGAGTGGTTGTATTTCCTCAACTGCTTTGGAAACCTTACTGTGAGAGAGGTTTGAATGCAATGAGTGCCACAGCTCTTTTTAACCAACAATCAGATTCTGCTCATCTTCATTTTAGATGTAAAATAAGCAGTCTGAGCCTGGCTACCCAAGTGCTGCCTGTGTACAATGGCACTAAATGAAACCAACAGCAGATGAAGCACAATTAGGCATAGTGCTGAATACCTTTTATTAGTTTTAAAGGACATTTTACTATTATTTTGGATTCTTTCTTTCTTTATTTTTTCCCACAGGAGAAGAGGATTACAGTAAAAGGAATTTTCCATTCACATTATTAGCAACATGATTTGCTGTTTTAATGGCAATGTTTGCAGTCTAGCAGTGTGTTAGATATATAGGTTTCTGTATGTTTCTGGGAAAGAAAGGAATGCTTTGAAACAAGTCTTTCCACCCAAAGAAATAGGTATCAGAAGTGCATAATATACTGATTTATGAGAAAAATCTGATTGTAAGTTCATGCAACTTATTTGTGTAATTTTAAGAGCTGTTTAATAGTTTACAGCTAGTAAATACTCTTTAGTACTCTTTGAAATCTTGATCAGCTGCCATGAAGCATCGTTTTGACAGATGATAATTTTGCAGTCCAAAGAAGTAGTTGCTGAAAAATCTCCTCTGTGAGATTGATGTTCTTATCAGGATCTTAATGCTCAGATAATTTGTGTAAATTTCAAGACTTATTCTTTGCAAAATTAATTCATTTTCCAGAATGAAACTACAACAACTATCAGAGCATTGTCTTAAGGAAATAAATTGATCTTAAAGGATGAATAGAGGAAGACCTTTTCATGGTGCTATGTACTATTGCAAAGCTATCCTAAGGGGATAATTCTTACTTTAACATATCTGGCATTATCCTGTTGGAAACAGGCTATTGTTCACTTTTTTCTAGTGACCTACAGTGCTTTGTAGTTACCAGGTGTTAAAGTAAAATAAATTATATTAAATAAGAATATTTAAAAATATAATCTATAGCTATCCTGAAGGACTTTTAAAAGATTTCATTTTCAAGCCATCAACATTTTTCTGTTTAAAGTGAAATGATTTGGTTCAAAAAAAAGAAATGCATCTTTACAAAGGTATAATTTTTTTACCTATCCATGTAGGATCTAAGGAGACCTATTCTGATGCACCACAATAGAATGTATAAGTGATCACATTCATATAACAGGAGATACTCAGTCAGTGTTATATGAATCTGTAGAGAATGAAAACAAAATAAGAATCGGACCAGACAATTTTGATTTTGTGGGAAGAATTTTATCCCAACGGCAAGTCTTATCTTTCAAATTGACCAATTCTTGAAAGCAGAATTTAATTGGTCATGAACAGTCATCCTTGTGGCATGATTAGATGCTAAAATAAAGTGTTTAGTTTTGTTGTTGCTTTTTAAAATTTAATTATTTAAAAATACAAGCCCATTGATACAGAAAAAATATCACAGCTTATCCAATTACACGTTAATACTATAAATAGATTTAGAATATTGAGGGCTTCCAATGTGCTACAGATACATAGGAGATAATAATATAATTTCCTGTGCTGTACAAAGCAAATCTTACTCCAGCACCAATAGAAGGGCACTATTCTTTATTTCAATAAAATTCAGTCACATTCAAAGAATTGACTCTTAAAGGACAAATATCAGAATTTAAAAATAAACTACTAATAAAGCCTCCACTTTTTGCAATGCGTTTTTCTTTAATTCTAAATTGCAGCTGATCAACGACATTCTCTATCCCATTGTGTGAATGGAATAAAAGTTGGGTTGGAACAAATTACTGCTTTCTAGGTCAGCAACAGAGTTGTCCTTCAGCAAATGAGCGTTAGAAAGCTGAGGTCTAATTTGATGAGTACTTGGTATGTGCCTGGGTGCATTGCTGAATCATGGTTTCTGTGCTGGAAGTGCAGGCTTGGCTCCTCCTAATTGAGTCCCCTTTGGGCTGTCTCACAGTGCCGGCTGGCAGAGATTTAGATCCTGGGAATTCTGCACATTAGAGCTTTTTTAGTTGAGGGAACGTCTTGTGCGGTAGGGAGCTATGTGGAACAACTAATACATTTGACTCCTCTTGTGAAATACAAGTCTGTGCTTCCATGCTTCCTAAGGTCATGATTTCTGTCCCTTTCGAGCACCCTGCACAGGGTGGTGGGGAAGGGTCATTTTAAGTTTATGATGAGTATTTGAGAAAGTCACCATTCAGGCTTGGAAAATGTTGCTCACACAACTGAACAAGTCCATGCTTGTTGGAGTGAGCTGCGGCCACTTGCTGCAGCTGCACTGCTCTTCATTGTTTTCCTTAAGCTATGGCGTTTTTTCTGAGTTCTTTTCTGTGTGTTTGTATGCAGTTTAACAATGAAAAGTACTTTTGCAGTGGCTTTTTAATTTCTTTTTTATTAGCAGCACTATTAAGACAGCAATTCATGACAATTTGGCCATTAGCCTCTATTGCGGTTTCCACAATACACCATTATCTTCTTTTTTCTTCATAGTGGGTTACTATGGGAGGAGACAGGCAGGAGAAAGCTTTGGCTGTTTACAGAGTGCTTGATGTTTCATCCTTTAATTTTGCTAACAAATGTGCATTTCTCTAACATCTCAGTCAATGTCAGAATTTGATCCCCCTGCAAAGTTTTAGCAATCGAGGGCTGTGTGAGGAAAACAAAGAATTATTGTACCTATTCTCTGGTCATGGGGAGTTAAGTGAAGGAGACTTCCTCGAGGCTGAACATTCACCATCAGAGGAGCTTGATCTGAATTGTCTGCATTCAGGATGTGTGTCTCCGGAGTAGTTTCCCTCTTCTCCTTATTCCTGTTTGGTTTGGCCTCACCTCTCCCTCTGCAAAGCTCTGTGACTCCGCTTCTGTTCACTTGTGCAGTTGAACTGAACTTGCCCCGCTGCTGGAGGTGATTCCCCTGCTGCAGGGTGAAGCTGGACACATCGGTGTTTCCTTTGGTAGTGTAAAAGACTCGTTTTTTCAGCTATTGAAGATTTTCAGCCAGCTAGTTTGTGGTACAAGGAGGAAAATAAATACGGGGGTTGGGAAAATGCAATAGATAAAGGCTTAAGTGGTCACAATTTAAAGCTTAAATTGCCAATTGCATGACTGGCTAGAAAAAGGAAATCTGAGCAGAAAAAGAAGGCAGTAAATATGATGATTAAGTGGATCTTACTCAGAGTAAATTATAGCATTCCCAAATGAAAGTCTTCTCCTTTACAGAGAAATCATTAAATGTTAAAGTCACACTATTATTTGCGTTTCATTGGGTAGACTTGCATGTGCAGAAATATCCATTTTAATTAGTGTTGAAAAGAAGTCTCGTGTACAGAGCACTGCCTGGTAGGTATTTTTATGCTCTCTCTCTGTGAACTCATTTTATATGATGATGATTTCTTCTAATTTTTAATTAACATGTCTAAGTTAGAGTTGGGGAAAATGATCAGTGTTTCATTAACTGCCTCACACTTGGAGATCTATGCAAACCTAATTGATGTGGTTGCTACAGGGTACTTTGTCAAAATGAGCCATCCTGCCACTACTTTTCTCCCCTTGCTTTTCAGTTCTATGAATTTGAGTGAAAGATATACTGCAACAGCACATATTTTTACGTCCAAAATGACAGCATATGATGTGATGTTGCATTTCAGTGCAATGTTTCACCAAGATTATTCTGAAACCTTTTACAGACTGTGTAGCGGAAGATCTTTCGTGGATCACTGGTGTACAGTGCCCCCCCTTTGCAAAGGGTGTATATAACAGTGGTTTGGAAAAGCAGGGAGAGTTTTTCTTGTTCCTTCTCTGGGGAAAATTATTAGCTCAACTCTGAGCATCACAATTTAAAATATACTTGTTCGTGTATAACAAATACCCATGAATTCATAATGTTTCATGTCACAAAATATTAAAGCTTATTGTTATTTATTGATTTATTTAGCCATACAGAAAAATGAGTTATAGTATCTCACTGGAAAAAATGTTGAGATGTGTGAAGGCTGCATGGTCTAGTGGAAAAGGAGGTGTTCTTGGCTCTGGTCCCAGCTCTGCCACCAACCTGTCCAATGACTGGCACCAAATCAGAGAATGTCAGAAGGGGCTAAGGTTGGAAGGGACCCCAGTGGGATCATCTGATCCAACCTCAACTGACTACAACTATTGGCATACTAGAGAAAATAATTTTTGTGGAGGAAGAGACTTATTAATCACACTCATTAGTAAGTGAGTATATTTGTACTTAGTATTATTCAGTGTAGCTGTAGTGTTACTGTTGCCGTGATGTGATAATGAAAAAGGATAGGAAAACAGCAAAGGCTGAAACCAAAGCAAAGAGCTGAAACCCTGAAACCAGTGATGCAGTCTGTACTCTGAGTATGAATTATGCCTTGAAACTGAGTTAAAGATTGTAAAGTCTGAGTAGCAATCTTTTGTCTGAATTTGCTTTTTTTAAGAAAACCAATACTTTTTACCGTGTGCTTATCAGAGTGATAACAACTGCAACAGCAGGGAGAGAGTTGGTAAGTTATAAATTATTCAGATTTTTTTTTATGAAGCCATTATTAAAAAGATGGAAAAAAATGTTTTCCTTACAAAGTGGTGAAACAGTTTATGATATTAAAATATACTTGGCTTCCTATAAAGTTTTAGACTTAGAAATTTGATCAACAGATGTTTTAAAATATGATATTCACATAAGATATTAAGGCACATGTGATTAATTTAAGCCATGCATGTGACTTGGAATTGCAGAGTAACTGAGGGTGGGAGGAACATCTGGAGGTTATCTGGCCCACCTCCCTGCTCAAGGTGGGCTCATATCAAAAGTGAGATGAAGCTATTAAGGGTCTATCTGATTCAGACATCATTTGAGAACACCAAAGTTAGAGATTCCTCAGCCTCACTGGGTAACCTAGTACCTAACTACTCTCAGGGTGAAATTATTTTTCTTTTTGTATCTTCCTGGAATTTACCCTCCAGCTGGTGGCTTTATTTCTCTTGTTCTCAGGCCATGGGAAGAATCTGTTTCTCTTCTCTTTCGGTATTGGAAGATGCTACCTTAGTCTTCTCTTCACAGGACAAATGGAGCCACCTTACTTTTCCTTTTCTGACACGTGTTTCAGCTTTCTAATCATGGTCCTCTACTGGAGTGGCTCCAGGCTGTCAAGTCTTTGTTGCAGCAGGATCCCAAAGATGAACACAGTATTCTAGATTGTGTATGTTGCTATTGTAGGGAATTACTGAATGATAAATATCAATGAGTGGATCCCCACACCTACCTGGATATGAGAGGACATAGTTTATATGCCAGACTTGTCATGAGAAGCTGAATGCAACCAGGAAAGATGAGTTGCACAGATCTTTGTCTTTGCACATTGTATGCCATTTCTGAGGGGAAAAGCCAACCAGAACAGGTAGGGAAGAAACCCAATTTGAAAGAAGAGAGTGCTTGGTTAAGTGGTATGAAGTACAAATTCTAAAGCTTCATTTTCCTGGAGAGGTGACTAAGAAGCAAGTTGCAGAGAGATGAGTGAGAGTGTCTTTTGGCACATTACTCACTGAAACACTGGAGCCACTTTAGTGCTAAGCATGATGTAATGCAGTGAGCAGTTTCCGTTTTTAACTGTTTCCAGTTCTGCAATTAGGAATGTAATGCATTGCGTTATGAGAATAAAATTTATTTTCCCTAGTAGGCTTTTTAGTGTTGGGTAAATATGACAGTTGAAACACATGGTGTTTCCTTAAAAGCTGTGAATTCAAATGATGGCTTAGTGTTGAAAAAAGGATATTGAGTGTTTACGATCCAAGGCAGGTCTGTCAGCTACAAAAGTCAGAGCATGTTTTCCACAAGCTGGAATAGTCCATTCAGACCAAGTGCCAAGAAAAAGGGAAAAATCTCCCTTGGGGAAACAGTGGGGATGTAATTCACAATTTTGTGAAAACTCATTAACTTAGTTTCTAAGCATTAGTTCTGAATCCAGTGCCAGTCAATATTTCCATATTTTCAATCACCAATATGGATAGTGACATGAATTTGCTGATAAGTTTGTAGATAGCACAAAAATTGCTAAAATAATGAAGGTTGTTGCAAGCATAATCTGAAATGGTTGATTAGATGAAAATTCAAAAATGCAGGCAGATGGAGAGCTGTACATGCAAAGATATAAGGCTTTCAGTATGGAAGACTGCTGTGGGAATTAGCAACCCTGAAGTCAATGTAAGGTTTTTGGGGTAGCTTTCAACGAGTACATCACCTGAATTGATGGGAAAGAGAGCTCAAGAAGTTTGTTCTTGATGCTGATACTCTCCTATATATGTATTTGTGAACTGAACCTGGAAGATGTTCTTGTTTTAATTTTTTTTCTCCTTGTCTCCAGTTGCAGAGTTTTTCTTCAGAAAATCACTTGAATTCTGCTGGCAATTAGCCCAGAGAAGCAGTTAGAATAATTATTGCTGGAGGTGTAGGTGTAGTCTACAAAGCCTAAGGCTAAACAAGAGGAGACAGATTAAAAACAGCACTTTGGAGTCAGAGATGAATAATGTCTGGGCTTGGAAAGTTCTTGAATTCATGGGGAGAACCTGGTGGGGTGGTTGAAAAAATGCTGATTATTTTTGTATGTATATGCATTCATTTCATCCCTCCTTTGCATGGCCTGATTTTATTAGCCATACTTGCCAAGTGATTGTTCACTTCTAGGGTAAGGAGAACAAAATGTTTTAACTTAGTTTTCCAATAGCAGCACTGTGCTGGCTTATCCCAGATCACTGTTCCTGGAAACCTGTTGTGAGGTTCCTGTAAGCTGTTTGTGAGCTGGCCATAAAGGGCATATCAAGAACAAATAAGAAAATTAACTTGGCTTTGCCTTTGGTAAGTGCTGCTGCTGACATCTGGTATCCTCCCCCTCAGAAATGTCCTCAATTCTGGAGAATATAATCTGAAGATGAGGGGTGAGAGGTAGGGAGAGGACCCAATAATATCATCCAGATGCTGAAAAATCAGCTTTATGAGGTGAATTGTAGGGAGGCCAGTCATTGATCTTATCAAAGAGAGAGGGTCAAAAAGAAATGTGATTACTGTGTGTAAGTACTTATTTATGGAGAATATATTTGTCAGCAGAGGTCTTTTAATCTTCTGTGAAAGCACATGACAAGATCCTGTAGATAAACATCGAAGGTAGATAAATTTACTCAAGAAATAAGTCATCATTACTTGTTTGGCTGCAAAAATAAATGTGGAACTCATTGCTGGAGGAAGAGGTAGGAGCAGTATATTTTTTGAAGTGTAGATAGCTGCATTTTGTGCTATATGCTTCAGAGTTATATAGATTTCAGAGTTATATAGATTTGGGTCTGGAAGTGTAGGAGGAGAGGAACATGGACAGAGAGGAGCAGGTGATGCTTTCTAGCTTTGGATTTAACATCTGAGATGCCTTCAGTTTAATTCTTTTACTGGAGGGTTGTTAATGTTCACAATGGCTGCAAATCTAAAACAAAATGATAATTAGCTGACACCACAGAATACCAGTCTACAGGAGGTCACAAAAGATCCTTTTTTCTCTTGAACATATTCTTGGCTCCAGTTGCAGTCACACCTGCCCACATGCACCCCTCAACAAATTTATGTTCCTTTAGGGAGCTGAGGACAGCCACAGCCTGGGATGAGGCAGTGCCTGAGGTAATGCACACAAATATCTAGATCTCTGGCTTACCACCCTTGAATGAAGGGAGCCCTTTTAGGAAATGTGATTGTTTTGTGCTTTCTGAGGGCCATTTCCATTGTTCAGAATTATTCCTGCCTCACTGCTTTATTGAGAGACTATCTTCACTTTATGCCTCTGTCATGGCAATCTTGGCTATGGGAATTTTGTCCGTCTTCCCATCCCAATGGAAGAGCAAAATATCAAATTAATGTGTTAGAATAAATTAGAATGTTTCTGGCACATAAACCTTCAGGAACAATAATGGAATCTTACACAAAATGTCAACAGTATTAGGGTAAGTTAGACTACAGGTACATCTTAGGAGCTAGAACCTACCAGTTTAGAGAATGTAAAAGCTAGACCACAAAATGCCTTAAAAGCTCTCTGAGATACCTAAGTACAGAAATTCTACACTTTACAGTAAAAAGGAACCACTGTCAGGAAGCAAAAATACTTTTTTAGTTCAGGAAAGAATTACCTTCTCTGACACCCTAGTGAGCACTTACTTTGTGGCCTTTATCCTCTTGGATGCATTATGAATTTGGCCAGAAAACATTTGGCTTTGTGATCATTATCTGCCATTACCTGTTATGAGGACTATTACATTTCACTGTATCGAATGCTATTGGAATTAAGGTTATAGTTGCAGGAATATTTATTTCCACAGATTTGCAGCTCAATTCTAAGGATTCTGAGTAGGAAACATTTAGCTCCAGGCAGTCATTTAATTTTTTATTTCTGTCTTTTTCCTTTGGTGTTGAAAATAAAATTTTCATAATCTTCGAAACTAAAATAAACAAACTGTCCTGGAAGCTTGCCAATTCCCACCTTTGCGCTTTTGTCCATACTCCTACCTCTCTTCCAGCTGCAGTGAGATGGACCCTTTTCTCTAGTCTATCAGTGTGAAATAACCATGAGAGTCACTGCAGTGCTGAAAGTCAATTAATAATTAAAGACAGATCCAGAGAAATGTATCTATAATGCATTGATTTCTGGGGGGAGGGGTAAGTTACTTTTTGCTTTTTAAGTAAAAGAGAGAATTAGCAACTAGTCTTCGTTTTGGACACAATTCCATTTTGCAAAATTCAGGTTACACTTCTTATTAATCTTGTTAATATATAGTGCCATTTCTGGGACTGGGGAGTTGGGACTGAAGTTTGCAAATCTCTCTGTCTTGGTATTAGCCAGTCATACACAGCCATAGATTGTTAGTATTCTTTACTCAGAGAAAATAAAAAAATAAAAAAAGAAAGAAAGAAAAGAAGGACAACCCTAGGTACCAGGATACTGAAACCAAAACAAAGGCTTGTCTGAGCTGTGATCAGAGACCCTGCATGTTTCTCTAAGCTATTTTTCTTAAGGCACTGAGGAGTAAAAATTTCTGAAGGACTGACAGATCTCCAAATAGCTTAGCTCACAGAAAAAATAGGCACTGCTCTGGTTAAGGTACAGACCAAGAACTGAACTGAGCTGATGTGTTTGAGTATCTGTTTCCTCCTTCCTGGCTCATGCATTTCTCTGATAGCACATTTACAGCCTGTTTATTTTATTCATGGAGAAATTGCATTGTTTCCAGATACCTGATAATTTCTACTTCACTGTAGTCCCCTGACCTTTTTCTCCATACTGGATCTCTTCTTTCTTTTGTTAAAATTGTTTTGGATCATCACTTATTGATACCTTTAGTTAATAAGCACAACTGATTAAGAGCTGTATGTATTATATCTCCTTCCTGAGAAATGCACTTCAGGCTGCTTGTGTTGTGATTTGGGGAAGGGATAGATAAGCTGCAAAAAATATCATTTCAGGTAAATTGCTGACAATTTGTTGTCACAGAGATTAAAGAATGCTTTCACCTTCTCTGGACCAAGGAATATGGAGGAGACTTGATTTCTTTCCCTGCTGATATGGAATCAATGCTCCTGAAATTGCTTAGGTGTCTGTGGGTAGTGCTCTGAGCTGGGCAAGTTGTGAACATAGGCAGAAAATCCCTGGGCTAAAATCTCCCAGCACTGAACTTTAACATTTGCAATTTCTCTCTTCACATAGCAGTAATAAGGATGCGGTATTAATTAACTAATGTGATGTGTTATCCTTGTTCAGTTTAAGTCTCAGAAAGAAAGGATGAGCCGCTTTGCTCTGTATTTATCCTATAAAATGCATGAACATTTTCATTGTGTTACCAGTCATACAACTGACTATTAAAAGTCAAATTTTAGCTTAAATAAACTTCAGATTCCTTATTTTAAACACTGTGTTTTCCTGAAGAAATGCCACTGGTCTTCTATTTGGAAAATGACGATTCATTGAAAAATTGGAAGGGAAGGTAGAAGATTTTTTGGATTTCCCCCCCCACCCCCTAAAACTTGGTCAGTTTGACATGCTTCTGTCTTCAAGAGGTGTCTGAGTAGATTTGAACAGATGTTTTTTTCATTTTACTATGTCTAAAAAATAATCTTCTACAGCTATTTCTTGGGCTGCATTGAAAGATTCTTTTCCCTTCTATTTTATTTTGAATAATATAGACCTACTGCCTTGTCTAAGACAATGATGGGCTTGGGAGAGGTTGGAAAATAATTTCTGCTGATGAAAAGATATTTTGTGTTCCAAAGTGGGGAAGTGAAAGGAATTGAATGTTGTTTTAGACATATGGGTGATGCATTTTTCCTATGGCTTCTAATCTTATAAAATTCTTGCAAAATATGGTATTTAAAAAAATAACAACAAATATATGTAGTTGATCAGGGATTGACATAATAGGTGTGAGGTAATTTCCAGTAGTTATTTCTGCTTGCTTTCTTTTTTACACTAGGAGTGAACTTTACTTCAAGAAATGTATATTTAGAGATACCCTTGGCAGTGTAAGTCCACGCTGTATGGTGACAAAGCTTGCATCGTTAAGTTTAGCTCTAGCTATTCTCTTGCAGTAGTCTCATGTCCATTATAACTTGACATTTAAGGTCATTAATTTGTACAATAATGTGCATTTTGTGGAAAATACAATGCGGTTGTTTTTCCTGTGCACAAAATGAGTGAGACTTGCAAATACTGGTTTCATCAAACTGGATCCTTCTCGTCATGTAAAAAATATCAAAGTCTGATTTATTTATCCTGTGTTTAGAATGGCCTTAATCCAGATTCTAATTGGTTTAGACTTTGGATCAGACTCTGAGTAAATGCATGGGTATGGAAGGGGGAGGAGGGAGCAAATAATACATCCACTTGCTAGACAACACTGAGCTGAAAAGCTGCCATTGGTTTTGGGCTGTAGCTTCTGAGTTCTGGTTATTACTGTCATGGCATCAGTTGAACCCCTAACTTGAGAAAAACAATTTGCAAGAATTTAAAGGTTTCGATTTTTTCTTTGTTTTGGGATAAGTTAATTTTCATAAGAGAAAGACTGTTGACTAGTAAACAGAGAAGACTATTCTCAAGTTTCAGAAATAAAAGATAAATAGAGACAGGCATTTACAATTCAAATATAGAACAAACTCATTAGAAAAAATGATTGGAAAATAAATAGCAGTTCCAGAGAGATGCTCAATATAATAGAGGACAACACTGTACAGAAGTTTTAACTGTCTGATAGTATAAAGTTCTGTTGTAAAGAACCTTGGAATGAAGTATATCATGGTCATACCTACCATTTTGAAGAAATGAAATATGGGGATTTTTAGTAGTTAAAAAATTTAGTCTGCTGCAACTTCTGAGATGAAGAAATATGTAAAATTAGATACATTAACTCCTTCTTAGTTTTTCTTTTATTCCTTGGTGGAAGGTAAGGCAGAAAATGAATTTTTGCCATATTGAAGATGTTACCTCTTTGGCACAGTTTCTGTTATGTGTCAGGACATTGGTGGTGCAGAAGCACATAACTACTGCAGACCTGGCTCCACAGTGTGTGTTGCCATGTGTTGTGGGTTGCAGTGATAGGGAAAGTATCTTGGGACCCTGAAAGCTTTTTGGGAGATGTGAGAATAGGTTCTAAAAACATCATGGACCAGAAAAGAAGGTCCTTGGGGTTAGGCATATAGAATTTAGACATGTCTGTTGATCCTGCTTCTTGGTTTGTTCTCACTTTATCTGGTCTTTTCTGCTCTGCTTGGACTTCTCGTGCAGCTTATTTAGATGAGGATTCATGCAGTCTTTCTGAGAGGGTCAAGCTGGAAGTGTAGGTCCTCAGTATGATAAATCACTAGAAAATCAAGTACAGTAATTTCACACTCATAAGCTGCACCTGGTTATAAACCACACTTCTGGGTAGCTGGGAAGACCACGGAATTTGTCCGTAAATAAGCCGCATCGGGTGATAAGCCGCATATATATATTTTTTTTTAAGCGAGGCTCCATGTGCAACAAAGTAACGAGTTAGTAAGAGAATTGCGCGATTGCGGGGTTTGGTGTCAGCTGCTCAATTTGCAAACAGTTTTCACAGACCAGCCATGCCTTTAAATGCAGCCCCAGGTGCCCTCCCCGTGCCGTGGGCCCCGGCACTCCCGCCCCTGGCGCTGGCTGCTGTGGCTGCCCTTGCTGCGCAAAGAGAGGAGCTGGTGGCTCCCCTCGCCACGGCTCAGCGGCAGCTCCCTCCCCGGCCGGCTCGCGCTTCTGGGTTGGCATTTCTCTGGAATTTGTCCATAAATAAGCCGCACCTGGTGATTAGCTGCATTTCCGGAATCAGCTGGATTCTTCCGTGACATAGGTGCGGCTTATCAGAACTTACTGTACTTCCAAAGAACTATTCACATCTAGATGGGCAAAACTGATCTCTAGAGGTATCTCTCTCTTTGGGATAAACCAGGGTGATACATCTGTCTCCATTTCTCAACTGTAAAATAGACATTATGTTAAGGGAGTGCAAGAGGACTGAAATTACCACATTTCTACAGAAAAGAGCTGCAAGAAGGTGTAAGTGTAGAGATAACTGTTCAGAAGTGTTCTAGGCATGAATTAAAAATATTTTCCTTCCACTTCTTGTGCTCCTTAACTGTTATGCCTATTCTTAAATCCATGAAGACAGAAAAGAGTAGTACTCATAACATGAAGAAAGAAGTGCTTAGCATATTTCTAAAACAATCTATGATCACAGGAAGAGGCCTACCATGAAAAACATCAATCTTTAATGGGAGAATTTCACATTAAGGGTTTCTTTCTGAAACTGCTTTGCAGCTCAAGCTACAGCTGATTAAATGCTGACATGCAAAAACTTTCTCTAAAGAATCTGTTGAATACTTGTCTTTACTGGAGTAAAATAAAGAAATGTAGATCTCATTTATCAGGGCCTACAATCTTTTCCTGCTTGTATCTACTTAATCTGAGGGTCATTTAAAATGTATTAGAGATTTAAGATTGGAATGCGAGGCTAATTTGAAACCTGGCTCTGAGATGACTGATTATGTTATTATACTTCATACTGGTTAAACTAAAGCATAGCGTCTGTATGAAAAGAGGGATCCAAAACGATGTGGCATTGCCTGGTGAAAGAGCTGGTCCTTTTCACAGATAATGCTGTATAATTGCACTTAGCGTTTTTATGTCCCCGTGGCTCTTAAAGTAATGGACACCTAGGGCAGAGGCTGGGTGAGGAAACACAAAAAGCTGGCAAAAGCTCAGCGCTCACAGATTGGAAATCTCCTGGTTTGGCTTCAGATTGAATGTGGAGAACTTTCCAGCACTCCCTCAGTTGCTTCCAATGTTTTCTTTGACGTATTTGGCCCCTGACCAATTTTCCCAACTGCTCCCAAGCCCTTTCTAATAGTCTCCTAACCCACTTGGATGTTCCCTCAGCTCCTTTACGCCCTTTCCATTGGCACGGATACGAAGTTCTGCTGCTTCAGGAATAATGCTGAAGATAAATGTGCTTTCATCCTTCTTCTCAAAAGGGTTCATTCCCAGTATTTCACAGTAGCTGAATTCTGTTAATGCCATTTGAGGTGTTCCAAATTGATGGTGAATGGGACCATGGGGAGCAGGCAGGCTAGGCATTTTAGTGGGAATGCTTCTCTCTCACATTACACTTGGGGCAGTGTGTTAGTACTTCTGAAATTAGTTATTTTAGCAAGATAAGTAGTGATGAAACAGTTAAAATGAAAGGCAGAGAGAGACCAACTTCCAGCCAGGAAAAGTGAGTTGTGTTAGGCCTTGTCTGTCCCTGTGTGAAACTGCAGAGTATGGTCCTTTGGACTTTTTCTTAGATAGCACCTAGAGTATCAGCCCCAGATCTGTTTTGGGTTATTTGTTTTAATAGGCAACCTAATTTTTTTTTTTTTTTTTTAAATAATCTTCACACTTTTTAGTGTCATCTTCCAGGCCTGATTTTGACTTTGGAATAAGCAGAGTTAAAGTATCCCTGACTATGTAAATGCTGATTAGTGCAACATACACACTCAACATCACAAAAGGTGTGAGACAAGTTTTGCATCTGCCTCTGGATTGTCTCTGGTCTTCTGACTGAAATATTAATCAGCATCATTCTGTCACTGTAATAGAAGTGCCTTGGTCTTTAGCATGTTTGTCCTGGCAGAACTCCTTTCAGGTAGGAGTGTGCCCATGGTCCACTCTGTATACCCATGTTTATCTTATTCATACAGAACAAACTCAGGCACCTACAATATTCAATTAATATAAATTTCAGCCCTTATTCATGATAAAGAAGGATATAAAACTGTGTGATTCTCTGGCTGATCTTCATGTACAGTCTTTATAAAATCTTTTTTATGATAGACAATTAGGTCTCATTTGAACACCATTAGCCACTTCAGAGATAATAAAATGTTATTTTGAGGTCATTGTAGGTTGATGAAACCTCTGGTAAATATGATGTTATTTGGTGCAATGATACTTAATCCTGTGGTTCTGGTGAAGACAGAGCAGCTGTTTGGGAGAGTAACCAATGTGAACGTCTGCCAACAGCTCTGCATCAAAGGAATGCTCTGGCCAGCTTGTGGTATCCTCCTCTGTAGCTATTTCCATATGTCTTGCATAATAATTTCATTTCTAAAATAAAAAGCATAGATATTTTTATATGTAAATATTTTTCTTTTTTTAAGAAAAGAGAAAGGATTCAGTGCTGTGGATTAGAAGCTCACTTTCAATTTTTATATTTTACTATTAAGCAGTAACACTGCATGAGAGACTGGAGATATTTCACAAACTGCACTTAAAATCTGATTTTTCTTTTCTGGCAATGAATAGCTATAAAATAGTGATGGTCGAGGTAAACAGGTTATCCATAATATTTGATTCCTGAAATATTTGGAAGAGACTGAAGATGTTTTGCATATGCCATATTTTGATTTTAGCTCTGCTTCCTTTTGAATTTTCATGAGAATGAAAAGAATAGTCACATAATAAGTTTGGTTCTGCAGAAAGGATTGTTAATTCAATTTAGAATACATTAGAAGGGAAGATAAGTAAAGCTAGTCTGTATTTAAAAAAGAATCACTTTTAGGAGACTAGAGAGACGGGAAAAAATAGTCTTGCTTCATGCTTTAGAAATTTATTCTCTTGGCATGTTTGGAAATGTGGTTTTAAGAACTAATCAAATGCTATGTTAAATATTTAAACCTAAAAATTGCTCTGGTTATGTAGTAAAAGGCAATGACAGAAAACTGGATATTTTTGTGTCAGATTTTTGGGCCTGTTTGAAAAAGAACAGGAAGTTTAATTGAACAAGTAGTTGATATATTAGACTGTTTCCAAAGCTGCAGAGTTGAGTCTAATAATTCAGTGGCCTTTAGACTGAGTTCCCTCCCATTTGCTCTAGTGAGCTCTGCATCTGCAGCATGCCAGAAATCTTGGACCTGCATCTAATGGTTCTAGAAAGGAGCAGCCATGTGAATATGTTGAAGTAGCAGCAGTCCAGATTGGCTGACCAGTTGTTCAGCTGTTTTGTTTTTTGGGGACTGACCATTAACAGTTACATAACAATAGTCTCTGTTCTTGTGCTTGCCCAAGCAGCCAGCTGCTAACAACTGCAGCAGCAGCCCAGCTGCCTGAGTTGCAAATTACTGAAGATAGGAAAATATATTTGGGAAGCATCTTTATTTATATGCATTCTCCATTCTTATATTTTTTGTACTTTTTTGTTTATTGCTGTTCTAGCTGCATCTGTGCTAGGACTTGTGGTATAAACTGATATGGCTGCTTCAGCCAAATGGGTATCTATTTCTCTTAAATATGATTGAAATCAGTTAGTGGATTCAGAATTAAAGGGAGAGATGAGAAGCCAAATGCATATATACACGGTGTCATGTATATGTAGTGGCATAATGTAAACATAATTTTTTGAGGAGCTTGCAGTGAAAATCTGGCATGAGTTGGTAATGGGTGATGGTGTTGAAGACTTCTTGTGTTCTGTACTGTAGTATCCTGAGGGCAGTAGGTTGTCTTTTTGTTCTGTGTTTGTATAGAGATAACAGAGTATAATCCTGTTCTGTTCTAGATAGTGGATTAAATATATTTTATATCTCAAAGTTACTATTCTGTATGAATATTTTCAGTGTCAATGTGTGAAGTACTATGTTTAAAATATGTTTGAATCTGGAAGCAATCACAACCACTGCTTTCAAGACTATGTACTTTTTCAGCTCTTGTGGATGGAAATACCTCTTGGAAAACAGGAATTGAGCCATTATTGTGTCTTACTTTGAATTATGAATTAATTCACTGTGTGGAATTATTACTAATGTTTAAGACAAATGCACTGGTATAGTCAGTGACTTCATACACAGTAAGTCCTCTTGTCTCCCAATACAGTTTAGTTGAAAGAAATAGAAATCTAATTCTGTAAGTATTTAATATTAAATCATGTATTGCTTTTATGAACTTCATTACCAGAGAGGAGTAGAAGCTTATACAGTGAATTCTTAACAGCCCTAAGTAATGGTTTAAATGTTTGCTTTTTTACCTTTCATCATAGTGCTGCAACAGAGTAAACCTAAATGCTCTTTTTCTGTTTAGTTTTCCTAGCATAATCAAATTATGATGTAGTTATTAATAGTGGTATGGTAGTTTGTTCATATAATAGCCTTGTAGTAATGTACCTTCATATTAATAATTTCCAGAATTTTATTTTTCCCATAGGAATCTTTGTTTTAAATAAGAAATGTGAAAATGAACATGTCTCTGAGCATGATGATTGAAGAGCCTGCTGCTGCAGAAGTGGCAATGGCTTGAGGGATTGAGCAGTAGGTGGTTGCCTATAATTTGATAGGGAGCTTTTTGGTTATTAGTTGTCAAAAAAGTTCTGGAATTACAGAGAGTGGTAGTGAAAAATTAATAGCATGTGCTGAGAACCTCTTGATCTCCCCCAAATAGTTGTGGTATACAGTGGAATAGTTAAGTAGCTGAAAAGGTGAGTGAGGCTGTGTTTTTGAGCAAAACAGCAGCTAATGTTCCAGTCATACAGAGCATTAAGTGCTGGTTCAAGTGACTCTCATAAACACTTCTTTAGATTTCAGTGGGTTCACTCACATGAATTAAATTAAGCAGATGCTAAAAAGTTTGCAAAAACTTGAATCTGTCTGAGGAGTTTATTTTCCTGCTAGCTCTGGCTGCCCAAAAGTACTTACAGCATGCTCTCACTTACTAAAAACTTGAGAAAATGGTTGTAATTGTGCATTTGAAACTATGAGGCTTTTTCTTTGAAACTTCTGAATACATGCCAAAACACCCAACCTAAAATCACAAACTTCAGGAGTCAAATAAAAATTTATCTGTAAGAATTTGCATGTAGATAGAAAAAGAGAGATCTTTGTTGAGAATGGTCCATGAAAAAAAGCATCGTGGAGGGAGCATGGGGAAAAAATAAAATAGTTTTCCAAAAGTTAATGTTTATCAAAAAGAGAAGGATCTTAGCAAATCCTCCACAGAAAGATAAAATATAAACAACAGGAAAAGTGATTGATCTAGATTTCATTCCTTTTTCCTTTCTCAGCCCTCTTAGCTGACATGGTGATGAAAAGAGAGGATTAAAATGAGCTTCTTAAAGCCAAAATTTTATTAGGAAATGATTAAAAGCACATTGTGTCTTGTAAAGTGAAGTTGTGTTCTTTTCAGCCCAGCCTTGCTGCAAAGCATTTTCAGAGGAGAGCAACAGAAAAGGAGAGGGGATAAACATAGATAATGCTAACTTTCCTTATTCACGGGTAATAGTATCTGTGGAATTTTCCATTTGTTTTCCTGGTCTGTCATTCTCTGAAAACCCAGTGCACCCCTGAAGACAGGTCTGTATCCAGAAAGGATTTTGGCTCAAAACTGCTTCAGCTCCTTTGTTTGGAGAACAGTTTTGAGCTGTGACTACTGTAGCAGTGAGAATTCACACAGGCAGGAATGAAGTTATAGAAGCAGGGGAATGATGTGGGAGAATCAAAATTCCATCTGTGCATCCCACTGCCCCTTTCCCCCCTAAAAAAGGAGGGGGAGGAGGAGGTAGAGAGATTTCTGAAGGTCCAACACAGAGAAAATGGCCAGAGCTAGTTATTTCTTCAATGGAAAACTAACTTCTAATGCACATTGCTTTTGATTCTTAGAAGCCTGAGGGATTTGTCTTCCATACTGTGGCACATAGAGAGAAATACTAGCCTTATGGAAAGGCCTTTACCAAAGGCTTTGGTAAAGAAGCAGGTAATAAAGCACCAATTTTGTGATGAAAGCTGATAGATTTCATCTTCTTTTTTCCCTTTCAGTATTTTTGTCTAGAAGCTCCATCAGGTGCTCATAAGTCCCTAGCACACAAGAGTACAGTAATTTCATAATTATAAGCCGCACCTGATTATAAGCCGTAGTGCACGGGATTTGTCCATAGATAAGCCGCACCTGAATATAAGCCGCACTACTGGGGTAGGATGGATTCTTCAATGAAAATGGTGTGGCTTATAATCGTGAAATTACTGTAATCATTGCGGTCACCTTCATTGTCATACCCTGGGAGGGAACTCAAAGAATTGTGGGTGAATTTAAGATCAGATGGTTTGAAATGTTTTCACAAATCTCTGTCAGTCTGGATGGAGTGGAGATTTCAAGTTAATCCTATAAATTCACCTAAAGTAAAAAATCTGATAAATCTATTTTGCCTTCATTGCCTAAATTCATTTCACCTGTAAAATAATAACAGAAAAAAGTTAAATTTATTTTAGCTGCCCATGACTGATGGTAGTATGAGCTGATTAAGAATCATATCCTTGATCATTGCTCTGTTGCTCTGTGCCTCTCCCCAGCCACAGGCCACCCAAGCACTTTCACTAGGAGAACCATGTGTATGAACCACTGGCTTCAATCCAGCCTGTAAAATGCTTGTAATTATGGAGTCTCATTAAAATGAAATCAGTGAAACAGGCTTCTGCTCTTAAAAATGATGGGTAGAATCCAGAGATCCTGCAGACCTTTATGCTTTCACTGTGGAATAATTTCTTCTGTTCTTTGGATCTATCTATTAATTTAGAAAAGCTACCATTACGGTTAGCAGGAATGCCTGAAAAGATGCCCATAGTCTAAAGGACTATGCTGTGAAATCTGTTAAATAGCTGGCCTCCATTATTCAGATACTGGGATGAATTCCACTGGCATAATTGAAATGATGGTCGGCCCCTCAGCAGCTTCATACTTCTTAAGTAGTAGTAGGAATCTGCTAATGATGTTCAGGAGTTCAAAGATGACTTCTTGGGCTTTGTTTACCTACTAAATCCTTCTCTCTACTTCCAAAGTGCAAAATAAGGTATTTTAATTTTTACATGAATTTACCAATCAGATTGGAAAGTACTGGCATCTGTTTTTTAGAGCTCTGACTCAGTTTCAAGCACCAATTCTGCAGCACCAAGAAGATGCTTTACTGCTTATGGGTGTTCCCCACTGCAGTTTGCAGTTTCCTGAAAGCCCTTCAGTTGAAGTGTGGAACACCAGTGGCTCTCTGGTTCAATGTGTGCATGCCTAGATGAATTCCAGCTAGCCATCAGTGAGCCTGACAGTCTTTAATGCTTCTGACTGAGTTACAGAAATGGCTTTTCTGGAAGGTTCTGTGTTGGTGCATCCATACAGGTTATGCTCAAAGCAGGTGGACTAAGGGTGAGCCAATAGGATTTTCTGTGTGTGATTTTAATCAGCTCAATTTAGGAATGGAATATCAGGCTTTAGTCTGTGGCATGATGGCTCCAACACATGGGCAAAAATTATCTGAATTTTAAAATTTCTAGTTCTAGGATGTACAGGATGAAAAAATTTGTCTCATAACATCCAGTCTCACAGAATGAAGAAAGTTCAGGATTCAGCCTCCATTTTTGCATAAATGGAAGGGAAGAAAGTATAATCTCTTGTATTTTTAGTTATTTTCTTTTATTATTTCCATGTACCAAGGATACATTCTTGTTTCTCTTAAAAAAATAAATTCTAGATCAGATTTTGTGACTTAAGAGGAATTATACTTGTTTGGAAAAGCACAGTCTGAAATTTTTCCTTACTAATTGGAACCAATAGATGCTTCCAGTAGTGACTTTTTTCTTTTTCTTCTTAATTGCAAGCACCAGAAAAAGCTGTGGTTAAGACACTGACAATACAAGAAATAGCTGACCTGGTGGAACGTGCTTGGGCTGTAGCCAGGGATCTCATCCATAGATACACTCTCCTTTGGGAAATGGTTCTTTCTCTTTGCTTTGTAAGTCTTGCAGTAATCTATTAAATCTTTTTTTCTTTTTTTAAGCCAAGCCTTTATTTTTTATAAATAATCAAATTCCAAAATAGTGGTCTGGTAGATTGTGCCTCTTTTGAGAATAGGATTGAATAATACTACTTGTGAATTATGGATTGTTTCCACTTTTGCTTATATCAATATACATCCAGGAATATGTGTTGTGAATTTATTAGGTTTGGCTAACCCTGAGTGAGACTGGTATTGTACCTCAGTTCTGTAAAACACAGCATTATTTCCATATAATAACATCCTTGGTTTGGAATTCTGATCTCTCACAAGCTCCAGCATAAAAGGAGTGCAGCATAAATGTATCATCAGCATATAAATTATCTGACTAATGAAAGTGAATGCCTACAGTTGTTGTTTGCTGGAGATTTCATCTGGTGGTTAGGAGCAGAGCAGTGCCACTTAAATTACAGCTTGCTCCAAACTGTTGGAGGCTGGTGTTGACTCCACCTTGAGGAAAGGCTCCAGCTGTCAGGGAACCAGCCTGTTCTGCCTCTGTGGGATTGCTATGAGCATGTGGCTCTAAGAACCACTAATATGGACTGGTAGGACATGAAAGAAACCTGTATAAGATCCAAACATAAACCATAGTATTGAGCTTGATACTCTGGTTGTGGACTAGGGCTTTGCATTTTTTGACCAGTGAATTTGTCAAATGTTGAGCAAGTGGAAAGTATTTCTTGCTGACTCTTCTCATAGGGTGAAGATGTTTTGTGGATGAAATTTGCTTGTGTATTTTGTTGGCTCTTGCTGATGTAGATGAGTACAGTAATTTAACACTTATAAGGTGCACCAGCTTATAAGGCGCACTTCCAGGTAGCCAAGTAGCCCACAGAATTTGTCCATACATAAGGCGCACTGGCCTATAAGGCACACTTCCCCCTCCCCGCCCCCCCTCTTTTTTTTTTTTTTTTTTTTTTTTGGAAGAGAGGATCTGTGTGCAACAAAGTAATGAATTAGTAACTGTATACTGTCAGGTGCTCAATTTGCAAACAGTTTTCACAGATCAGCGTCGCTTTTAAATGCAGCCCCAGGTGCCCTCCCCGTGCCGTGGGGCCTGGCACTCCTGCACTCCTGCCCCCAGTGCCGACTGCCGTGGCTGCCGACACAGCTGGGCAGCTGGGGCTGCTGGCACGGCTCGCATTTACAGATAGGCAAATTTCCAAACGTTGTCCATATATAAGGCACACTTCCGGGTTTGGGGTGAAACTTCAGTCAAAAAGGTGTGCCTTATATGCGTGAAATTACTGTAATTTACCGAGCACAGAGCTGGTTCTTGAAGGGGAAAAAGTGATACTTCAAGAAGTGAAAAGTGATAGCTGTGAAAGTTGCATTGCTGATCTTGTAAGGAAGGCCAGAGCTAATTTTCTTCCTGATTTTTTTTTTTTTTTTAATCTGGAAAATCAAAATTAATCACCATTGTTTAACACTTTGGATAAAAAATAAATTGTCTCTAGAGTTGCCTCCTAAATTTAAACCAGCAACCAGATTGGTTTTTCCTTATCAGAAAGTCATAAAGATTGCTTGGGGATGCCCAAGTGGTGGTGGTATTTATGTGACAATTCCAACTTCACTGCTTATATGAAATGGGCAATCTTTCACAGTCACCAGGTTTGCAGAAAACTTCAAGTGCTGAAATCACTCTTCCCAGAAAGAGAAATGAAAAAGCCAGGCTAAAAAGCAAAACTCTTAAGAGCTAAAAATGAGATGAAATGTTCAAATTTTCAGAAGCACCACTTTTGTATTTCCCAAAATCATGCTGCCCATGCCTATTTCTGTTTCTTAGACCAGTTTACATATTTAAATCTATTTATTCTCATTTTCTTTTAGGTGATCCTGATCCTTACCAAGTATTATCATACTGACATGGGGAAAGTTCTGGAGAGCTCTTTGTGGAGGTAAGTTTTTGCTTTTTCTATAATCTTCCCTCCTGCTGTTCTTGGAATAGATCTATCACTGCCTTTTCCAGACTGCTTCTGAGTTGAGTTGGTAGCTGACTGATGCTATTGTAGTAAGATTATTCAGATTGTCATCAGCTCTTAGTCCTTCTCTTCCTTAAATGCATTTCCTCTAGTAGAATTAGAGTTTGTAATGAGTTTTAAGAGTAGAAACAAAGAATGATGAAGAATATAAGGTACCGTGCCACTTTATAAGCTTCCATGATTTTCCCTTTCCTAGAAATTCTGTATCAAATTTACTTAAAAAGTTTGAAATGCTTACTGTGTTGGGATGTGTCTTTTGGGAATTCTTGCTGCTTGAGTAGTGTACTGAGGTTAGTAAATAATCCTGCTTTGGAAGCAGTTAGGATTGTTTGGATAAGGTATACCAGCAGTGTCGGTCATATTGTGTTTTATGACAACTGGGAATAAATAGTAATCTAAATAAATTTCTAAATGATCCTCATTCCCATAGTACTTGTGAATTAAGATACCAATATACTTGTTGCCTGTGTGTTCAGGTGTACATCAGCACAAAAGCAGGGATAAAGTAAATCTATGTTATACTAGTCACACTGGTATCTTCTCAGGTCTTAGTTACTAAGGAGATCTTTGTGATGTAATTTTTTTTTTTTTTTTGTATATGTGAATCTGTACAAATTTTCCACAACAAATTTATGCTAAACCCATCACGTACATTTGAAAAGTGAAAATATTTCACTGTTACCAACAAATGTGATACTGTACCAGTATCTGCTCTGCCAGCTGTGCTGGTTATCTCTAGCAGTAGAAATAAATGACAGGAGGCTCAAACAATCACATGTGAAATTCAAATGTTGCTCATAAGCTTCGGGTCTAGAAACAAATAGTTTATCTACTTGTGGCTTAGGTACTTTTAAACTTCATGCTGTCCCAAGAGTTTGTATGGGGACTTGACCTTCAGCTGTAAGTGTGAGAACCTTTACAGAGATAATCCAAGAAAAGGACTGGGTAAGGGAATCGAGAGTGGGAAAAGTCTGTTTCCAGGACATGCTAAAAACAGCCTTGTTCTTTATTTTGAAATAGGTGGCATTGTTTTAACTGTGTGGGGTTTCTCAGTGACAGTGCTGCTGCAATAACTTGTTGTCATACCAGTCTCTGACTAGTTCTTGCCTGGCCAGGGCCACTGGTCCATACAGAATAAGGGTATTTCTAGAAATTTCTACTTGTAAGGAGGAGGTATTTGGGAAAGAGAGTAAGATCAAATGGACACTGCTTAGCATTGGCTCAAGATTGGCCTTTTTACGGCTATGACAGTTCATTTGTAACTATCCCTTAAACTCACAAGAAGCAAAATTTATTGCACATTTGTTTCTGTTTTAATGTGTTTCCAACATCTCGTGCAAATAAGACAACCAAATGACAGTTTGGATACTCCCAACTGCGTAAGCACACACTGCTTTCTTATTATTTGTCATTGGCCCATACAACATGTGCAATGTATTTCAAGTTTTCCAATCCATACTTCTGGGTATCTGTCATAGTCTTTTAAGCATTTTCAGTTGGATTCTGCAAAATAAACTCTTTGATCTTTTAAAATAAACATAAACTAGGCTTCAGATGATGTTTCTTTCTTTGGAGAACATAAACACTTAAAACAAGGTCATCCAGACCTTGCTGACAGCTGGTATAAAGACCTGGTGTGAACTCAGTTCAAATAAAATCGATACTAGCGTGCATCATCTGGAAATCGTGCCTCTTTACTTACGAGTAACAGATGTACCAGATGCTTTGGTACTGGCACAGGTCATGGTCCCACCCCAAGGGCTGGGCACAGATGTCCTCAGGGCTCTCAGTGGTGTCAGGCTTTGGGGATGTGCCAGGTGTCCATGGCCCCACTTTGGTGCAGCAGGGATGGGGTCCTTGGGGAACTCTCCTTGAGTAAGTCTTGCAATTTCACAGGGCACAGCCCAGCCAGGGTCTGGACATCAGGGTGCCTTGGGCTGTCCTGTTTGTCAAGAGAGCCCCTGGGAGCTCACTCCTTGATGTGATGATTCCCCAAACCTGCTGAGCCAGGGATGGGGATGAGGGCTGGGGCTTTTTGATGAGACAGGCTGGATGGGTTCCCAGTCACCTGCTCTAGTGGAAGGTTCCCTGCCTATGGCAGTGGGGCTGGAACTAGATGGTCTTTAAGGTCCCTTCCAACCCAACCCATTCTATGATTCTGTGGTTTCTAAAATCAGGATGGAAAAGCTGAAAGAAGAGTGAGTGCTTAAGATGAGTGCTTGGGCCAGGGGTTGCTGCCTTGGTGATCCGTGCCTGGATATGTTCTGGGCTCACCTCCTTCCTCCACCTCTGCCTGCTGTGACATAGAAGAGACACTCACAGTTGTCAGACTGGAAGAGTTACAAAGTGCTTGGATTTGGAAAAGTGCAAATCAAACCATCTATTGCAAAAGTATCAAATAGTGCCCCTCTCTGTTGAGATGTAGCTCCCTACTTGTACTAAATAATTGAATGAAGCTGAAGTCCCTTTACAGTGTTTCTCCCTGTGTAAAATGGTTGGAGCTTCCCCAGTGTTCACCCGTATTTGCTGATTGAACTGAGTTGTTCTATTCACATTGGCAGCCTGCCCAGTATGAATAGTGTATATATTTTTCAACTTTTTTGTTTAATTCTCTTTTGCATTCTTCTTATTTGTATCAAACAAATATGATGTAAAACAGGTGTGAAAAATGATACAGGGTTTTTTTTTTTTGTTAGCAGAGAGATGCCATTAATCTGTTTATGTGCCCTAGTGGGAATAGATCCTCTCCATTTATTTCCTGAATTGGCCAAATGTTTTCGTTCCTATCTTGCCTGGCTAGATAATACCAGAAATCATATTATCTAAGTCAATAATGAAAATAAACTAGTTTTATAAACTGATCAATTCTGACTAGGGTAATTTTTTTAATGTTAATATCTCAATTTCTCTTTCTGGTCAGTATATATTAACCTACCTTTGTGTTTATCAGTTATTTTGTTCCTTGAAACTGTGTCTTTCATCTTCGAAAACATATTTCCACTTCGTCTTTTTCCTTTTCTCCCATCTCTCAAAAGATTTTTTTTTATCCTTGTTTATTGTAACAAAAAATGAGAAAGGATGGTCTAGTGACACTTGTTTGTTCTGAGTGACCTTGGAGCTGGAGTCAGACTTTTGAGCGTGATGCAAATGGTGGTGAAAACCACCAGTCAGAGGTGCATGCCTAGGTGGGGGACTATGTGAAGATGATTTGTGAGTGGACCTTGGTGTTGCATTTTTGTACCTGTGCAGAGCATTGTCAGTTTGTGTCGGTAACTTATGGTTGCCCACCTAAATGAGGTTGCAGGCTTTGAAGACCTAAATTTGAATTACCTTAGAATTTTTCATTGTTGAATAAATAGGGAAAAGGGTGCTGTGTAATGAAATTCTTAACAAGGTTTTTGCTTCTAGCAGCCATGTCTGGTTACACGGAAGAGGTGAAGACAAAATTTTGAACAAAGCATTCAGTTAAAAAATACCAGACTGTGATTCTTAAGTCAGCTATTTCTGATGCTTTCCTAATTTGCTTATTAAGTAATTGTCAAAGTATAAATTGTATAATTATTTTATTCAAAATAAGGTAGGGAAATAAATAGAGATAACATTGATTGCCTCTTGAATATAAACTAACTTTTTGAGAAGGAGCAGAGGATTGTTTTCAGGTCTACTTTTAGAGTTTCTAACCTGTGTACATATTGGGAATACAGGTTGGTTGTCATGTTAGAACTTATTAGCATAATAAAAAAACTGAGAATTCAAAATTATTGTCATGCATAGAAGATACTTTACATACTAGAGCTGTTCATGTCAGAGTTCACACACATATTTATCCAGCATTTTTACAGTATGAAGGAGCTGAAACCAACTGACCATTTATGTTGTGTGTGTTTTCATATGCTTCATGGACCCATACACAAGTTTGCACATATAGGTGCACATATTTTAAAAGCCTGGGTATCTGCTTGCATCTGTTGAATGCCTCTAACTTAAGATGTGTTAACTTTTACAATTAAAGAGTTTAACTTTAAATTAGTAACCACTATGAAATTAGTGATGATACTTATCTGAGTTAATTATTCCTAATAATATTGGAAATATACTTGGTTATTATTATTCAGTTTTATAGATGGAGCAGCTGAGATGGTAATATTGCTGAAGTTTATGCAGTGGTTACTCAGCACTGTATGACCATGGAATTACCTTCCAAGCTTGTGCTTAGGCTCAGAGTCCTGTTACTGGTAGGCATGCAGCCTTCCTTTTCTTAGCTTGATCCAAGCAATGAATAATAGATGCTGCTGCTGATTGCTAATAAAGTTTTGATTGCATATTATCGAGCTGTAATGATACAGTAATGCTAAAGTGCCTTGCTGTGTAATTGCCATTGTTCCCAATGGCATCACCATGTTACTGCTTCACTACAGCAAAACAAACGACATTACTTGATGCTAACTGCGCTGTTGGATCCTCTCAGCACTGCCTGCTGAATGCCAGGTAGCCCTGTTTTCGGAGATGTTGGCTTGTTCTGCCTCCTGTTATTGATAAAGAAATACTAAATGAAGAAACAGATTTCCCCACCTCCTTAAATATTTTTGGATAACTCAGATGAGTCTTCTGAACCTCTTTGCTCCAAAAGCAGCCTGAGGGGGAAGAAAAGTCGCAGCGCTGTGGGAGTTGGAAATCCAGATCAGTGGCTGGGCAGGTGGAGGTGACAGCAGCTGGAAGAGCCTCACAGACAGCACTGTGCTTGCCAAATCCCAAGGAGCCAGGAATATCCTGTCTGTAGTGGCACAGCTCTTTGTGTCTACACCCACAGCAAGGTGAACACCTATTCAAGGACAAGAGTCACTTGTGCAAGCCTGCTGGCCGTCAGGAGCAGTCAGGGCACAGTGACTGCAGGGAACTTTGGGCATTTACACAGAGTGCAGACGACACTAAAGCTAAAATCCAGACTACAAAGAGCTGGAGATTCTTTTAAGGTGGATACAGGGAACAGCATACAGCTCAGGAGAGTCCAGGTGGCTCACAGAATGTGGGAAAATGAACATTTGTTTCCAAAATCTTTGGACTTGTAGGTGAAACTCATTTCAGCTGCTTCCTGAAATTAATTTCAAAAGGAAAACAAAAACTCCCAATGTACAGTTCATTGCCTCAGTGAAACTTTTGGTATTAAGTACTGCTTAATAAATGAGCGACTATATTCTGCAAAAACTTGCACTTCCAGTGGACCTTATATTGTGGCTCTGCTTTGAAAAGTGACTTTGTAGAAATGGCCCCAAGGGATGGAGTTATTGAGTCTGTGATTTTCATATCAAATTTTCTCCTTCCAAGTTAAAAAAGAAAAAGAAATGACTTTCTAATTATTAGCTCAATGAACTCAGCTTGGGATCTAGTGTCTAGCTGTGCTTTCTCCAGCTAATGCATCATCATGAGTAATGCAAGTTCTGTAATCAAAATAGAGTGTCCTCAATTATAGCTGTGCAGCTCTTTTGTGCTCCTATTATATCCTTATTTACACCTGTTCTACTGAGCAAAGGATTTGGGCAGTAGTGATGAAAAGGCAGTCTTACAATTAGAATTTTGTCTTACTGAGCAACAGGTTTTTTTTTTTTATGCTCTCTTTGATCATATTTCCATATTCATCTAATAGTATTACAAAGACTTCCATTGTCTGCTGCAACTTGCATTGTATCACTAATACTCAACAGTGGGTTGAGTATTATGAGTTGAATTGTGCAGGAAAGTCTTTATTTTAAATTTATTTTGGACATTTAAAATCAGCTGTAAAACTGTGGTTAAAAAGTGGATGTAGTGGGTTTCGGCGTACCAGTAATGTTTTATTATGGGTGTCAGGAGCAAAATTATGTAGAAGGTAAAGGAAATTAAATAAACATATCTTGATAAACCTTGGAATGTGCAAGGTATTGAAGAGGTGATTGCTGGTGTTTTTAATGGGTAGTGGAATTGATCCAGGAGCACAGAGGGTGCCAATCATGCCGTGTGTGCTCTAAGGGACACATGACCTACCGTGGACTTTCTGAGCCCAAGACCCAGCACAGTGGGTTGGCAGTAACCTTGCTGCTACCTTGGTGTTACACTCATCCTGCCACATGTTCTGGATGTAGCTTTTGGCCATTCAACAGAGGAATGAAATTTGGCTGTGGGTATTTGGGACTGTTCTCCGAGTTGTGGCCTGTAGACTCCTCTGAAGGAGATTTCTTTTAAAAGACTTTCCAGTGCAAGGGATTTAGCTTAAGCAGGTACTTTTATGTCTGTATTGCCATAATGGCATTTAAAGATTATTTTGATGTCTTACTATGTGTGCAGGTTCAAACTGAAAAAAATGTATCCTACCAAATAAGTCTATCCAAATTTCTTTATTGAATATCTGTTGGGCAGAGATGAGAATGCTGTGTCATAACTACTTTTCTGTGTCTTCAACAACTCTGAATGGTGATGATGATTTTGAATTTAAATATGTTTCTGCACTAGCCTGTGATCACCTAGAGAATATATGACGTGAATTAAGATCCAGCTAGAAAAATGTCATTATACAGATAGGAAAAGGCTCTTGCAGTACATTTGTGCTTATTGAATCTGATTGCAGCATAGCTACTGAACATGTTAAATACATCTTGGAGCATGAAAACTTTGCTGCTTAACAGGTTGATTCCTGCCCCCCCCCCCCCCCCCCCCCCCCCCCCCCCCCCCCCAATCCTCCTTCTGGAAAATGAATTAAGTTATTGCAAGATATAACTCATAATGAGTGAGTCAATTTATTGAGAAAGAATAACCATTTATTTTAAATGGCTTAAGAATCCTTTTCTCTTGTTTGAGTAACTTGAGCCTAAGTAATAGAATTTCCGATTGCTTTAACTAGTGCTGCAGACTTTGTGGGAATTATACCACAGGTTCTTGTTTTAAGTAGGCTCTGCTTGGCCAGGACTGATGGTAACAGAATTGATATAGCTGCTTTGCTGGTGTTTCCTCAGTTTTGTCATGGTATCTTATTGAATAAGCCTCCCTACAAGAAATGATCCTCTTTTTCACCAGCCTCAGCAGACAGGCTTAAGGTGAGAAACAGGAAATGCTGTCTTTCTATGCATTAGTCATCCATGGGGCTTGTGATTTGCTTTTGCCCTCCCTCCCTGCATAAAAGAGGGAAGTTTTGCCCATGATCCACACTTCCAGGTGAGCAAACTGAGAACAGCGATCTTGGAGTATTTATTGTGGCATGATTCCTCTGTACTAAGTCCATATGAAAACAGTAGAGCCATCAGGTTTTTTGGTAATCAGAGGTACTTTGCTGCATTGTTATCCATTTAACTCCACTGTCAGCAGGCTGGCACAGCACAGAGGTGCAGGGCCCATAACCTGGGGCAGATGGAATGACACCATCTCTTCCTCTTGCTCTCCCTCTCTCTCCCTGTCTCTCTATGTATCTATAGATATAGATATAGAGATGTATTAATGTTTCCTTTGCCACACTGTGAAATGAAATAAGTAAGAAACAATAATCAGAGCAGCTAGTTCATTGCTCATCACATTTTCATGATGATGAGTGAGGTATGAAAACTGGGATAGGATATTTTCTAAGATCTGAAAAGGTGAAGTCATGGTGTTGGGGAGCTTGTGATGTCCCACTCAGCAACTAGTGATGCTGCTGGTTGCACCTTCAGCCTATACTGGGACTTTTTTTGAGAACCTGACGTTACTCTGCTTTTCCTTGGTCTTTTGTTTCTTGGGAATGTAGGTTATTTGGAGAACTGATTGTGGCATTCCCATCAGTGCTGGGGCTGTAACACTGCATTAATACAAATAATAGGAAGGAGCTGTAATGTTTGATGTTTAATGTTTGTGTCCTTAAAGTTTTTGGCCTGAGCCTGAGAAGGACAGGAGTCCATCAGAGAGGATGGATACACCATGAGACTTATCTGAAAATACCCATGTGTTCTCCATGAGGCAGCTGATGGCTGGGTGCCTTTTCATAGCTGATCTTTGAAAATACCATTTTGCAACCCCCAGCTGCATCTCTTAGAGTTGAGCACCTTGTGCACTAATGTGGAGTGTGGAATGTGAGCAGCTCCACTTCTGCAGTACATGCAGTCTGCTCCAGAGCATCCACTGTGAACTGATTGCAAATTAATTTGCTTGTTGGGACTGAATGAATGAACAGCTGCATGGTTAATTATGCAGAATGGTATAGAAAAATGTAATGCTAATGTTTTATACCCTCATTATCTCTGCAGTATGGAATATATTTTTCAGTGTGAAAATAACAAAGGCAGTATTTCCCACATAACTTATTTATTAAGATCATCGTATTGTTAGGCAGCTTTCTCTGCTTAAATTTGGTAAGAATTGGGACAATTAAAAACTCAGTATAGGCTAGTTTCTAAAATGTAAATATAATCTTACGTGCTGAAGAATTTGAGGGTGTGAGTAGTTGACAAAAATGAGATGCATTTTATAGCAAGATTTAAATGTCTTTTTTTTTGGCTTTCTGAAATACAGAATGTTAGTTGAGTGCTTTTCCTCCCTCTCTCTGCAGCCTCTCTTTGAAAAGATGACTGATAATTTGTCAATTAATGAATTGAATCTCTGTTCCAGCTAATTTTTTCAAAATTATTTTGGGGGAGTTTATGTGTAAGTTGAGTTTGTCCCATCCTGCTTTTGCTTCCTCTATTTCTCCCTTGGTGTATTTTCCTTCTATTGCATATAGAATAAGGATAGCAAGTTACTTTGTTTCAGTAATTACCTATTCTTGAGCTAACCTTCAAAAACACTTTCTCATTGTTTTTCTCTCCTAGCAGTCCTTTTTTGCTAGCTGTTACCCTCCTCCTTTCACAGAACTGATTTGTCTCTTCTGGACCTGATTGCTTCAGTCCAGGCTGGAGAAGCTGCTTTTTAGATGAGGTGTTAAGTAAGTTTTGGTATTTTGACCTAACATATCAGCTTCAAACCTGTTTTTTTGAAGCTGTTCCAGAGTTGATATCCTTCTGATGGCAGGACTTTCTCCCCAGTTGCTTTCATAGGCTGTAGATATTTCAATACATTTTATCCCAACTTTCCATTTTAGGATATGTAATTGTCATTTTGAGCAGGAGTGGGGCAATACTTATTATCACCTATTTGTTGAAAAGCATCTGTGTGAGTTAAAAATTCCTTTTTTTGTTTTTTCCCCCAAATCTAGTATGTACTTTCTTTACCAAATAGATATAATATATCTTTTTTCTTGAAGAGTGTCCATGCAGTTCAAATTATGCCTCTTGATAAAAGATATGCCAGTATCAGTGAAATACAACCACCATCCCTGGGCAAAAACTAGGGAAACAAGTAAAGAGATACATGTTAAATGTACTTTCTTAATACAAAAAAAATCTTAAAAATGGGGTTCAAAAGCATCTATGTCATTCACCCTTTTGATAGCCTGGCTTCCAAGCTTTCCCTTCTGGCAGGAAGGGGATGTATGGTTCTGCTTTCTGTATGATTTAGAATAGTTTTCTGTAATGTTCATGTTTCCTTAGGATTGTTGGCTCTTCTGAAGACTTCAATGTAAAATTATTTTAAATTTTACTCTCCTCCAAGAATTTGGAAACTTATCATTGTTTTATCTTAATTCTTACCATATGCTATTCAGTCCCAATTTTGCAACGTCTCTTTGGCATAGAATGTAAAAACGGAGTTATGCTGTTCTGAAGTATTCTGACTACAGTCTGAGATTTCTCTCCCTTTACCCTACCCCTATGCAGTTTCTGTGCTAAATACTGATCTCTCAGGCTTCATTAATTTTTAATTTTTTTCAGCTTGACATGTAAAATTAGACAAATAATATTTTACTTTTTGTCCCCATTTAAAAATATTTGGAAGCAAAATATATATGTGATGGAGTTTTGCATATATGATGATTTCAGGTGCATAATACTTTGATGCCATTTTGATGCAGTTTTCAGTACAGTTGAGATGTCTCAGTGCTAGTGGGGAAGATGCACCAGTAAAAGATTAAAGCTCTGCACTGTGAAAATGCAGCACATTCTGGCACAGTGTGGAAGCCTAGAGTGAAAATTCCCATGCCTCAGGTGAATATATGAGTCTGTGTATTTCAGAGTGGAAAGCATCCAAGAATCATCTTGAAATGAAATTGAAGAAGAAAGCAAAGTTACTTATATAAAGAACGGAAACGTACATTACAAATATGTTTCATAAAACACAATGACCTATCATAGCATTACCTTAACAGGTCCAGATAGAAGGGATCTCTTGATGTGCCCTGGTGTGTGAAAAGCAAGGTTGGAGTTCTGAGATCTTCAAAGTGATACGACTTAGCTTCTTAAAAGGCATGTAAACATTTGTTTGTAAATGAATATGACTGAATATTTAAATATGAAATTATATTTTATTTCCATACTAACTTGAAGTCTTGGTACATCCAAATGCTTGAGTTCTTAGAACTTTTTTTTTCAATTTCATGTTTGGAATAGGTATTCAATGCTGTTATTCTAATAAAAGTCAGTATTTATTCTTTTCTTTAGCATGTTTACTAGGTCTAGGAATAGGATATAAGTTTTCAGATACCCATTTGGTCACTTTAATTGCTGCTTAACTGGCAAGTTTCTAATGTTTTGTATCCATGCAGAGAATGACTTTGGTTGCATGGGAGCACAACGGACATCAAGTATAACCCTTGCTCAAAGCAGGAGTTGCTGAAGAAGTTAATCAGGTCACTCATGGCCTCATCCTGCCGTTCTAAAGAATGTCCAGGCTGGAAATCTACCAGCTTCGCTGGGCCATGCTTTGCTGCTGTCATTGCAAGGGATTATGTCAGCTGGCACTTCCCATCTTGCAGCTTGTGCTTGCCATCTTATTGCCTTTCACTGTCTACCCTGACCCTGTCTTATTTAAAACTTCTCTTTAGATGCTGAAAGAGTGAAATGAGGTTCTCCGTTAGCCTCATTTCCTAGGATGACCTAACCCAACTCCCTCAGCCATCCCTTGTACATCTTGTGCTCCAGTTCCCAGCATCTTAATGACCCTCACTGGACTGGCTTCACATTCTGATCCCTTTCCTCCATGAAGTGACACAGATTTTTTTTTTTTTAAATTCCATTTGCAGAACAGGGATTATCTGTTTCCTGGGAGCTCCTTTCTGCTGCTCTCCCAGTATAGAATAGACAATTCTATAGTGAATTGTTTTGAATAGTTACCTTATTTATCTGAATGCAAAAACAAGTGTAAAATGCGAAATCATTAGCAGGGGAAATTCAATTCTTTAGAAATTGCTTAGACACCCAAGTCACTTCATTACCTGTACAGAAAGATAGCATTGGTCTTGTTTGCACTGAACCGCTCAGTGTAAGAGCAGTGGGGATGCCAGCATTAACTTTTTGTCCTCACTTTTGTTATGCACTATGAATTCTTGATAGGTTTTGATTTAGTTGCTGGTACATTATTTATGACATCTCTTGGCTGCAGCTGCTGCAATCCACAAACCAAAGCCAAACCCATTATTTCTAGTAATAGAATTGTATTTTGTTGTAGAGCAACTCCCAGGTAATTAGGCAGGATGTGCTGTAACTGGTTGTAATACAGGCTCTTCTAAATAAAGCATTAGTCAGACTGAATGGCAGATTAAAGTATTTCTTTTTCTTTTGAAGATTTGTCTTCCACAGGTAAACATTAATGTGACCACAAACATTAGGTTTTGCCCGTTAAGGAAGAAGAATTTTTGTTTTAATGATCCTTCACTTAGAAGAGTGTTAAGTGAAAATATTGAAAAGTGCAAAGCAGAATTTTTGAGGGCTTTTGGGATGCAGGTAAATCTAAAGTCTTATTCAAAGTGTGGACTTCATACAGTAGTTTTTATTGCTATTGGATTTGAATTTAGGATAATTTTGAATCCTCTTTATCTTGACCTATACTTTTGTATATATATATTGTTAATCGACAGTGCTTCAAGGGTCCTTTTAGACACCTGAAATCTCTGGAGTAAAATCTGCTCATTGCTTTAAAAGGTGATTATAAGCTGAGAAGCAATTTTAAGAGGTGAAGTGTGGTGGATTTCATGTCTCTTGGCATCTTCCCATCAAAGCTGGATGGTTTTGTGGACTGTGTGATGAATTTAGGTTAACTGAATATAATTCAAAGGAAATAGAATGAAATTCAACAGTAACTTTGAAAGTTCAAATATATAGTAGCCACCCCAGAAGCTTTGAGAAGCTGATGGATTTACTTCAATTCATGTACCAAAATAGTGAAACACTCTTCATCATGAGAACATTCAGAGCAGGGAATGAGTCAGGTTGCACTTGTTCTGTTGAAAGTTGTTCCCTTGTACATGTTGTTTTGCCATAGCATTCTGTTAGGAGAGAAATGAAAAAAACAAAGGGCAAAACTTTTATGTGATATGATTCTTTTTTTTTTTTTTTTTTTTTTTTTTTTTTTTTTTTTTTTCTTTTTTTTTTCTAATCTGTATGTTCCATTTGCTGGCTAATTGGGAATGGTATTTATGAAAAGGGTCTAGTCTGTTCTCTTGCAAGTAGTGAAGCAAAGTGAATGACTGTGTTACACATTGCAAAGAAAATGTTGGGATGATACTGAGGCAGAGCCTGGATCACACGGGGTTTGTTCCAGTTTTTATTTTGGAACACCACACCGTGTTACACATTCGCTGTTTAATTTTCCTTTGCACTCTGTCTGTAAAATTCCCATGAGAAGTAGCAGCTGTTGGTGCTGCAATACTCAGAATAAACATGATTTCCCCTTCAGCCAGTCCCAGGTTCATTACCAGAAAACAGCCACTCCAGAAGAAGTTATCTGTGTGAACTTACCCTTGGGGCCAAGCTAACCTGCATGGCCCTGCATCTTCCCTCCTGGAAAACACACTGTGTTTTAGGGTAAAAATGCATGGGCGAAATTGGGTTACAAGTCAGGTCCTAAAATTGTACCAATTCTGGATTTTGTCTGTCCAGTGCATTTCTTATGTTATTTCTTCTGGAAGTAGTTCTCATTCATTTTTCCCTCTGCTTGGTGGCCTCTGAGGAGACATTTCTTGTGTTGCTGGAGTATGTGTTCCACAGATGAAGTCCTGCAGCAGAAAAAGGGTTAAAGTGGAATTCAACAGCAGGAATTACCTCATGTTGACAGTTTGCTCAGCAACTTCGATTTTTTGCATCATAAAGAATTTTCAGCTAGGCAGAAATGGGTTGATTTTCCTCGGGGTGGGAGAAAGGCAATATTTAATATGTATAGTTTAGATTAATCTGAATAAAAACTGTCGGCTTGAAAGGCCTTTGGCTTCCTCTATGCATCTGACAATGACTGAATCAGTTTGGACGTCCAAATGGAGAGAAATGGTGTGTTAGAACTAAGTCTGCTTATCCACTCTTTCTCATGTCCCTGATCTATTCTTTGCTCTGTCACAAGCAAGGATCTTTGTTAAGCCTCATGCCTTATTACTCATTCTGTCACTTATTGTAATGGGCAGAAGGAGGCACACTGGAGGCCAAGTGGCTTGAGTAGGTTCTTGGCTCTGGTTTCCTTCTGCATTTGATAGCAGATGGCAAGAGTCCCAGTAATGACCTGGGTCCCTCTCCCCAATTAAGTTAACCAGGCTTAACTCAGTCCTACCTGGACAGCTGAATGACAGCTGGCTGCAGCAAGGAAATAGTTTCTTTCACAGTTTGCTCACAACACCTTGGCTTAGCTCCATATTGAAAACAAACAAATGGATCAGTCCCACATGTGAATGTCCAAATGTAAGTGTAAGAAAATGTCTTCGGTTACAATACAGGATGTGATCAAAAGTATCCATTCTATCACCATCTATTGAGGCCAGGTGGGGCAGTGATCCTTATCTCCGTGGGAGATATTCTGCTAATGGGCCATCCATTGAAACCAGGTGGGGCATTGTTCTTTATCTTTTCACAACCCATCCTTCCTCCAAGGAGTTCTCTTCTGCTAATGGCCCATTGAGTCCCACTGTACAACTGATAGAATTGCTTCATCCCATTGAGAGTTGCTCCAGTCAGGGGGTATAGCCAAACCTTTCTTACCAAAATAAAAACAGATTTTTGGGACACTAGGGGAGCCCTTTCTCCACTGGACTTCTAGAAGAAAATCTCGACATCATCACTCGGAGGGAAACTGCACCTTCTACAGGAGCACTGCTTCAACTGAACCACATCTGTCACTGCAAGAGGACTGCAGCCACCATTTAATTGGACTGCTACCAACACCCTGACTGACTGACGGGATGTCAGGTTGCATTCTGACTCTGTCACTGTTTGGGGTTTGTTTCTTTGCAGTACTGTATTTTTCTATTTTAATTTTCCTAGTAAAAGACTGTTATTCCTAATTCCCATATCTTTGCCTCAGAGCCCCTTAATTTCAAAATTATAATAATTTAGAGGGAGGGGGGTTTACATTCTCCATTTGAAAATGAGGCTCCTGTCTTTCTTAGTAGACACCTATCCTCCAAACCAGGACAGAAAACTAATTGCCTCCTGTTGTGTGTGGCCACTGCTCAGAATTTCATTGGTGGTAGGGTGGATATGAGATGTGACTTCTGGTGGTCTCATTTTATTTTCAAATCATCATGTGACTCAATGAGAGTATTGTAAGACTCACCAAAGATGTTAGGATGTATGTTCAGCTGGTCACTGTCACTGTTCAAGTGCTAAATAAATTAGCTAAACATTTTTATAAATTACAAGTACCTTGAGGCATGTAGAAAAAGTGGGATTAGGGTTGTGGGACCATTTGGAAACTAGAGAAAATGGTCTGCTGCAAGGGATGCACAGCCTTCAGATGTTCAGCTTATCAAAGGGAAGTAAAGGACTGTTTAAGTGGAAGTTTCAATTTACAGGAGGGCTTGATATTTTCTCTGCTCAACCCTGGGTGACCCTTCCTGTAGCCAGTGGGCTTCAGGGAAGCGATGCATGTGCCGATTCGTTTGTTTTCTCTTTCTGATATTGCCCATCTTACCTGGTCTGAGCAAAAATACCTTTCTGACTTTTTGCTCCTTAGCCAGATTTCTCTGTAAATTTTTTGGTGAGCTTCTTTAAAAAAGTAAGAGAGGTAGTAACTGCTCAGTTGGATGGGCATGTTCATTCTCCAGTTGTTTTTCTACAGGTGAAGGGAAGGTTAGTCAAAGAGTAGTAAGGCAAGTAAGAAAATAAGTACATGGAAGACATTGTCACAGTTCTTTGTGAAAAGCTTTATAACATTCTGGCTTGTTATTAATGCTTTTTAAAAAGCATTAACTTAGTTTATAAAGTCCATCCCGTTTATAGATTAATAGTACATAGCACCAACTGTGCATTGGAAGAGTTGGTAATCTCCATCTGATTGCTCCCAGCCAAGTTCTTAAAGGGGTCACAAGCCCCAACAGAATCAATGATGATTTATGTTGATTTATGTTCCAGTAGGAAGCTGCTGCAGAAGGACCAGGAAACTGATACAAATGCAGCAGTGAAATATGCTCTTCTTTTGAGATGTGGATGATTCAGACTGGAGCTTTGGCCAACAGCACCATGTTCAGTTTTATCTTCCTAAATGTTTAGTGTCATAAATACCGAGTTTTGAAACTGTAAAATGTTGTTAGTCAGTTCTTTTAAAGACTGTATGATGTCAGTAATGCTTTATGCAACAGGGAGGGAGGAAAGTGTCCAGACTCGTGCCTGGGTGTTCACAGAGAGCCTGGTTAACTCTTAGGAAAGTGTAGAGTGTAGAGACCAGGGCTGTGTGCCTTTGGGTACCTGTGCTCTCAGGCTTTGACATTTTCCTCTGAGAGCAGAGGCAAGGATAATAGTCCTGTTTTATTTTCTTCTCATCCATGTATTCTGTCACTTTGAATGGGGATGCTTTCCCCAGTGAGCATTAATTTAAAGGAAACAAGATAGTTCAGATAGAAAGGTTATCAGCAAAAGCTGCATGAATAAAAACATTAAATGAGTGAATCTTCCATGTGTCTTTATTTGTCAGTTCTATTTACAGGAACAATTCTGAAAAAGAGACAAAATACCCCATGCCTTAGATTGGTAGCATTTAACAATTTGAAATACTCAGATTACCCATGTACTCATTAGGAAAAGGGGTCGGTACTCAGAGGGAGAACGGATGACTTGCTAATTTATAGTGCCACTGAATCATGTAAATGAGGGTTTTGTTTAGCTTTAAATGGAGATGTTATGCAATGGTGCTAGACAGCTTGGATGTGGGGCATTTCTCTCATTGAAGATTGTATGTTTTTGGTAGATTTTAATGGTCAATTTGCATGACATCCATGTGGGTAAGCAGTCTTGTATAATTTGAAAACTTATTCAAGTTTTGTTGTGAATTGCTTTATTAAATTTAGACAGATTGAATATTATTATAATCTAAAGTAAATGGGCAGGAAGGGGAAAAATAAATCAAGATTAAATCTTGGTTGGAGAATATTGTTTTGCAAACCTCTCCTATAAATTCCTTGTACATGCAGAGCAAGCTATTTGGAGGTTATTGTTTTAGGAACTTCTTCCTTTATATATCCCCTTCCTTGCCATTAATTTTTCCTCCTGTTTTTTTCTATCAGACGAGGAGTGAGAGAAAATGACAATAAATTTATTGAGTGTAGTAAGAGTCAGGATGATGTAGTGCAAAACAGTATTAAAGTTGTTCTCAGCTACACATTCATCATTTTCTGTCCAGTATTCTTTGGTTTGGGATAAGAAGGTACTTACGAGTCAGTTCCAAGCACCTTTAAAAGGAAGATTAGGTGTAAAAATAGGTTCTTCAAATAACAGAACCTCCATTTATACCCTGGGGAAGTTATGTGAAAAGGAGACTCTCCCTGGAAAGCTTTTGTAATGTGAGAATTCAGTTGAACAGGCTAAGCTTTCTGTAATAATAATCACACAGCTAAGGATGATGCAAATTTAATGGCTCTAATCAGATGAGGTGAAAGAAAGCAAATATTGGGTTTATGCTTTAATTTGTAATTTGCTCTACTGTTGATTCTTCTGTGCGAGAAGAAAGCTGAGTTGTGTGTGCTGTTCTTTTTTTTTTTAACCTTTAGAAAATATTAGTCACATTGAGTAGTCTTCATGAACATAAATTGATTCCATCTTAAAAGGATATATTTTGCATATTTGAAATAAAAATAGTTTCCTGGAAATTATTCAGAAGATGGGAATGACCATAGGTCATGACAGAGTGCTGTGCTGGGCAGTTCTTTGTCTTTTCCAGTTCATAGCAGCTTGAACTGCCAGAAAAGGGCAGAAGTCTGTAGTGGAGTTTCACAGAATTACATAATAATTGAGGGTGGAAGCAATCTCTCAAGATCATCTATTCCAAGGCCCTTCTCAAAGCACTGTTACCCCAGGACTGTGCTCAGCAGCTTTTTGAACAGTTTCAAGGATGGAGTTTGTGTTTGATCCTCTTCACATTCAAAGGTCTTTTTTGTGGTATTTACATGGAATTTCCTGTTGTCCCATCATTGGAGAACCACAGAAAAAAAATCTGTCTCAGCTTCCTTAAATCTCCTCATCATGTGTTTATGCATATCAGTTAGAGGCCCCTGAGTATTTTCTTCATCCAGATGAATAGTCCTGGTCTCTGTATCTGTCAGGGATGAAGGTGAGGTAGAAGTGCTCATAGCTCCCCAGATCCTGCTTTCAGCCTTTCTTGAAGATAGAGGACACATTCATTTTTGCTTGAATACTCTCCTTGGCATTTTGAAAAGTGTTTGAGCACATTTTTCACATTTTTCGCCCACAGCTACTGGTTTTGAGGAAACACCTTCTCCACTTTATCTTGTAAGCTTTAGATTTTGTGGACTCTACAGTTTCTGATCCTTGAAGAGGAGTAATTTCACTTCTTTGCTTGCCCTTGTCTTAGGTGCATTTCTTATGCTTCCCTTGTGTCTTTGAGTTAGGTACAGCAGTGTTGAACATTTAAAGGTAAGGGCACAGTGAAGCAGCTAATATAGTGCTGGCAGTTTCGAAACCTTTAGAAAAAATCTGTTACTTTTCTAAATATTTCGGAGGTTATGTTTTTTGAATCACTGCTGAATGGCAGGTTGGTGTTTTCATGGATCATATAACTCAAATACCTTAAGGGCTTGTTCAAAAGCCTTCATTTTGCATGTAATGCCAGAACTTCCCTTTTAATTTATGTACTGTGAATGTATTTCACCATTTTAATGACCAGTCACTCAGCATCATGAAGTTCATCTACAAACTTTCATATTTACTGTCTTACTTAAAATTTACTTGTCTTTGGTTTACTCCTTTGAATGATACCATGTTATCAGCATACTTTTGCACCATCTGACTCTTTTCTGTAATTATGATATGTTAAATTGGACGGATGAAGAACCTTGTGGGACTCCTTTGAGGACTTTTCTCAGTAGCAAAAAATTAATCAAAGCTAATATTTCCTGATCTTAGAAGAATTCTTCTTCCAAATGAAGACCTATCCTCCTATCCTCTAGCAATGCAGCTTCTTGAGAACATTTTGTGGGGGATTGTTCTGAAAGACTTAGAGAAGACAATTTGGTTGAGTTTAACTTTTTATATATTCATTGATTCTGTCAAAAATTGAGGACATTATGAGTCATACATTGCCTTCCCAAAGTCATGCAGTCTCTCATTCAGTACCTGTTATTTCTGTCAAATTACACAGATGTAATAATTTTTACTATTTCGCAGACTTTAGTGCCCTGAAGTGCCTCTCTGAATTGCTCTTGGAGATCTTTAAAAAATTGGAACCCATATTTGCAATGTTAATTTCTCTAATACAAACATTATTTTAAATGAGGAGACACTCTGCAATTAATGGCTTAGTGATTTCATCCTTGAGCTCCTTTAGAACATGTGGATGAATAACATCTGGTCTGGGCAGATGAGTAGCATTGGTTTATGTAAAATTTCTTTCACTGACAGTTTAATATGAGACATTTTTTAATACAATGACAGCAAAGAAGAGCTCTGATATGGGAACCTTTCAAAGCAGCTTTGGGATGAAGAGAGATGCAAAGCATTAGTTTGCTTTCTCTGCTGTGGCTTTGTCTCTGGATGCTCTTTTCTCACCTTGCTCATGTATTGGTTCCACAGATTGCTGTGGCAGACTTCACATCTTTTGGGAGGTTGACAGAAGATTTATTGTTAGAGTGTAAACTTCTGCAAGCTGTGTTTCAAAGATTTTTATTTTGGCCTATTGCATTATAGGGTTATCCTTCCAAGGATGTTTTCCCCGTTATCTTCAGCAGGTCAAATTCAGCTCATTAAAGTTGTGTGTCTTTCTTTGAGTCGTGTTTCCTTTCAATCCTGCCTTTTGTTTTCTTTGGTCTGCTTTAGGTAGTATGCACTTGCACTGAAATTCAATCTCATGCCTTTAGAAATATGTTTCCCGAATTATATCTTTTGCATTCGTTCTTTCACTTTTTTTTTTTTTTTTGCCCAAGCTTCCTCCTATTTTGCAAGAACCCTTTCCTTGTGGATATTCTGGCTTTCTTAGTTGTGCACAGATGTTGAATCTACGTCCGTGCTGCTCACGGTTGCAGTGACGCACTGACAGCCCTGCTGAGACCCAGTGAAGAGTTGCTTCCCCTCCGAGTTTCCTGGATGGCTGCTCATGAAGCAGACTGAAAATTTGCTCTTGGCACGGTGCCCTGATAGAACATTTAAGCAATCTACATGGGGTGGTTGAAATCTCCCATTACCTCTGTGTTTGCTGATCTGGTGTTCATTGAGTTTGTGGAGCAAATCTCCCAGCTCCCATCCAGGCCAGCCCAGTGGTGAGATGCTAAATGCTGCATGCCGTGCTCCCAGCCCTCTGTGGGATGGGCTTCCAGTCCATGGGGGTTCCAGCTTACTTCCTGCACTTAACTCATTTATTAGATTTAGCTTTCAGATTTTTTTGATGGACAACACCCTCGCTTAGTTAGTCTGGATTTTTTCCTGTATTCCTCCTTTGTTCTTTAATATATAACATTTATATATAGAAGGACACTGACTTTATTAATCCTTTAGTTGCTTTTCTACTGTTTTTATGCTTGTTTAAATAGAATTTATCTGACTGCTTACAATTATCTGCAGTTTCAGTTTTACCACTCTCTCTCCTATTCTTTGCTTAACAGTACAGTGTTTGCCTTCCTTCTTCAAAAGATGTGTTCCAAAATGAGTTTTTCTGTGCCTCTGAATGTTTTTTCTATATGTCTTTTCTTAATTTGCTTTTTCATCATGTGGCTATCAATGACTTCAAATGTAAGTAAGAAAGTAAGTAGAATTACTTTTCAGCATTATTATTTCTGTTAAATAAAAAAAAAGTGATACTAAATAGTAAAAATCTATACATATGTATACAAGCTATATACAATGTCTTTACTATCAATATATATTTTTGGGAACTCTTTTATTTTCTTCTTTTTCTGTGACTGTGAGTTTGCACATTGGAGATGCCAAAAATGAGGCAGAACTGTTCCTTTTTAGGGAAGAGGGTCATTAACTCAAAAGAATTTTTGTCTTTCTCCCTCACTACAGTGGGTTCCCTGGGAAAATTCTTACTAAAGAGTGAGGAAATCTTTGTAAAATCCTTGGCCATGTGTTTTTTGTACATTTGTCATCTGGTTTTTTTTGGTTTTTTTGGGTTTTTTTTAGTTATACATATTTGTTATAAAACTAAGTTGAAACTAACCAGCATGCAGAGGCTTTGACTTTTCTGGTGAATCAAAACAGAGATAGTACACATGAATAAAACAGACTTTGCATGTCTGCAGCAACACTGCATCCACCAGGCAGCCAACACTTCCTGCTGGCTTTACAATTAAAGCTCTATGCACTGACCATCATTCGTGTCATTTAAAATAAAACTGCTCTTTAATGCTTTGTGGACATTACCTCCAGAACATCATTATTTGTTAATTTTGCTGGCTGGAAACAGTTCATTCATCTGGATTGTAGTTTCTCTCACTACTGCCTGTGCCTGTAGTAGATCCTGCCTGTCAGTGATTTGAATGCTGATGTTTGGGAGTCCCTTCTTGGCTGTCTGTGCCTCTTGCCAATGCCTTCCCCTTTGCAGGGAGACATCTGTCAGATCTCCTCTAGATCTCTCTTCATCCTCTGCCACCCATTTTTTCAGGGTGTTTTAAAATATAAGCAGAAATGTTAATAACAGGACATCAGCATTTCTAAGAAAAATTATCAAGAATTGTATTTATTAAGAATGTAATTATGGATCACATTTCCTAAGAATTTCATTAGGTTTCCAAGCCTTGCCAAATATGATTTCATGTATTTTTAAGATAAGAGCTTTTGTTTGTTTTTGCAGTAGGAAAACTCTGCCTATGACCTTCCTGTACAACACAGGGTCCTTTCCTTGCTAAGGAGACTGTTAAAAGAAGAAGTCTTTATATCAGAGCTGTCAAGAAAAGAAAAGGAGGAAGCCTTGTCCTCTTGTCCCTGCATTTCTTTCATCTGGTCCATTCTGTGTCTGAAGAAGGGGAGAGGATAGATAGTAGGAGGGGAAAAACTCATGAAAGAGAGATGTGGGAGACACTCCTAGGGGAGCATTTCATACTTCCTCTTTTTCTTTGCAGAATAAACTAATGTGCAAATAATTGCTGCATGCCATATGAAACTTTTAATGCTTCTGTTATCATTACTTTGTCAGCCTGTGTATGTCAACATGACTGTGTGTATTTATAGGTGTATCATGCAGTGGAGCCCTAATCCTGGCAAGCTGAAACCTGGAGCTGTGTGCTGAGAGTAGCAGGGAGAAGGAAGCAGGCATCCACTGACTAAGAGTGCTTGGACCATGAAAATTTGTATCAGTGCTGTTTCTTTGATAAGGTGCTAAATAAAATAATTATCTTTTGTTATCAGAAAAGCAGTCTTTATAAAAAGAGTCATCCTGGACACATTTCAACTTTGACATGCAGGTTTTTTGACTTGGTAGAGGTGTTGCTCTTGGGTAATGAGGATGTGATACTCTGTGTTTGCTCCTGTACAGGCATTCCTGTAGCCTGTGTAGGAGAAATCCAATGTCCTCTCTAGCAGAGTAAACAGCAAGTACTGGAGAGCTCTAAACTCTAACAAGAAAAAGGCATGATTAAAAGCAATGGCTGGGTACTGAAGCAAGACAAATTCAAATTAGTATTCAGGCACACATTTTTAATAAGAAGCATAATTGTACGCTGTAACAAGCCAGTCAGAGTTAGTGATAGATTCTTCTAAGACTGGGGGGCTTTTAAAAAGATATGCATTGGGCAGATGAGTTGTTGTCCTCTCACATAGCTATACTTGAGTAAAATGTTCTGGTCAGTTTTATGCAGCAGGTCAGGTTAGAGGCTCTAATACTTGTTCCAAATTAAAACCAAGTGAATCGAAATACTTATAGTATTGCTGTGAGGCCTATGCATTTAAAACTGGAAAAGAGCAAACTTAGTAAAAATGTGGAGGGGAAAGGGTTTAATGAAGGCACATGTTAAATTCCTTGTTTAAATTTCTAACCTCTAGCTCTGTATTATGTGTTTGGTTTTTTTTCCTTCTCATGGACTTTACATGTATTGACAAAAAAATTGAATGTAGAAAAGTTTTACAAGTTAGGATCTAACTGGATTTCATAATGAACTTTTATCCTTGGTTTGATTGGGGGATACTGAGATGCTTTCATTTTTGAGGGCAATTTAAAATAGAATTTCTTTTCTTTCCTGTTTTTGGCACATTTATCCCTTTTAACATGTAGACATAAAAATAATTTTCCCAGTGCTTTTACTGTTGTGCTATTCTATTTATTATTAATTTGTGATTTCTATGTCAATTAGAAGTGAGGAGTGAAAAACTGAACTTTCTATCAAACTCTGACTCTGTATATTTGGGGGGTATGAAGGGAAGTAGGGTTTGAACAGGCATTTTAAACTGTTTTTCTGTTCCTTCGGTACCACTCACTGTTGTGCCCTGGCAGCCAGGGAATAGTGGCATTCCCTGAAGAGGGAGGAGAAATCCTGCCCTGATTACGTGGATATGATCAATTTTCAGTAATTGCAGGATCTCAGCCACCCTAAGCTGCTGTTGTTGTCCATCTTGTTAGTTTCAAATATTTTCTTTTGAGGGAATTTCTTGAAAGCTATAGAAAGACATTATATAGCTCTTACAATAGTATGCAATAATGTATCTCTGCAATAGTATGCAAGATTTTATCTATGTGGTATTCTAGGAGACTGAGAAATGTATAGGATCTCTTGGAGAGCAACTGTTTCTTTTTTTTTTTTTTTTTTCCTTTTTTTGTGTCTTGTGGGGTGCAAATTAAACAGGAAGTAAAAATACCCATTCAGCTGTTTTCCCAAATTTTAAATAGGTTTACATATTCCTATGAAGTCATTGGTCACCTAGTTACTACACATAAATGTGTTTCTGAATGTAACAGGTTTAAGATTTCTGGCTGAATTCCTCTTTGCCTATGTCAGAAAAGCCCCACAATTGCAGACAGCTGAAGCTAAACAGAAATAATCATTCCCTGGAAGTGCCTTTACTATGTTTGGCATGTGGACCACAGTTACTTAAATGCTTTTTAGGTTTGTCTGTGTATTTATGTCAAGACTGTACACAGTATTAAGATGGCTATAAATTTTAAATTGCCCTTTTTGCTACTTTTCTTACAGTCATGAGTAATTTGGAATTGAGGAACTTATTAGTAAGAGCTTGAAACCATTTGTTCTGCTAAGCAGAAACTATCTAAAATATTTAGCAGTGCTACTAGAAACAAAGAGGAAAACAAGGAAAATACAGATATTTAAGTTTTAGTGAGCAGAATTGAAAATAACTCCATCTCCTTCTTTTCCTTGTAGAAAAGAAGCTTTAATTTTTTTAAAACAAGCTCTCTTCTCAATTCATCAAGTGAGTGTGAGCCCCAGATATTCCTATTAATTTAAATGCTTAAATTAAGTAGGTAGTTGCCTGAGGATATATGTGTTGCTAATGGAGATGAGTGTAGGTCTCCAGAGGATGATTGGCAAGATAGGGGTGGTGACCTGACCTGGCAGCTGCCTTTGTCTGTCCACTGATTTCTGTAAAGTGAATGTTAAGTGGGATGAATCTGGATCATAAGAGTCCCATTGGGAAAGGAGGAGGAGTCAGTAGACACCATCTCTCTCTCCAATTCTCTTGTTTTGGATCTAAGATACATTTAGGGGAAAAGAGAGAAGAAAAATATAACACAAACAATTCTGGGTAGGTGGGATTGGTGCTGCTGAGCTTGGTGCCTTGTTGAGCAAGAGCCACTAATAAAAGTGGGAGGAACACAGCAGGAGAATGAGTGACAGAGTGAGGAAAACAGGAGCAGATGAAGTTGATCTTTTCTAAACACTGCTCAGTTGAATCTTGTTCACTCCCATCACTCAGTCCATTCAGGACAATTCTGGAGTAGGGAAAGATTGCTGCTTGTATGTTATATTCTCAGAGGTCTTCCTAGGTACGTGGTGATAACCATAGTTTTAGTTTTTTTGATGGATTAGGGATGTTGCTGCCATCACTTCCTGTCTTGTTCAGTGAGTTACTAGTCTTTTCCTTTTGGAGAAGAAGTATCCAAAAGAAATGGACACTACAGTCTTCCTCAACCAGTTCCTGGCTGGCTTGGTTAGGAGATGGGCAGGGAGATTTTCTTTTCTTATGTAAAGAAACAACTTAGTGTGGCACCTTGGTTGAACAGATTGGCAGCAGAGGTTTCTGAACTGATTTCAGAAAAAAGAATTAACACATGGGAAAATATAAGTAGGAAGGTAGCATAACATGCACTGTAACCCTTGTTGAAAAATGAGATTTAGTCAGCAAGAGATGAAAAATTAGAGCCATCCCTTGGATGATTTAAATAATCTTTTATATTTTCATGGCAGGGATATAATTATGTTTATTAATTGCATAAGATATTACTGTGGAATATAACTTGACTGATATAGGCATATCAATACAGTTATACTACTAAAAATATGATTAAATACACATCTTTACTTGGAGAAAACATCATGATTTGTTTTAAAATGCAGTCTCATGCAAATCAATTAATTTTATAAACTGTATCTTTTATAACTACGTGTTTAGTTTCTGACAATGCATTTGATAATTTCCTTGTTATCCTTAGGGTGTAAAACGACTTAATTGCTAAATGAAAATGTTAATTCCACCTGAAGAAATTTATTACCTAACTCGTTCTAGTAAATATGTTCTATTTTGTACAGAGCAGATGGAAGTTTTAGTTTTTAAACTGTTGGTCATTTAAGTACTCTCTTACTGTTGCTACATTTCATCATTTGGATTGTTCTTGGCGGAGGAACTTAGGAAATGTATTTTCCTTTTGAGACTTTACTACATAAAATGCTCTTAGTGGCATGCTGAGAACCCTCAGGGCAAAAGGATTTCTTCTGTGTCCCAATAATGGAGGTGCACATTCAAGGCTTTCTTGAAGCTAACTAGAAAGCATAGGATGGGTAGAGATGAGCTCTATAAGCTGGCAGGGTGACTAAAATAGTGTCTTAATGAAGTTCTGATCTGTAACTTTGAAGTTTGATCATTAAAAGGTGCATATTTACATATTTTTAATTTGTGTGTATATATTGCAAGTATTTTCTTGAAGCTTAACATTTGTACCTTGAGTATAATGTCACATTCTTGTTTCCCTGCTGTTTTCATCTATAGGGAAAGCAAAAAAAAGAAAAAAACTTCAAACAAAAAAAGCCCTAACCAACCAAGAACTCCTATCTTTCCTTATTTCCTGGGAATATGATTACCTTTTTATACCTTGACATTAACCTATCCATTTATTTAAATGTGTTTTTCTTGATTTGCGTGTGCATGGGACTACACAGAGAGGCTGAGAGAGGCACGAATTTCTGAGCTGTGCATTTCAATGGAAAGAAAACCCAAGTGATACAAGAGCAATTACTGTCAACATCTTTTCATGTCTGTTTAAAGTCATAGTTCTGCATCTGGATATCATAGTGACTTTTTTGAAGGGAAAAACAGTGTGACTTAATCCTTTCTGAATTCATTGATTTGAAAGCACTGAGAATCCTGTGGGTTTCAAATGCAAACAACATATATTAACCATACAGCTGAGGACAGAATGTAATTAATTAATTTTTTTTTTTTACTAGAGAGCTAAATTAAAAAATAAGTCAAGAAAAAACAGTATGAGTATTTTAGCATTTTGGAAAACACTTGAAGTAGAGGTCAAGCTTGCTAACTAAGTAATAATAAATTAAAAAAACCACTATTCTTGTAGGTGTAAATTCAAGATAAACCTTGTGCTTTTCTTTAAGTACCTCGTCTTCTAGAGTGGCAGACAATATACCTAGCACTAGATAATTACAGGATGCAACATTAATAGTTTGGTATTACTAGAAAACATTTCCTCATTACACGAAACTTTTGTGAAGTGTTTGGATTTGAAATCACTGATTGCCTATGAGAAGATCTTGTAAAAGCAGCAGTATATAGCAAGGAATTGGTGTGAACCTTATCAGCTATTCATTTCTTAAGAGCTGTTTATCATTAGAACGCCTGTCTCCAATCTTTGGTAGATTGTAAAATATGCCTGGCAAGAATATGAATTTAGTGTCAAAAGGAATTGCACTTTTCATGAAGTTTTCTACATGTGGCTGTCTGATAAGTGTCCTGTTACTCCACTTGAATTTCTTTCCTTTGAGAGGAGACAGTTTTGCCTTCAGGACAATTATTTTCTCTCAGCAAGCACACCTCCAATTAAGAGAACATTTCTATCTTAAAAAAAAGTCAGGCCAAATAGAGTTTGAATAACCATTAGCAGTTGTGCAGCATTTCCATTTTGTCCTATTAGAATATGTAGTGCATACTCTGGCACTGCAGACAGGAGAATATAATACATAAATGAGCTTTGAAGAGTAATAGCAGTCAATCTTTTAAAAGAGAAGTTGATTGTATATTCCCTGATTATGTACCATGACTAAGAACATCAAAACCTGTTATTTGTTGCTGCCTGGACTGGTGGAAAATATTTTAGGAATGGTAAAGTTTGTGAATGTTAGGCCTATTAGCAGGGTTTGGTGCTAGCTCCCACTTCAGACACTGACTGATATTCCTTTTTCAGCCTTGCCTACAGGAAACTTAATTTAAAAATGAGAGCTTGTTGTATTGCTTCAAGATTTCAAATCCAAAAAGCAGAAAATATACTCAAAGGGATCCAAAAGGATGTGCTGGTATGTCTGCCACAGAAATATCTGGGTTTGATGTCTTCCCTGAAAAGTTAAATTCAGTCTTGCAATACCCCTCAGGCTTTTGAACTCTTAATCCATTCTTCAAGATGAGATTATTTGAACAAATGACCCATACTCTCTAGGTCCTTCTTACAGGGATGATAACATTGGAGATTTTTTTCCCTTTGTCTTGGATTTGTTTCAAGTTAAGATATAGAGCTTTGGTGGTCAAAAAGAGGTTCATTGTATTTCATGTACAATATACCAGGTCCTTTTTGTGAGCCCCTCTGAAGGGGAAGATGTAGCCCAAATTAGCATTGGAGCTGGAATTGCCCACTTGCATGGAATCCGATGTCACCTTGGCTGAGCGGGCCAGTGGTAGGATTCCTGCCTTTGGAAATGGTGACTGAAAGAAGCCTGAGCTCCAGGAATGAGAGGCCACTAGAGGAGAACTCTGTTACCTGGGTAAATTGCAGAGCTGATGTATATAGAGGAGTGAAACCTCTGAATTTCTTTATCTGTTCAAAACCAGAATTGGATGTACAATTCTCAAATTTCTCTTCTTATTGTTGCCTTTCCTTAGGGAGAATTGTGTGCAGTTTCAGATGTGTGAAGCTGTCAGTGTTACATTTTTAGCCTGCGAATCTTGGGGACCTAGACCTTCTACCAGATGAGAGAGACACTTCTCTGTCTATGTGCCAAGGGGCACAGTGGAGGCAGCAGGGGCCAGGATGAAGCTGAGCTCAAGGTGTCTCCCTGGCCCCATACAGGTGGTTTGAGGGGAGAAGGCATGGTACAGAAATTTTACATCCAATGAATCTGAATTCAGTAGAAACAGATTTGTTTGTTTGTGGTCTAGTCTCTGAGGCTTAATTAACCATGGTTTAAAGCTCACAGGGAGGGGTAAGTAAGCTATAGAGGCAGGATCATAGAATCACAGGTGCGTTGGCTGGAAGTGACTATTGGAGATGGTGGTGCAGCCTCCTGTGATCTTTGCATTGGGCAATTTTGCCATCAGCAGCTGTGCAAACTGAGGTGAGGGATTATTGCTGACTCATCTGTCAGGCTGGGCATTTACCTCATGCATATGCATATGTTTTAACAATTACTTATATTCTTCTGTTTCTTCTCCTTGTAATAAAGGCAATCCTTCTAAAGTGCAGGAATCCTTATAAAGAGAAGGAATCAAACCACCGAGGTGTACATACATAAGCAAGAACCATTGGATGTTTGCATCCTTCCACTCTAGTTTCTCACAACATTGCCCTAAACAAGAATTTCAGAAATTGGCTCCAAACATTTGACTTTCAATGAAACTGGATTTTGGGAGAGGTTTGTTTGTTTTTTTGTTTGGACAATGGCAAAATTTCATCGTGTTAGGTGAAGACAGGCTGGTTTTAGTTTGGCCATATAAGTGCACATATGAAGTGATAAGGGAAATAATATGGAAGTGCAAATCAGACTTGCACTTTCATGGGGCATTCCAGAATTTATTAATTTCATCCACATATAGTAATTTCACGATTATAAGCCGCACCTTTTTCATTGAAGAATCCAGCCTATCCCAGTAGTACATATAGTAATTTCATGATTATAAGCCGCACCTTATTCATTGAAGAATCCAGCCTACCCCAGTAGTGCGACTAATCATCAGGTGTGGCTTATTTGTGGACAAATCCCAGTGAAATGCCAACCTGGAAGTGTGAGCTGGCCGGGGAGAGAGCTGCCGCAGATCCACTGCCGGGTGGGCGGTGAGCCGGAGCCACTGGCAAGCGGGCGGTGGGCCGCCGCTGGATTGGTAAGACCAGCCCGTCTTTGCCGTGTTCACGTGGGCGAGCGAGCTGCTGGCACGATTCTAACTCGTTACTTTGTCGCACATGGATCCTCACTTAAAGAAAAAGAAAATGTGGCTTATATTCGGGTGCGGCTTATATATGGACAAATCCCGTGGTCTACCCGGCTACCTGGATGTGCGGTTTATAATCAGGTGTGGCTTATAATTGTGAAATTACTGTATATACATTACTATTATTCTGAAGATAGATTATAGCTGGGAACTCCATCTTGCCATGTTCTAGAAATATCTTACTGGTATCTAAAGGATAAATATTTAAGAAACACCTTGTGCTTTTGAAATATGAATCATAGTGTTGGGAAGTAAGGGCCACCTTTTATCTTCAGAAGGGGGTCAGTGAAGGTGATGGTAGCAGCCACTTCTCAGCTCCATGCTGTGGGGAGGTCCATCTTTGGCAGAGGGAGGGTGCAGCTCCATGGCTGCTGCCTGCTGAACCACAACCACCTAGTGTGTGATTGACAGTCACTGCTAATTGTGTCCAGAGCTTTTGTGAGTCTAACTTTTCAAGCCATTCATATTGCTTTCCTGGATCTTGCTGGAGTATTTAATGTTATTCACAGTCTGTAAGAAGACATGTTGCATTGGTGCCAAATTAGGTGGTTTAACATCTCTACCTTTTTGAAAAGTGATGGGAGTGACTTACAAATACCTGGGTGAAAAGAAACCCTGACAGCATCTAGGAATAATAACTTGATTTTCTCTTTTTTAGTTGCAGGCTTTTGCACACAGATGAGATACACAGGTATTAATCAGTCCATCTGCTCTTTCAGCATTTTCCTACCAACTAAAATAAGCCAGTCTTGTAATCCAATTGAGTCCATGCCTTTGAAGATGTGTCTGCCTCCCTCAGATCTGATGAGTTTTACTTTAATTTCTGTTTTCCAAGGGCTCATCTGGGTATGGTGTAAGTGGGGAGGGGAGGTGTTTGTGTTTTTGCAGTTACTGCACTTAGGGACTTGGGCTGAGAAGTTAAGGACATAAAACTGAGATCCCAGAGTGGAGGGTGCAAGCTGTTAGTCTTTGGTTTCTTAGAGTACAAGATTTTTCGTGAGTACTGGAGGGACTTCCTCATTGACAGGAGCACTCAGCTGAGTGCTCTGGCATGTTGCCATTTACTAACTTTGATGTGAGTCTAATCTGCAGAGTAATACTGATTCTCAAGTAAATGTTTTAAAGATGCAGAATGTTCTCACACTGAAAGAAACCCCAGGGAATCATCCGTTTCCTCTTTCCTGCTAACAACAGAGGAGATTATTTCTGCCTCTTTCCTTCCATAGTATTTTTTCCAAGAGGATCTCTTGTACCAAGCCATCCAGTAACCTAGGTGTCTGGCACTGCCAGTCAGAAGTGACCCAGGAACTCAGGGTGCGAGCTGTAAGCACAATGAAATATTTCCTACCCTTGGCAATGCAGTACTGGATGGAAAGAAAAATACTTTACTTTAGAAAGTGGAACTTTTATGCTCCATAGATTAACTTGCTGTGTATTCAGAACTTGATATATTCTGGCTTTGTCGTTACAGTAAGAAGTGAATACACTGTTTAGCTCATCATTGAGAAAAGGTATCATAGAAATATAAATACCCATTGGTGTTTATAAATGCGCAATTTAAAAATTAATTAAGTAACAATAAAGCCGATAAAGCTTTTTGTTTGAACGTGTTTTTAATAGAAGTTCCTGTCGTGCTTGCTCTTTCTGAGTAGTGATCTGTCCAAGATGAAGAATTAACCTAGGATCCAAATGCAATTTGTGAGAGTCTTTTCTTATTCCTAAAAGTCAGTAACATGATACCATGGCCTTAAAATGTGGTGTTTAAGAACTGAGGCATGTTCAGAACAGGGGCTTGAACCCAGAGAAGTACTCTACTATTGTCAGGTTTGATAACCTCTAAAAATTCTGGGGTTTTGCCTTGGTTAAGTCTTCTGTTTCTCAGAGTTGAGTACTGCTTTTGTGTCAGAGCAAAAGAGAGTTAAAAGAAATTTATTACTGAAATAAGGGAAGAAAATGAAATTCTGCTGGCTGCCACTAAAGAGTTATGGACAAAGAACACATAGACAATAATTACTTTTAAAGCCTCTCTGGAAAATATAAAATCTCTTGCTATTAGAGAAACTACCTTTAAAGCTAAAGAAGTCACGTGCAGGGCCTGCACAATTTCTTTGTGTGTGTCCATGTGTGATTCTTTGAAGACTTTTCATTTCAAGTCCCCATTTACAATATTCTCCACTTTCCTTTCATTCTGTTAAAGAATTTTTAACACCTGTTTTGACACAGAATCTAGAATTCCACTATCTGTTTAGGTTGTTTTTTTAATTTTTCACTTGACTATTATGTTTTAGTATAAAATTGCACGGGTATCTTGGTTAGCTAAATATGTGTTGATTGATAAATTCAAATTTTAAAAGTGGGAGCATGTGAATTAATACAGGCAGTTCTTCCATTGCAGAGACTTTCCTGGTTGCTTGCAGTCTATTTGTACTTTCCTCGGTAATATTTCCCAGAGATGGGATTTGAGGAAGGAAATGGAGTAAATCTAGATTCAGACTCAGCTTTTGGATCTCCTCTCTCTAGAGGATCAGAACAAATCAGTGAATTTAATCAGGCATTCAAATGTGATGAAAATTTGGATATTAATCATCAGTGAGAACCAGTGTTCCATACTCATTAAATAGCAAACTTTGGTGAGTTGAGCTTCCCATTCCCTTATGAGTTACCAGAACTGCATGTATACACAAAGCAATGTCAGGTCATAATGCAAATTTTCTTGGAAGCAGAACACTGCATATTGTATTAGTTAGCAATGAAATCTCCAATTCCACTTTTACTCGTGTAACTTCAACATCATAAATATGTAAAATTACTTTATCATATGCAATACAAGATTCTCATAACTTTCGTTAATGGCAGTCTGGACTATTTAGAAAGACCAGTTGTCAGAGACAACATGAGAATTAGATTGCAAATCACATTTCAAGAGTGGGGAATAATAATTCAAGTGGCATTAGAAATGAGTGAAATATTTTGACTTACAAGTGTAGTATATATTTTTAATTAATTATATTTGCATGCATGAATAGAACATGACCTAAATACTTGGGGTCATAGAGGACTTTGGGCAATGTCAATCCTGTACATTCAGAATTCATAAACAGGTTTGAGTTAAGAAACTTTGAATTATTTTTGCTTGTCTTCTGGATTTTTTTCTTTCAGGCTGGTATTTTTAAGGGTTTTTTTATTATTTTTTTACTTTAACAGTGAACAGAAATTTTCTTCTGCATTCCTTTAAATAAAGGAGGAAAAAAAAGCTGGGTGGGTTTTTTTTTTTTTTTGTGACCATCTGTCTGAAAAGAAAGGCCACTTACAGGAAAGAATATCTGAAATCTCAGGATGATGCCCAGATTTGTTATAAGACTTCACAGTATGAAAACAAGGATATTTCCCAAGGCTAGACGTGTATCTTGCCTGTTCCTAGAACAGGGTTCCCTTCTCTCTGTACATCAAGGTGTGTTGAGTTTTTGGTGCAGGTATTTCCTATTCCAGCTCTTTTGCAGCAGGGCTGTAGGAGGACTCCTGCAATCCAGCCACAGCTCACACTCCAGGGTGCTTTACCTGCTGCCATCCCCCTTCCTGACCCCAAACAAACCTTACAATGTGTGCTGGGTGGGGCTGTCACGCAGATGAGGACTGCAAAGTTAAAGGTTTAAGTTTTAAACCACATGGATCTCACGGATGGTGGCACTGAGCACTTCTGTGGGAATGTAGGGTCAGTGTAGGAGCTCTTCCAGCATGCAGGATGTCAGAGCTTTGCATACACAGCATGGGCATGTGGAGTTCCCTTCCAGTTAGCTTTGGTTCACACTACAGGAAGCTGATTGAAAAATGATTCAAGATCCCTGTGCAGCATCAGAAGGAAATAAACCTAACAACAAAACAAGAACATGAGGGATTTTAGGGCAATCAATAGAGAGCACTTAGGAACAAAGCGAATCCGACAGTGAGTTTAAATTGTCTTTTCTCAAACCACCTTAAATATGGAAAACCAGCATCTATACTAACCCAAGGAATGTAACTGAAGCTATGTAACATCTGAAATTATTGAGTGCTGAGGTAAAGCTGCATATTTAGAATAAAAGTATGAATTCATGAATACATATGTTTTAAAACAGGCAAAAAATCCCTAGATTGAGAAGAAGCAGTTGGATTCATGCTATTGGATTCCCTGAAAACTGTAAGGATGACATGGGTAGGGTTTTGCTCAAGCAGATCTGGGGCGGAAACTTGTTTTTCTTCATTCATCTGGCAAGTCTGACATTGCAGGTTGAGAACAGAGCACTTCCCTTCGACAGCTAGTGAGTTGCATGCAAATACCACCTGCAGAACCAGAAAAATTATAAACCCCATATTTTTTAGCTGTATTCCCATTTACAGTACAGTCCATGTTTATAAAGGTCAATTGTTATAAATATTAAAGAAAAAAGTCAAATTAAACCAGCCTGTGGCAGTTTCAATACATATTCTTTACCATCTAATATTACTTCCAAACAGATTTTATACACATATATGCAAGTTATTTTTCTATTTATAGAACAAAAATTAAGTTTAAAATTAATTATTTATTTAAAGACAAAATACCATGTTTGTACTTAGTGTATTAATACAATGTATGTTATTAATTAAAATTATGCCTCAAAAGAGATTTTTAACTTCTCATTGTTTGTCACTGATCTAATGCAGTTGTACTTGAATATTCTTACTTCCTAAAGCTGAATAGCAAGAGGTTGATTGGAATAGCATTCATTCGTTAGCAGCATTTTCTAACATTTGGCATCTTTTGGCTCTTTTGAGTTAAAAAGCAATACTTGTGGTGGAAATAATTACAGTAATTTCACACTCATAAGCCACACCTGGTTATAAGCCGCACTTCTGGGTAGCCAGGAAGACCACGGAATTTGTCCATAAATAAACTGCACTGGAATATAAGCTGCACAGTTGTTTTGTTTTTTTTTTAAGCGAGGCTCCATGTGCAACAAAGTAACGAGTTAGTAACAGAATTGCACAATCGCAGGGTTTGCTTTCAGGTGCTCAATTTGCAAACAGTTTTCACAGACCAGCGAAGCCTTTAAATGCAGCCCCAGGCGCCCTCCCCGTGCCGCGGGCCCCGGCACTCCTGCGGCTCCCTGCCTGCTCAGCAGTGGCGGTGCCTCCTCGTGCCGCTCGAAAGCGCTGAGCCTTGCCACGTAAAAGTGGTGGCGGCTCGCCTCCTGCTTGCCAGCGGCTCCAGCTCGCCACCCACATGGCCACGGCTCCACGGCAGCTCCCTGCCCACCTGGCTCACACTTCTATGTTGGTATTTCACTGGAATGTGTCCATAAATAAGCCACACCTGGTGATTAGCCGCGCTTCTGGGATCGGGTCAATTCTTCGGTGAGATAGGTGTGGCTTATCAGTGGGAAATTACTGTAGCTATATCTTTATGTTTGTCGTGGGTGATGAGCATGTCTCCTTCCGAGACTGGTCCTAGCTTGCAAAATTGTCTGAACATTCTCATACTAATAAATTTAATATTAGATTTTATACAATCTACTTAACAAAATCCAAATTGGGGTAGGCTATTCAAGATCTAAATCTGTTCTCTTGTGCAGTTTCCTGCTGATCTATGTAATTATTAAATGCGATTACTTGCTCAGTTTGCATTCTTTCCTAAGTGCTATCTTTCTGTTTACTTGGTTTGTAGGCAGGGGAGGGCTTGGGGAGGCTGTGGCCTTATTTATTCTAACCTTATAATAACTCATTTTAGTTTACTTGTGTACATCAGCAAATGTATGCTCCATGTATTAAAGGAAAATATGAAACCTCTTTTTCCAGTGTGGTTGTTTTACTTGAGTCTAGATTTAAAAACTGAGATCATCTGCCCTGTAAACCCATTTGTCTGTAATTTACTCACTACAAAAGGCTGTAATTTTCTTGTCCTTCCTGTCCTGACTGACTGGCTTGAATTTCAAGAGTAAATGAATTTGTGAGCAATGGTTTGTTCCATTCTGGCTTTAAGGCTTAATAAGACTGTAATGCATCCAGGCTGAGGTTTCTGTTTGATCTTGTAATAGTAGGAAATGGACAAGTAGATTGAACCAATCATTAGAGATTGCCCATGCATTTGTTTCTCCCTGCTCAGAATGGCCATTGAAGACGTGGGTTGGAGCTGGGCACGTGGCAGAACCAGAAGGGTTCCATTGTCTATCCTATGTAAAAAAATGGTTATGGAGAAGGCTGGGCATCTTTCATGTCTCCTTCTGGAGGAGCTGAAGATGGACAGGTCAGTGCTGTTTGGAAGAGCAGGATGATTTTTTTGAGAACCTCCTCCTCCTGTGACTTGCTCTGCAGGTGTGACAGCTGATCATAATGCCAGTCAGGGAGTTGGATACCTGCAGTCCTGTCCCATGGGTATTAATAGTCCAGAGAACTGTGATGGAACTGGTGGCAAAACTGTGTTGCAAAAGAGTTCAACTTTTGTGTAGTGACTCTGGTGCCCTCTGAATTAATTCCTGACACAGTCCTTTTGTTCTGTTGCAAGAAAAGTCTGACATGAACTTCCTTTAGGAAAATTGCAAAATTAAATTAAAGAAACCACAGAATGCTTTTTGAATATTTAACTTAAACCTTGACTTTTTTTCTTCCCCTCACTTGGCCTGCCTTGAGACAGAATCAGAAATGGGGGTTGGAAATGCAGAATGGGAGAACAGCCCTGAGGTAGAAGTTGGGTTTTTGGATGGTGACTCATCTTTGGAGAAAGCCAAACTGGAAAAATTGCAGAGGTGCTAAAGGCTCTGAGCCCACTAGGCTTGAAAAACCGCTGACCTGAAAAGGTAATACAAAATGTGTTGTATAACTTCTGGATGATGGAATAACATATGCAATGAAATGAGAAACAATGTTGGCCTTTCCAATATCCATTATCCAACATCTGGATATTCTGAGGGGTTTTTGTTGGTTTGTTTTATTTTTTCCCTTCATGTTAAAGAATCTGCAATGTATGGAAACTGCAAATTCTCACCATGTGTTGCTGCTAAGTATAAGGATATATGGTATATGCAACAAGTTCTGTTTATTTATTTATTTAGCAGTGTTCGTGTGAACTGGCTGGTTGCTTTGCTTTCCCTTCTACCTCAGTTAGTGAAGACTGTCAGCTTGTGGCAGGAGAAATATTGAAGTCTTTGCAGACAAATGACACAATGATCTGGAGATGGACTCAGAACCTGCCTGAAACACACCCCAGGAGTCTAAAGTTTCCAGCCTAACTTGCCTGCCCAGCTCACTTTCCACAGGCCCTGTCAGCAGCACTTAACTGTGGTGCTGATGAGCACTGTAAAATGTCAAGGATATTGTCTAGATCCAAATCCAGATGGTGCTGCCTTAGATTTGATCCTGGGAATATACATTCTCTTAGAAATCTTTCTTGCATCAACAATTGGCAGCTCTGTAGACATTTTACAGTAACAACACAGATGCCTTTATTTGCTTTTGGAAGGTTTTTCTGCCCAAGTCCATGCTCCTTCACTGCCTTTCCCTACCCGATCTTTTTCCAAAAACAGAACTAGATCAAGGCCCAGTAAGTATTGCGAGAAACCTGATGTTTTTTGGTGACAAAACAGATAAGGAAGTCAAGTGTCTTTCTCTGCCATACAAACATTTATTGACTGAAAGAAACTGTGTGTGAGACGTATTCAAACACTTGGAGAGAGAAGAATGGCCGTGGCAGCTGGACTGTATTTTCTAACTGTGATAAAGATAAAAACATTCTGGTGCTTTTTTGAACCTAAGAAAATTATTTACTTGAAGAAAAGAAAGACATTTTCCGGTGTAAACAAATAAAGCCATATACACTCTACAATTCTAGTGCAATGATTTCAGGAAGCTGAGGAGCAGGGAGTGTTTTCCTTGCTGCACAATGCTCCCCAGGGACCCCAGGAGCAGAGCCTGGCAGCCCAGGGAGGCTCTGGTGGGCTCTTGGGGAGCCTTATGCCTTGGGATGTCTTTTTTTTTAAAGAGCACTCAAGCTTAGGTGGTCTTCTTTTCAGGAGTAAGTACTTAGCAATTAGGCTACTTCCTTTCTCTGAAACTTCTTTGTGTTTGAAATGCAGATTACTTCATAGTTCAGACTGTGTTATGCACACCTTGATGGCATGGTGAAAATATTTGAAGATGCCAGATGGGTGACATGATCCTGTGGACAGATGAGGGTCTATGACTAAGACTTGTGGACATCCAATCATAATTGAGATTTTTAGTGCAAATACAATGAATAATATCTCCCTACAATTTAGAGCATTAGCATCCTATTGAGTAAGCAGATGGTTCTGGAAGTCACCAAATAACAGCATTAGCCACCTGTTGTATATGTGACTCTTGCTCATAATGATGGTTTATTAGTCTTAGAAACATTCACAAATTTTCTTTGTTGTTTCTTTTTGAAGATTTGTTTGCATGTGATGACTAAGGTTTTCTTTGCCTGGAGTTTGCATTGAGGGGTTTTTTTGGTGTATCACAGGATTGTGTCTAGCTCTGAATAATGAAGACTAATCAGGTAAGAACAAAGTGCAGTCTTTGTGTCATGTATTCTGGAACACAGAATAAATGGACAATCTAGTTGAGGCATAAATCCTGGTTTTAGCTCTGCTATAAGGTTCATATGTGGTGCTCACAGAGATTTTTCTAGGTGCTTTTTCTAGGCATCTACAGAGACAGGTTTTGTACATTTGGGAAACATGAGGCTTCAGTGTCAATTGTGGCTCTGGGAATGTGACTCCCTGGGCTGGGTAATCAGCTTGTTTCACAAATCCCAGGCAAAGTGCTCACTGCAGTCCTATCTTTCTGGATGTTTATTCTCTGTTTGTAATTGTCATAATCTCAGTGCAATTACAATCTCCACCAGGGCTACTTGTTACCTATTTTCATGTTGCATCTTGGCATGCTGACAATCACTATGAAAACTGTGGAAGATACAAGCTTTACTTCACAGGGTTTCAGGTCCAAAGGAACCACTAGGGAATTTAGTTATTTTCTTTAGGGAAAATAATAGATTTATTTATTTTTAAACTCAAATACTCCTTTATTCAGATTAAAGCTCTTTTTTCTTCTGGAGACTATACCAGATTGCAGGAGAGATGACAAAACCTCCCAATACATGATACTCTTGGAATGACAGGGAATTTATTAGGTATGATTACATGAGTTCATGAGAAAAGAAAGTTCATACCATCATTTTCCTCGTTTTAAGTTTTGATTGTGTTTAATCTCTAATAAAGTAGAATAAGCTAAATAGAGTCCTTTCTCTTCTGCCTTTGGAGTAAATGTAGTTAGCTGCATGAAAGGGAGAAGGTGTTGTTTCTGACCTCAGTGGATAAATTTGGAAGCCCTAGAATATGGTATTTCAGTAAAATCATCTTCTTAATGGAGAAGATAATTCAATCTGACTCTTTGCAGAGAAAGGAAACTCTGTGAATGAAAGCAAGAACCTGTGAATGAAGGGAAATGAGCAAGAAAAGGGTTTGGAGTCTTGCTTTTATAGTCTTTCTGCCCCTGACAGTAAAGTGTGATCTTTCCTGTTCAGTCCAAAGCATGCTTACTGCTTAGAATTTTTGCAGGGGGGAAAAAAAAAAAAAAAAAAGAGAGAGAGAAGATGAATATATTGTAGAAGGATGGCATAATTTTCTTTTAAAGACTTCAAGCAATGCAAAATCCCCTGGTAAAATATTTCAATTTGATTTTCCCGTCAGTGAAAGTAATCAAAAGCTTCTTTCAAGGTTTAACTTGCTAATGAGATCCAGTGGCTGGAAGTTAGTTATGCCATTGTCTGCACGATTAACTATTTCCATCCTGTTATCAGATAGCTTTCATGTGTGAAAATACCTGTATGGTGAAGTCAGCTTATAACACTCTCTTTGATGATCCTAGTATGTTGCACTTCTTAAGTCTCAGATCATAAATCATGTTTGCTAGACTGGAGTAATTTTTGTGGCCCTCCTTTTAATGTTTTCCAGTATTTCCACGTGTTTCTTAAATTGTGGATGTTATGCTGGTACTCTGTCAGAGGGCTCACAAGTAATATAAAATGAGGATGATTTGTTTGTCTAAGTTTTATATAGTTTTTTTTTTCCCCTCAAGAATATAATAGATGCTTTTCCCTAAAGTATTTCAAGAGATTTTTCTGCAGTTCTCATTCTTTTTCCTTTGGCTTATTTTTTTAAAATCTCACTTTCACTGAAGCAGCTTTCCAAGTTCCCAGAGTGGATGGTTCTCGTGGCAGTGACCAACTGATAACCTTCAGCCATACAGCTCTGGAAGTATGTGTTTATTTTCTGTAATTCTGTAGCATAGGAAGCATAGGACCCTTTTTAAAAAAAACTTTGATGACCGTCTAAGCTAAATTCTCTAAGTAGGCGAGTCAAGTACAATTCTGGACCTCCCATTTGGCACATAAAAACTCCATTCTGAATTCCCTTTGTGTTGTCATGCATCTGGTTCTATTAAAATGAATTTGTTAGGGTCTCCATGTAGGCAGGAACTCATTTTATTTCTCAGGCACCCCATTTTCTTCCCTAACCCTGAGAAGCTGTCTCACCTACCACGGTGAACACAGGACATTTTACATTTTTAATAAAAATAACATCAGATGAAGAATGAATTCCTTGTCATACCACTAGAGGAGGAGTTGTTGGTATCATGAACATTTTGAGACCTGTGAGTATACTGCAATTGAATCCAGCTGAAGTACACTATGTTAATTCCACATCGCCGTTTTTTAATTGAGTTGTCATGTTGTACTAAGTCAAATGCCATGGAGAAATCAAGTGCACTATAGCATACAATTGCCTTTGTCAAGCAGACCTGTTATCGCTTTACGAAAAGACAATAGGTTTGTTTTACAAGACCAGCCTTCCATTAAACTAACTGATTGACATTAATTAGATTTTTAGCCTCTAATTCTTTGTTGATGAAATTTCAAATTAATCACTCCTTTTACTGAATGCTAAATTACTATTCTAGAGGTCTGTGGCCCATCTCCTTTATCCTAGTTGAAATATTAGGTCTCTTTTGGCAGTTTTTTTTCTTTGGATTTCCCCATTTTTCAAAGGTTTGTTTAAAAATAATATTAGCAATTCAGGGAAGCTCCTCAGCATGCCCTTTTAGCAATCAGGGATATATGTTGTCCAGGCTCCTGATTTGAACATTGTTTAATTTTAGCAGATATTGCTTAACATCCTTCTTTATTGCATATGGCAGACTTCCTGTTCCATCCACAACTTTGCATGAGGTAAATGTGTCCTCCTGCTTCATTTTGAATACAGAACAAGAAAAAATAGAGCATTTCTGTGTACTTTATGTACTTTACATCATCTTTTGCAGTTTTGCCATTCACCTCTTGCAGATCTGCTGTGTCTTTCTTGCCACTATTATTTTTGTCCTCTTTCACTTACCTTTCTTCAGCCTTATACACTCACATGCTCACTTTTATTTTCATATGTACTTTTTATATTCTAGTTTCTTTTCTGTTTTCATGGCTAATTCCATGCCTCATTTTAAGCATGATACTTTCATGGCCTGTGTTTTGTCCATCTGAGAAATGATGACTTCTTGGGAATTTAGAAGCTTTTACTTTTAAAGGCGCCCTTATATTTTGTGAAAACTTACGACATAATACTTTTATTTGTTTTTTCTTTTTCAGTTTTAATGCCAACTATTGTTTTAAATTTTTGACAAATTATTCTTCAGCGTTTTCAAATTTCCTGTAAAATACATGCTTGAGTCTTTAAATAGAATTTTGTTTCATGAAGATGATTTGCTCAAGGTAAGCACAGTGAAGACATCATCATGGATATTGCAGTCTGATGTTGAGCATATTTTTTTAAGCGTTTCTCATTCAGATATGTGAAACAGATTGTGGGTGAAGGTTTTGAGGTTCTTGTGTTGATTTTGTGAATGTATGAAGTCAAACATTTGTCTTTGCTAGGGCTTTCTTGACTTTTCTCAGCAGAGCTGTACAGATCAGCTGGTGCAGAGCCCATGGAAAGCTGTGCCAGTGCAGAGACTCAGTGCCATCGGCAAATTCCAGCAGCCAGTATCTGCAGATATGACATACTTTTGAGAATACTCAGTGGTATTTGCACAGTAGTACAGTGAAGCCTTTCATTCAGGCCCTGTGGTGTGTGAGCTGCTATGCCACATGCTACATCTCCTGCTTGCTGTCCCTTCTGTGTTCCAACTGCAGTAGTATTGCTATGACTCCCTACTCCCCCAGCGTTTGAGGAATGTGGTTTTGGGTTTTATTCAACTGTATTGGTTATCAATGGCATCTTCCATGTGCTGTTCCAGCACCCACTCCTGCCCTCAACAGCGTTTGGTCTTTTGGCAGCGAAGAGCTTTGTAGCCCCATGGATTAAATTTACTTTTAGGAAATTCTGCAAAGGGAAAACAACCACCCAGAAGTGGTGGATGCCTGGTGTGAACCCAAGACAGACAGTGGGGCCATCCTGGCCAGCCTCTGTTCATGATGGCTCATTCAGTCTCCTCCATTGTTCAGTGAGGCTCAGGGTGCTGCCATGGGGACAAAGGTTTGTAGACAGGATGTTTTGTGAGGCTGATGAGCTAATCTCCTCAGGCAAAGGACATCTGTTGAGATTTTTTTAGGAAGCAGAGAGGAGTGTAAGTACAGAGGCTGATAGTTAAAAGTAGAGGGCACAGAGTAGCTCACGGGCACATGAACCTCATCTTGCAAACACTCCTGTCACTTCCCAGCAGGGTTGTTTCCAGTATCTGAATACATATATTTAACATCTGTTTCAATTAGAAGTGTCTCACATATCTATATGTTGCTGTTAGCCCCAAGAGAGGGATTGGGGACAAAATCTGCAATTTGAAATGCAGAGACTTAAGACACTGCAGACTTGATGTCCTGAGCATAATTGTGTCCTTCAGAATTGGACGTGTTTACCACAGTATTTTCTATACATCTCATGCACCTCTTCAGATTTTGACTCTGGGTCCTGTGTTTTATTCTCTTGCTCATTAGTACTCTGCAGATCTCAGAGCATCCTCAGCTGCTCTGACTGCTGTGGTAAAGATAACTTCATTATGAATACAATTAGGAATGTTCTTTATGGTTTATTTGACCCTTTTAAATCACTTTAATCACTTTGCTGGCTGCTTTGTTTTGTAGCTGCCACTGAATGTGTGAAGACTAAATAACCTTGTACTTCAATCATATCTTCAATGTTTGTGTCTCTAATAGAAAAGTGATTGATCAACTAATTGATAAAACCCAGCTAGGAATTCCCTAAAGTGCTTGTTGGCACCAAAGAGGTGAGGAAAAAAATGGAAAACCTATTTATTCTAATTAACTCAGGAAAAAAAACAACTTGCTTAGGAAACAATGCCTGCCTCAGTGGTGTGGAAACCTACAGATACAGGCAAAACAGTTCTATATAGTGTTCCACATTTTATTAAAAGTGAATTTCTGATTTGTCAGAGAGGGTCATTTTTGCTATACCAGTATGGGAGAGGAAAAAAAATAAAACTAGATTCCTGGAAGCTTGAATGTAAAATGTACTCACCAGTTGTCTTTGTTCTTGCAGCCCCAAGCACAGAGTATCTCCTGTGCTGTTTCATTTCTTGCCTCAATGCTTATACTTGAAGTAAGCCTGAGACTCAAAGTCAGTGGTAAAATTCAACATCTGAGACATGGAAGTAAAATGGAAAGGAACTGCAAGAATTCAGCTGCATGTTTCTAAATCTGACTGACTTTCATCTCCTTCCTTGTCTTTAGAGTTCAGGAGAAGCTTTTGCCCCTGCCTCCTGTGTTCTTCATGAAAATGACAAAAGGGTTGGGTTGGCCTGTTAAATGCTTTGGTGTAGGAGTGACTGTGCATGGACAGATAATCGTAAACTTTCTGCCAACTCTTTGTGCAACTCTTAATATGTTGTGTTTTATTCCTTGGGTTAACTCTAGCCCTGTGGCTAGGCTCTTCTAAAGAAAACCCCAAAACAAAGCATCACCACTGTCACCAAGGAACATAAAACTGCCTAAATCTAACAACAGCAACAAAGAAACCCCAAACAAATCAAGCTCCTCTTTCTTCAGTAATTTAGTTTAGGTGTTAGAAGTGCAAACCAACAACTCTTTGCTTATCTGATTTTTAAGCCTGACTGCAAGAATAGTCATTAAGGGGTGTAAATATTTATATCACTGAGGTGCCAAAATTTAAATTAAAAAAAAAATAATTCAAATGATACGGGTGTGGATACCAGCTCTTTGAAGTTTAGTTGTTTCATTGCCTAGATTAGGATGTGGAATAATTAAGCAAATAATATACTTGATTTTCAAACTCAGACGGCTTCCTCATGTACCTAAACCTTGTAATATTTCCTCTCCTTCTGTCAAATTTTCTGCTTTCCCTATAGCCTTTCCTGACAGGATTTATAATGTCCTTCTCCATTTTCAGTGCAAAACTTAATCCATGTTGCTATTTAAATACTCAAAGCCATCCAAGTTAATCAGATATATTATAAAATAGAATATGGAAGTAAATGCAGACAAAGTCATTTTAGTTCACTGTAAAATTTTATTTTTCATTGTGCTACAAGACTTTTACATAAATTGCAGTAAACCCCTGACTCGTATCTTTGAATTGAAGCCTTTTTCCCTCAGCAGGTGGTGCTTGCATGCAGGAAGGTTATTCTCCATTTGCAGGGCTGGAGTGGGCAGCATGGACGCTCACAAACTTGAGCTGCCATTCACTTCTACCCTAAACAAGATTATTGTTATCTCCCTTTGCCATCTTTAGGAGATGTAATTTATAGATCAGATATAAAAGATATAACTGAGGGGGAGAGCAGGACATTTTCTTCTTAAAAATCTCTGATTTCTCCTCTTCTTTATGAATAGCAGAGGGCTACTGCTTTCACTGCCAGTGCTGCATTGAGTGCAAAGGAGGTTATTTAATACACCTGCTGCCCATCTGAAAATGCTTTAACGGCTCTCTGACCTGCTTTGGAAATGCCTGGCTATTGGAAAAACAGGAGAGATGTACAACTTTGACTAATCTTTAACAAAAGAGGAAAATCATAATGAAATTTTTAAAGAAAAAAGACTGATCTCTTCAAACAGTTTGCCTCATTATGCTTCAGTGTGCCATGAGTTATGTATTGTCAAGTGAGTCTATTGTGCTGTGGGAGTTACAAGTTCAGTTCAGGATGCCTTAGCTCAAATTGCTGCAAACTAAATAATTCTGGTTCAAAGGTCTAATAAGCTCCTCAAGTCTGAATGTTCTAGCTCAAGATATTTATATCCCCTGCCTGAATGAAGGTCCAGGTAATTTGTTTGCTGTGCAAAAAGAACAGCTTGAGAGTGCTTTTCTCCTTTTCTACTTACTCCATAATGTTCTGGTGGGTTTTAGGTTTTTTTTAATTATAATTATTTCTCTAGGTTTTTCTTACTTTTCACACTCACAATACTGTTAAACAAGGAAGTCACACGTTCATGACTTCAGTTCAGTAGGAATGGAAAAAAGCATACACAAACATCAAGAAACTAAAACTAATTGCATATCCAACTCTAATTTGATCCAAGTTGTTTCTGAAGTCAGATAATGTGTTGTTTTTTAGCATTGACTGCTTAGCATATAATTAAATCTGTAGTAATTCTAAATTACAGTAATTTCACAGTCAAAAAGGTGTGCATTATACATGTGAAATTACTGTAATTCTATATCAATATCTGTAAAAAGTGAAGATTGTCAGATACATCATACGTTTGTCACAGGCTTTGAGAGCAATATAGATACTAGTCAGTTTGTAAAATGTTTATATTCTTTAAACTTGCATACTGTGGACTGAAGGCCTTTAAAATAGCATTAATTTCTTACAACTCAAACCTATCTGATATGAATATTTAAAGGAGAAAATTCTATTTCATGTTTGGAGTACAATATGAATAACTGATTATTTTAAGAACATTTCAAGTGGTGCTCAGGTGTGGAGTGTGGAGAGTCAGGTGAAAGCCAGTCCTCTGGGGGATGTGAGATGGGAGCTGCTGCCCTGAGCTCAGTGTTTGCAGCTCACAGAAGACCTTTAACTCCTGGTGCAGATACCATTGTCTAAATACAGCACCCAAAGACAACTTCCTTTTTTTGGAAAGCCCCTTTTCAGGCAGCAGTAATGGTGAAACAGGGAAATGCTCTTCTGCATGAAAATTTTGCCTCAAGGACATCCTTGTCAAAAGTACAGTTCAGCATTTTCTGCCTTTTTTGGGCATTTGTGTAGCATTATTTACATGTGTTAATGTAATTAAGTTTACTGAGTAAAACTGACACAATTTCTTTCTTATTAGCTTTCTGATGCTACTTTCCTTTCTCCCTCTCTACTCCATTAATAAAAAGAAATTAATGTTCTTGGGATTCAGACCCTAAAGGATGAAGTCAGTGTCATATCCTTGCAAGTTATCATTATACACGCGCATATATAGGTATAGATTTTTATTATGACTCTATCTTTCTGGTGTTCCTTCATCGTCACAGAGAGCTTTTGCTTAAAAAGGAAATAAAAGTAAAGGTGAAAATAGAAAGACAAAAGTTGGGCTTTGTCCTTTGATGTCTTACAAATAGGAAGAATGTATCTGGAAAATGACTGCCTTCTGAGGCCTCCCTCTGATACAACTAATCTTTTAAAATTGATGCTGATACTCACTTTTCTTCAAATCTGAGAATAAAACCTGTTCTTACAATGACCTGTGATCTGCTTCTGTTTTTCTCTGCTCTTTTCTCTGCCTCCTCCCCTTCACATAAAGCCTGCTTGTAGTGAAAAAAAGGTCAATATGCTATAGACAGCTAGTTTTGAAACAAAAATGTAGCTATGGAAAAATGAGTTCACAGTGAGAAAACTTGCTCTATTTCTCTATCAATGCCTTGCCAGCAACTTAGTTGCAAGTCCTCATGTCACTGAGGGTCATATATTATTTTTTATCTTAGATTTGGGGTTTGGAAATATATGAATGTTTTAGTGAACGCACACATATTATCTGTGACAAAATATGAATTGGACACACATTAAGTGGAAACTTGTCTATCTGAATTCTAGACAGAATTCTGAAGTGCACACAGTTGTGTGCAAAAATGAGCTCCAAGTGGTGGCTGCTGTTTAGTTTGATTTCTTTGAGATTTGGCTACATGGTTTTACAGCATTTCAGGTGACAAAGTTAGTTGGTGTTTAATATAGTTGCTGAAGGGGTCAGCATTATTGCTTCAGTATGTGTCCTCATCATGGCCAACAGACCAAGGACTAAACAATACAAGGCAACATGGCAACCATGTAAGGACTAAAAATACCCTCCAGTATAGTCCATGAGCTGCATGTGTGTGAATAATTCCCTTTCACTGGATGAAGTCTAAACAATCTTCTGCAAGTAAGCCAAGCACTTAATGGAAAACTTTGCATTTTAATGTACAGACAAGGCAGAAATGATGTTTTGTATTCAACAGAATTTAACACCACCTATTCCCCAAAAATTCTGCTCATTTAACTCTTAGGCTGTCATCCCTGTTTCTATTAGAGCAAGAAGTACTGAAGGAGGCCCATGACCAGTGTGAGCATGGTGGCCTTGCAAAACAAATGTGTTGAAGCTTGTGGAGCTGTTTTCATCCCCCCCCCACTTAGTTATGAATGCAGTAGCTATTTAAGCAATGCAGGCAGACTGTGCAATTCCTTAATGGGTCAGTCTGGGACACAATACTGAGAGAACTCATGGTCTGGGAAATTGCTTGCTGTGAAGCCAGAGTACAAATGTTGAAGTGCTTGGGTGTCAGTGACTGGATGCATCCCTGGGAGGGAAGATGAAATGCTGTAATGCAGTATGCATATTGAGGTAGGCTTCTACAAAAAAATACCCCAAACAAACCAACAGAAACAAAAAATATGTGTTTTGCATAGTTCAGAAGTAGCTGCCTTTGGTAGCAGCTGTTGAAGCAAGTAGTGCATGAGGGAGATGGGAAGGTGGTGGCAATGGATTCCAGGAGGATGTTGTCTACAAGTGGAGCTGGGCATGTGAGAGCACAGGATCACCTGGGTTGGGAATAGATGCTTTTACGTTCCATAGCTTTGCGTAAATGGTTCTGTTTCAGGAGTACCCGTGCATGCTGTCAGCTCTGCAGGGAGGCAGAGTTCAGTTGGAAAATTCAGCCAGAGGTTAAGTTGAACAAAGTCAGATGATGACCTTGAACACTTGTTTCTAAATGGATGTTTTGTCTTGTTATTTAGTGTGCTTGTGCAAACACATAGCACTTAGCATCATAGCATCTTCATTTCCCAACAGTTAAGAATTTTATGCCACAGTCCTGATGTAGGCAATGATAACCATGGAACAAATACTTTCTGTGCTGCAGAAATTGCTCTTACATCTCAAGGTAACCTTTTCCCAGGAAAAAGAAATTTCAAAATCAGGAGATGTGTCTTTCTCAGAGTCATTTGCCATACAGCTAGTGCTGCTCTTACAGAAGGTAATAGTGAATAACTGCAGATATGATCACAGCCCTGTCAATTTTGATCGGGAAAGGCGTCTTAAATTATTCTCAGCATTTTTTCTGGATCATAGTCTTGTTCCTTATAACAGAATTTTTGTCCTCATGATACTGTCCCTAACTGGTGGTAATACCTAAATGGTATTATATAGCAGAAATTGAGGTGGGTGCAGTTTTGTGCCAGCAGTGTGCAAGAGAATTACAGTCTTTGTTTGAATCATGCCCATTTTCACAGGAAGTTTACCAAACGAAGGTAATTACAACAGTTGTAATTGATTGAAGAAACCTAATTCTTGTCAAAACTGGAAAATGTTCAGCACAAGGGTTTTTGAAGCCTGGTGTCTTTTCACTAGCAGAGACTGACATAGGATGCTTAGGAACAGAGTATGAAAAACACAGATTAGCGATTCTGAGACATCTCTCGCCTCTGTCAGCATTCAAAGTTTCAGATTCATGGAACCACAGGTTGCATCAGGATTACTGCAGCTATTCAGGAGTTCTTCTTTGCTGATGAAATACTGAGGAAGATGAGCTGCAAAGAACAAGTAAGGTTGAAGTTGTTCTATGCATATCCAGGATTACTCACTGGCATAGGAATCATTGCCCTTGCAATGAGCATATATTTTGGAAAACTGTCCACCTTTTTTTATGACCTACTTTGCTATCATCCTCTTCTCTGCATGTGAATTTTGCTGTACTACCTCAGTGAAAGCTCATCTTCCAAATTGTGTTTTTCAAGAGGATTTATATTTTCTTTGAAGACAAAGGCTTGGCTCACGGTTATATCCCAAGTACTTTATTCCCAACTCTTCCAATTATTTGCTTTGATTTAAGACAAGAGTCTTTATCCATTTTGTGGAAGCAGAGGTAGTATTTTTCTCTAGAGAGGAGTTTAAAGTTTTTTAATTTTTAAAGATACTGCACATAGTAGGTCCACATTATATCATAATATTTTATTCATGAAGTGGACAGATGAATGCAGCTTGTAGTATAGTGAGCTCATGAAGTATTGCCTGGGAGACAGCTTGAATTTACCTAGTGGTGAAAATTTGGTGCACAACTGAATATCTCTGGCATTTCAGAAATATATCTCTGAAATACATTCATTTTCTTCCTTAAACAACACCTCATTGTAGATTTTTTTTTTCTTGTGTAGAAGTAAGGATAAGTTCTTTATGTCCTAGTGGTACATGTAAAGAACTTGACTCCTATGGAATGGTGGTTAAATATTTTCTGAACTTCCCTATGAGATGCCAACCCTCTTGTTCAGGCTTTTCTAATCATCCTTAAAATGTAAAAAGCCCTTTGGTTCCACCAGCCTTCACTGTCCACATTTGGCTGCTTACCCAAACTGGCATGCCAAAGTCAGTTTGCTGATTTCAGCTCTTCTAGAAATGGGTGAAAGAGCCAAGCTGTATTTTTGCTTCAGAACATGTAAGGGAAATAGTGATTTATTGCATTTATTTCCAAACTGAAGTACAGTGCAACAGGCTTATTTTCATCATGTTTTCCTGGTCTAAAGCACACACTGAAATGTGTGTGTTGCAGAGAGAAAAGTATTCTCATTAAGTGGTGTTCCTGGCTACTTGCACGTGGGTGATGCTGAGCAAATGCTCCTAAAATTAACTGCTGAAATGTAACAAGGAAAACTACTGCTGTGCCATAAGGTTCCTGTAGGAATCCATTCTGCCTGATCTGAAATATGGGGAGAATGTTATTGCTCTATAGCTGCTGCTGCTTCTACCTCACAGATTGTTTCTCTTTTTTGATGAAAGCATTTTTTTGTAAATTGTAAAAATAGAGAATCAGGAAGGCCACTTGCTTGTCTAGATGTTTTTAAAAGGATATTTATCCTCTGCTGTGATGAAAATTAACTGAAAAACAGCTGTGCTATAAGTAAATGGACTGCTGTGGTAAATTAGTCAAGAGATATGTTGTTCCCTATGCATTATTCTAAATGATACGTTCAATCCTATCCTGTCCTATTATAGCCTATTGCCTATTTTTTAATTTTTTTTTTTATTTATTTTTAATGATACTACATTCCTTAAATGACAGAAGTGATTTTAAATGCAGCAAACAATGTGGTCAGGAATAGTGCAAAGCCACTGCTGGGCCCATTTCTCTGTGCCAGCTCAGTGCTGAACTACTCTGAACTGAACAGCCTCTGTTCTCAAGTTCCTCATGAACAAAACTGAGAAATGTTTTAATTGTTGACCCTCAGAGTGAAAAAGCTCGTCCATTAACTTATAATGTCTCCTACTATGCTGTGTTTATTGATTCATGGGTCCAGAAGTGCAGATAATAACGAAATGATGTGCTTTAAACAGCAAATTACTACAATAATCATGATTGTTTGATGGCACCCCTTCCCCTTTTCATTCTCTTCTGCAGCACTGTCTCGTCTTCTATACTGTTGCTGCATCGTCAATCATCTATCATCCTTTTTAGTGTCTAATGCCAAGTTTTAATTCCTCATTAGACAATCTAAGAATTTTGTGTGCACCAGGACAAACCAGGTTTTCATAGCAATGTATTTGCAGTTCCTCTCTGGGTCAAGTTCAATAGCAAAAAACAAAACCTTCTGGATACCTCATTTTAGAAGTTGTTTTGTATTTTCAATGTAGAGCAAGTACTGTTTGTCTGAGAAATGAAGAGCTGGTGTGGACTGACTTGTATGTTAAACTGCTTCTCTTTTTTTTACATCTTTGCTCCTGATTTTGGTCTTGGCAAGTTCAGAGCTCAGCAGGGAAAACTTCATAAATGCTCTACAAATCTTCAGTAAATTAGGCTGTAAGGAACATTAAAGTCGCGTTCAATCTCATTATCTAGAAAAGGCATGGCTTACTGCAGAATTTAATGGTGATTGTTGAATTAGATAATGGGTTTTCTGCTGGTTACTGTAATCTCTGGTGATGTAGATGAATAAGCTATTATTGAACATGCAGCTTATAGAGATAGTAGATAGCTGAAACTCAGATGGGAAAGTGCTGAAGACATTTGTGGGGGAGAGGGGAAAGAAGCTATTGATCAGTGAATACTTACATTTGATGCATTTAATCTTTCTCATAATGTACATGGTGTTATATGGATCTGGCAGGTTTTACTTTGTAGGTAAAATGTTTAAAGAGGAGGATGCCTAATTCATTTAATTATGAGGGATCTAAACTCCCATTAACAGGATGTACAAATGCATGTGAGCTAAAATCATGAACACAAACACACTATGACTGAGAGTGACTGCAGTGACTGTAGGTGACTAAGCCACAATCAAAAACTTCATAATTGGTTTTTAAAATATAATTTCTATTAGTTTTTCCCTCTTTACAGCTGCTGATCAAACCAAGGCTTAAGGGTAGTTTTTTCCCGGTGTTGACAAATGCTCCTTTGCTTGGATTTGAAGCCAAGGCTTGGAGTGTCCTCCTTAACAAAGATATGAAAAAGACCTCAAATAGTTCTCTTCATTCCCTGACCTTTACAGGAAAAGATAAGGCAAACAGCGTCCACAGATATGATAGGGAAGAGAACACCTGTAAAGTAATTGAAAAGGTGATTTACTCAAACTTTCAAAGGAAACATGACTTTCTGTACGTACAGCTTTTAGGCAGAGCTTGATGTGTGATTTTGAAAACTGAACATCAGTGTCATGATTGGCTAATGAAGAATTTAATTCAAACAGTAAAGAATGAATTTGAATTATCATATTTCTGGCTGATTATTCCAGCATTATGCAATAGGTTTCTCTGAAGCTCTGCAGTGAAGAGAATGAAACCAGCATGTCTTGTTCAAGTATGACCATTCTTTACTTCTGGTGCACATGGTTGAGGTCAGGCCCTGGGACCTGGACCATTGTATCCATAGGGATGGATAATAAAGCTCTGCAGAGGTGAAATATGTTGATCACCTGCTGGGCTCCAGTGAAATCTCACCAGCACAATATGGATTATGTCTCTAGTTCTGTGTGTAGCAGGATTAGAATTGATTTATCATGTGCCTGTGTCACTTTTTGGTTTCAATCTATCACTCCAGATGCAAAGGTGGTCTGATACGGCTTCGGATAATTTTTTTTGCAGTTATTTTATTGGCTTTTGAGTTATGCAGTGTACTGGAGATGATCTTCATTTTCCATGCATTACTGCAGAACAAGATAATATTTTAGGACAGCTGAACTGCCTGTTAAATTTCTTGATTGAAGATGTGAAGTAGTTTTAAAGACAGCAGAGAAGAAAGTTCTGGTAATGGAAGTATTTACATTCTGATTCCTTCTTTTAAAGACTTATTTGACTAAGGCTGTAATTGTGCTTGTCTCTGCTCAAGAGAGTGAGGGTTTTGTTGGTGTGAGGGGTATTTTTATCTACTTTTCTTTTAAATACAAGCCAAAATGCTTCAGTCATTATATAGAAACATGAGAAAACAATTCAATTGTCCCTGCTGTCATCATGCAGAATTAGAAAAAAAATCGAAAAGGCGAAGTAAAAAAGAGTGAAACTTAGAGTTTGGGGTTGAAAATCCTTCCCTTGGAAGAATAATGGTGTATTAATTACAATCAGCAGTGGGAGAATGTTCATTTTTATGTTGACTCATCCAGCTGGTTTTAACCTCACCTGTCAGTGCTCCTCATGAAATCTGGCATGTACACATGCTTGAATATCATTCTCTGTGTGATGTTGTGGATGTTTTGTGATGTACTTACTCCTGGTCATATTTTTTTAATGCGTATAGAAGGTGTTAGACCAGGGGGAAGAAAAATTAAAATGGAAACTTTTGCTTGGCTGTTTGCCTGAGTACAGGGCAATTACCTACTGTGTTTTCCATGTGTTCTGTTCACTGGGCACATAGAAATGCTCTTCTTCATGGTCCTGTGGTAGCAGGATTTCATTGGTGTAAGGGTGGTCCTTGAAGATCAGGGTAGAAGGAGAACTCTGAAACATCTCAGCTCCTGCAGAGTCTAAAGAAGGGACTGTCCAGGGAGTTTTGAATAACCTCTTTAGGACTGGAAGACATTAAGTCTGAAGATTGCCTCTAGTATGACAGGCTTCTGGAACTTTTCAACATCTCCAAAAGGTAGTGAGCTTTTTAAAAGATTTAATTGAAATCTTCATGATATTATCCTTGTTCTCAAAATAATAATAATTTCCATTTATAGTACTAGCATGCAGTTGTTACACTGTAACACTCCTCTCTCTGGGTAGTATTTATTAAATATTTTTAATTGGAAGAACTCGGAGCATTTCACAAAGAATTAATAATCCCTGTAACTGCTCTCCTAAAGGAAGTATTCATAGCCCCATTTTTCATATAAAAGGAGATAAATGCATTGATTATTTGCCCTAGGTTACAGACAGCCAGTGGCAGAGTGAAAGTGTAACCTTTGAGTCCTGATCTCCAAGAAGTGAAATCAATCCAACACAGGCAAATGTTTTTCACTGCATGGGAATTCCTTTATGTGAAGAAGGGGAATAGGATAGATGGGTAGTTTTTATGAGTGAGTGCTTATGGAATTATGTACTAATTTTCTTTGATTCTTTCTCATGACTTTTTCTGATGTTTCTTTTTGGAAGAGTAGAAGTTATATTTGCAACAGTGCTAAATAAGAATGTTTGTCTTCAGTATGGTATTTTCACTATGGTAATGCAAAAAGTAGAAGTACAGGCAGTGCTTTTGTGAGCATTTGAATTGTAGATTAGTTTTTAACTCTTCAGTTGCAAAGGTACCAAGCACTATCAAACAGGGCTCACACAACTGATATGGAAATACAGAACAAAGAAATTTTTGCATTTGTGAGGAGATTCAAATCATTAGACTGTTTAGAATAAAGCATATTTGAACAGATATCAGCCATATGAGAATAGACACTTAATTGAGTCAAGCTTATTCCTTGAATATAAACATTCTTTATTTCCCTAACCAAAATTATGATACTATAGCATTTTTCTTAGAAATTATCTATATTTAGAGTTAAAAATGTGGAATTTTAAATTACTGTTATGATGTTAGTAATTAACATTGTACTGTAAATCAAGTGTACAGCTTAGTTCAATGTCTTTATATCAGTTTCTTAAATAACAGCTTATAAATTAAGCTTCATATCAGAAGAAAAGAAATTCTATATTAAAAAGGAAATAGCTCTAATGAAGAGATTATGTGTCTGATATTTCCTTTTTTATTTAGTACAGGCCATCTTATTCTCAATTTTTGCTGAAATAAAAAGATGATTGCAATCCTTCCAACGGTCTGTGCTGCATTAAAATACTATTGATGGCTTTTTGAATTTTGGAAGATAACCCCACTGACTGTACCATCTTCTGCCTTCGCTATTGAAGGGAGTCTGATGCTGTGTTGGTTTCTAACATAAATCATTCACAAGTTCATTGCATTACATTTTACAGTGCTATAGCAGGAAACAAAGACTATCCTACAGCCCCTGTGGAGAAAATAGCCTACTCTGCTCTTCAGGTCCTCAGACCTGTGCTAGCACTAATCTTTTTTTTTTGCTGTTAGTTATTGTGGAAAAGTTCTATTACTTTGCACTACTGTGATGCTTTGTAGAAGAAAAAATACTGAATTCTAAAAATAAATTAATAATAAAAATATACTTCGTGATGACTTTGGTCTTTTTATGTGGGGTTAGGCACCTTACTGAAATTATCTATTAAACATACCATAAGTGGTTCTGAGCTTACTTGAGCTGATGAGACATGAGTTGTTGGTATTAGGATTTTCAAAATCAGTATTCAGTCTGCAGTGCTGCATGAAATTTTATAGATGAATGTATTCTGAGTAAAGCTGTCAGATCTACTTCAGGAGAAGTAATTAATGCTAGTTGCAAGGCATGCTGTTGTCATGACAAAATGCAAGCATTCAGCTGAACAAACCTGTCCTGACCACTTGACCTTTGTCTGTCACTTGGAGACTGTTGTACATTTGTGGTCAGTGTCTGAATGACAGCTGTTCTTTAATGGGCAAAAGAACAACACATTTAAAACAAACAAACAAACTTTTAGATGGATACCTGGGAAGAAAAGTCAACTATTTAAGAGCAACAGCTAAAGGCTGTGGATAAGCAGAGGGACAGAATGTCAAAGGGTGATTTTTGCAACAATACAGGTATACTGTCAGGTAACCAGACTGCTTTGTCTTGTTGATGTAAGAGAATCTGTATGTTGGTCTTCAAGCAGCACATAGTTACGAGGGGACCAATGATGCAGTTAGCCCAGTGTATAATATCTGAGTACCAAATGCTTCAAGAAAAGAGCAGAATGGGTTGAGAGGTTTCTTTGGTATCTGAATTGGTTGAGACACTGAAGAATTGGGTTCAATAAGGTTTTCAAAATGTGATGGAAAACTTGCCAGTAACTCTCAAAATCCCTATTTCTCTAAATATCATTCCATGAACTAAATATCATTCTTCTCAACTTGATTTCTTTTTGATGTGACAGGGAAATCTATGCACCAGTTGCTCAAGAAAGATTGTTTTGCTTGATCAGGTTTGATGCATTCTTTTTTTCATTCAGAATACCCTTGTTATGGTACTGCATTAACTAAAAAACTGTTACATCAGCCGTCTGTAGCATGTTCTTTTGTTATACAACATGTTTATCATGTTTCCTCAAATTTTATCTCTGTAAAATAAGCTTTCAGCCTTTTAAGTAACTGTTTTTGAGGGAGTACTCTATATAATTTCTGTCCCCAAACCCCTTTTAGCTCTTTAATAAATGGATTTAGCCCTTTGGATTAAGCATAAAGCAGTCTTATTCAGCTAGAAATGGATTTAAACTTGTACTTTCATGTTTTGCTAAACCTTGGCCCAAAAGAATACATTGGTTAATTCAGAAATCTTTCTTAATTACGATGCAGAAACTGGTGAATGAATGTTAATTCCTCCTTAGGTATTTTTGGATTAGGTTAATAAAATTACTGAGTATTTAATGAAGGACTGTTTATAATGTTTTTACTCTTGTGCACTACCATATAAGTGTGTGAAGATTTTTTCAGATCCTAAGTTTTCCTTTGCTCCATAATGGATCTACACCACATTTCAGAAACACACTTGCATTTACTGTAAAACCTAGATAATATACTGCTAAATTTTGGCATGTAAAGAGTTCACCAGAAAAATCCTCCACTTATCAAAGGATAGAAAATAAACTTTGACTGACCTTTAACTGTGGTGTCATAATTATGACTATATAGCATAGAACACCATATAGGATTTCAGGTGAAATCACTGAATTTATTTTAAAACAGTTATTGGACATTAAAACAAATCTGTTCCCTTTGATTCCAACATGCTGTAGCAGCTTTGTTAATCTTCCAATATATGTAAGGCACACCACAGTTTAAATCTTTGTGAGGGATAGCTACACATACACAAATAATAAAATGATTGTATGAATTAGGTGAAAAAATTTTATAACATGGATTTGTTAGGATTAACTTCTTTCAAGGCCTGAGCTGTGGGAGTGCAGAGGGAAATGTAATATGGTTTGGCTGATGAGCCTCCTCCTCTCCCCCACCCCCTGCCCTTTTCCTTGTTTCCAGCCCGAAACCTGAAGCTTCCCCAAGTCCACGTTCAATCCACAGGGATAAGTTGCTGAAGTCAGTTCACCTTCCAGTGAAATGTGGCTGCTCTGGGGCACTGACATCTGTGGCCATGACCTTCCTGTGAACCCTCCAGCAAGTCTATTGCTGCTTTTCTGCATTTCATTCGATGTACAGGGCAAAGATTCACTAATTGCATTTACTGGGCTATACTACCTTTAAAAGAGAGTTTTTACAATGTCCTTTCCCCTCAATCACTGTTCTATTTCGACTTTTCTGCAGTATCTGGAGAGGATCAAACTGATAGTTGCAAACAGAATGTGAGCTTTTGAAGTCCCGATAGTTGCAATATTGCTCAGCTTTAGTGGTGAGAATAAGTATATTATTGAGAAATATTAAAGACAACTGGAGTGCTAATGATGTCACGCCTGAAAAAATGATTATTCTATCAGTAGAACATTTAATTTCCAAAAATTAAATTATGCATAATTTCCACATTTGTAATAAAATAATTAGTGCCTGTACTTTCTCATTATTGACTGATTTGCTCCAATTTCTTTGTATGAAAGGGGCTTTGTCATTGAGTGAGGAGTCATAATATAGTCAAGTTTTACACATTTTATTGTCTCGACTTCAGCTCCAAGAATTACATGTGTACTTGGGAAATGAATTCACAGTACCACAGAGGCTGGCAAGCTTCCAGATTTTAATTGCTTACCAGTGAGGCTCAGGGCAGGCTGTTCTTCCTAGGGTGGGAAAATGAAAAAGAAACAAACCTCAGTTGTGCTAAAGAAAATGGAAATTATCTTCTTGTGAAGAGTGCTCACTGATATGTGAAAAGAAGAATTGCATCAAAATTACCGTTGCATTTTGAGCTCTGTGGCTGAATTAGCAAAATTGGAAAACTAAGGAAAGCTGGAGCTGTCACAATATTTAGCCAAATCCTACTTTTTTTATAACTAACCTCTTTTAGGCAGACAGATAGGGAAAAGAGACTTTAGATCAAAATGCATAGGAAATGTTTACAGGAAGGATGGGCTGAAAAGCTCAGTTGTAGCAAACCAAAGAACACCCTGAGCATGTCTGTTTCTATGAAAAGGTACTGCATGAGGAGGTCAAGCGATGAGATCCTGTTACTGAAAGAAAAACAAATCTGGATTCCAGTCTCTGGCTCCACAAGTGGCTCCACTCAAGATGTTGTTTCTGGTGTGCTCTGTCTGGAACAGGGAAAAGTTTTTCACCTTTAGCCTTAAGATCTTTCTTTTTCAAGGGTGCATTTCAAGGAAACATTGTATAACTCCATGTCATTGCTTTCATATCTCTATTTTGTAAGTTTGCAATCATCATGATACCAAAAGCTAGTGAGAACAACGAAGTGAAGGAATGAAGAATAAATATCTTAAGTAAAATAGTAACTACAATAAGATCTTTTCAATTTATAGCCATCAAGCTGTCTAGATATTATCTATAGATGTTAACGATTAAAATTGCTTCAAAAGGTATTTTGAGAAGGAGAATGATGTGTTTCACTTGCTGACACTAGTGCAGCAGCTATTTAAGACTGCAAAAGGGGAAAAAGAAGGAAAGAGGACACTGTTGGATAAGCTGAAGCCTGAGCTCTGGTAGGCAGACTGATTCGAATGTGAAGTGAATTTTGTGTTTGCTACAAAATGGGTAGAGAAGTAGCGGGACTTTGCTAGGAAGAATCTTCATTGCACTGTGCTTGAATAGATAAAAAATAACATGCTTGAATTGGGATATGAGCAGCTTGGGAGACTGTGGAGGAGGTGAGATGTGGTGACCAGCAGCTGTGGGCCAGCATGGGGGCTGGATTGATGTGTCTTTGTTCCAGTGTTGTTTACTTGGGGCATGGACAGCCTGGCATCTGATTGTCTTCTAGTGGGACTTTGAGTCTCAACTTCATTGCTTCTCCTGAGCTTTCCTTTCACAACTATTACTGGCTTATCTTAAAATTTGAGCCACTCTTGTATTTTTCATTGTTCTTTCCATTGCCAGCCTGGTAAATGACAGGAATGGCAGTTCAGATTGGCTGCAGGGAAGAAATTTCCATGCAGTACAATGTGGATTCTAAAATATATACACCAAGCAAGAGGAAACTACTTACATGACTTAAGATCTCTTTATCTGTCAACAATTACATGCTCCAATAGATCTTGTTTAATCTCAAGATACTAATAATAAGCATGCTAGAAAGAGTTCTAGTTCTATTTGTCAGATCCAAAACTTCTAAGCCTTGCTATTCATTCACTAATGTTCATACTCACCAATGTTCATGCTCGTTAAATGTAACACTCATTAAAATATATAATCCATATTCATCATTTTAGTTATCCATCCCAAATCAGATTAATAGATCACCATGCAATTTTACATTCTTTTTACAACTTAATGGAAATGATCCATTATTCAAATATAGAGCATTTCCCATCTTCACTCTTCGTATTTTTTTCCTTCAGTAGAGTCACCCCTTAATGAGTGATAAAATGCAAAAATTTGACAAATGAGTTTGGATATCTTCAAGGTGTTGCTGCCAAGACCCCTTGTAAGGTTTGGTTAGCCTTCTGAGTCATTGCTCTGCTTCTGGCTTCTTGTGCATCCTCAGGTGGGGTATTCCTGTTTTGGCAATGCCTCTCAAAGGTGGCATTTCTGATTGGATTAATGGATTCCCTTATTTTGTTTGATGAATTTCCATATTTTGCATTTTAATTCATTATTTTAAAAATGAACTCATGTCTTGGTACCTTCTTTCCCATGACAGGAGGTCTGTTTTAATCAGAACACTTATATAAAAGGGAATTTTTTGGTAGATATTGCATTTGCTATCTAAATACATGCATCTTTGTGCATTTTAGAATTCTGTGTATCTGGGGCAGGCAGGACATTTTGTGCCTTTCTGTTCCAGTCCATGGTTTCTAAGTACACTAAGGAGGCAAAAGATAATGACATCATACTTAACTTCAATATTAATCATGACAATAACTAACTACAAGCACATCCCTCACTGATTTGTTTCATCTGGGTTTAGCTCAAGCAAAGCCTTCGCTTTAAGGGATGTCTCCCTCAGGATTTCCCTACCTGTCTCTGTTATTAATTCTAATTGCTTTTGTCTTGAGCAGTACTTCCAGAAGAGGTGCTTGCTGAAAACCAGTGTGGAGCAGTTGGTCCTGAGACTGCAGCCTGTGTCTCTCAGACCTGTCACCATGAGGCTTGTGAATAGGGTCTGAAAGCTTCTGAAAGTGTTAGCAGCTTCTCAGCCACTGTCAGTGCTCAGTGATGTAATTGCAGGAGAAACTCTTGGCAATATGTTCTGCCATTCAAAGGCAGCAGTCAACCAGCAGATATGCAGTGTGCCTTTGTTTCATGATGGTTCATGTCACTTGGTACACAGGGGTGAGTGACCCTAACCAGGCTTAAGAGTTGCATGAGAATTGCTGAAGGAGAAGGGTGAAAAAGGGGTGGAGGAGAGGAAAAGCTGGTTTTGGTCATTGCAGAAAAAAACCTGTGAAAGATTGTATTACTCATATGAGTTTTCTCTCTCACATGGTTTTTTATGTGTGTACGTAATTTCTTTGGACAGGGACTGGCAGGTAGAACACATGATATATTCTTTTAAAAAAATACAGTTTAGTACCTTTTTGTCTTCCTTCATCCCTAATTTTGCCTCAGAGCTGCTTGTGGAGGCTGCAGTTGGTAGGAAATGCTGGGTAGTTGATGTCCTGGGGGAACAGTGGGAAACACCTTTAGTTTCTGGCTCTCCGTGCCCAGGAGGGCTCAGCAGTGTGGTGCCCTCTTGAACTGCTTCCCATGGGGCTGGTGGCCTGGAAAGGCTGTGCACTGAGCCAGCTCTTTTCTGAACCTGCTCTTTTCCTCCCAGTTTTCCTTGTTCTTTCTTACCTTGTTTTCCTTGTCTGTTCTCTGCCTTTTCTCCCAAGCTGCCTCCTGAGGTCTGCTGTTAAGGGGAGTGGGTGCAAGCTGGGCTTGCTCTCTGTGAAGTGTTTTCAGAGAGGAACCTTGTAAGAGGAAGAAAGGTGAGAATTTTTATCTTTTTCCTCAGGAAACACTGTGAAAAAATCAGCTTTGGCAATGAAATAACCCTTCTGAAGCGATACTATACTTAAAGGTGAAATTTTTTCACAGAGTAGAAAACATATAGTGCAATGTGTGTTTTAATTACAGGAAAACAATCAAAGAAACCTGTGAAGGCTGGAGTTTTTGTGATTTGATGATAGCAGCTTTGTGAATTGCTGAGAGAAGTGTTGCCATGCTGTGAAATCATCAGATTCCCCCATGCTTGCACAATATCTGTAAGGCAAAACAAACTCCGCTTTATGTGATTATCTAAAGCTTACTTGCTGCTGCTGTAAGCTTCTTCACCCACCAAGATTGGATCTAAGTTACTGATCTCTCAAGAGGTAGATACAGTAATAAAATAAAACAATGGTAGATCCTATATCTCTAAACATTAAGCAAATGTGTTCCATGCACATTTTCCTAGTCATGCATTTCACAGCAGATTTTTTTTGCATGTAGGTTCACTGATGCAGTTTGTTTCACATGTTGGACAGCATTCACTTTCACCTGTGTGTTTCTAGCTCAGAAAAAGTGACCAGATAACCTGTACAGATAGGCTGTGAGCTTTGTCCCATAGCTACAAAACATGATAAACCAAGTTGTACTGACCTTTCTAAGTATTTGGATTGGCTTTTGGCTTATGAACATTTTTTTCTAATGTTCAGTGATTTGCTAAGATTTGTATTTGCATTTCCTGTTCTCATCTCTCTGCCTGCTCTGCCTTTCTATTTCCTTCTCAAACATACTTTTTTCTGTATGTTCTTGTCTTTTTCTGTCTTTTTTTCCTGTCCTTTCTAGCTTGAATTCCTTTGATATTTTTCAGCGTCAAATAGCTTCACCTGCATCCTTACCATGACTCTTTAAAGCATTTTGGGGCAGTCTTTCACTGAGATCCCCTAATGTCAGAAATTAAACAAAGCAACAGAAAAAAGAGCCCAGCTTAATGCATCTTTCTACATTTCAGTATTTAGCCCATGTGTGTTGTTGGGATGGTGTGCTTTGTTCATACACTAGAGAAACTTCCTTGGAGAGCATAAAGGCTGAAAAGAACCACTGGAGAAAGCACAGCATGTTGGACAAAAAACTCCCAAAAAACCTATTAGAAAAGGAAGTTTTAGGGAGTTTTTTTTGGTTGGCTTTTTGGGGGTTTTGTGGGTTTTTGGTGTTTTTTGTGAATTTTCTTTTAAATTTTTTTTGTTTTAGTATAAATGGCAGTAGGGGGTCTTTAGGAGGGATGTAAGCAATGAAAAATCTGTAGAAGAATCATTTGCTTAACAGAGCTTCTCATGTGTAAAAGGGGCATTGGAAGGAGGAGTGGGAAGTCATGCTGTCAGTGGAGGAAAGAGGAAGGGGAACAACTTCATGGGAGATCAGGATAGTTTTGTGGACTTTGTGCTTCAAGTTCAATGGAGCTTCAAACTGGAACAAAGCATTTTGGATGACAATCTGGTCTTTTCAAAAGATGAAGGGGTTGTATCCTCCTTAAATATTTAAAGAACACAGGGAGCACTTTGAAAAGACTAAAGCATCAAACTAGGCAATTAAAAGAGAGAAGATTCTCCTGAGCCCTTGTTTCTGAAGATGTACTGAAGAGGTAAAAAAGCAGTCCAAATGCTTAGTACATAGAAGACAGTAATTGCTTAAGTAAATGCTGTAAAAAAAGAAGTGTGCCATGCATAAAAGGCCAATGTTCCCAATTTGCTGTTGAGAACCTGACCACAGCTGTGCATGTCTGCAGCAGAAATCCATGCACTTGCATAGGAGTGTGTATTACCCCTCTGTACTGATGGAATTTGGAGCCTTCCAGCATTGTCCATCCTGGAAGATTTCAAGGCTGGGTTGAATGGGACTTTGAGCAGCCTGGTGGAGTGGAAGATGTCCCTTCCCAGGGCAGGGGGTTTGGAACTGGATGTTCTTTAAGGACCCTTCTAACCAATATCATTCTGTGATCCTTCTAGTTGGGCAAAGTTCTTTCATTTAGCCTCTGCCCATCCAGTAATTGAGAACTGATGGGATATCCCAAGACACAGATCGTTTTGTATTTAAAAAATAATGGATTTTTCATGGCATAAAATCTCTTCAAAAGAGTTAATTTTTAAGTTATCAATTAGAAACAACTCCACCACCCCCAATCCCTGCTGCCACAAGGAATTTAATCCTGAATTAAGGGAATCTTTGATATTGCTAGCAGTACCTGTAATGTGCTTTAGAGAAGCAAAATGGGAGAAGCACAGGTCGTTCCATACTGGATATTCACAATTGAAAGAATCTTAAGAAAATAATTGGCTTCAGAATACTTTTGATTTGTGATTAATTATTCACAGCACAATTTCTCTAGCCTGTCTTGGTCTTACACTTTAATCTCTTCAATTTGTCTGGCTTTCATTGGTTTTATTTGTAAGTTCATTAAAATTAATCTTTCTGAAAAAGAAGTCTGACTTTGAATATAATGTTGCTTGTACAAGGAATGTGGGTATTTTGCTTTGTTACATGCATATGTATTTTGTGGAGCTGCATATGAAAGGGTCGCCATGTGGGTTAGATGAATGTGCAATCAGTTGTCTCTGTGCATAATATGTGACACAGCTTCTATTCTAGAGGACAGAGCATCTGCATGGACATGTGCCACACAGCAGCACTCCCTCCACATTGCTGTATGTTTTTTGAAAAAGATAAAAAACACCACTGTGAACAGCATGAAATTATTTCTAAGTGGACAGCAAGTGCAAGGCATGGGGTATTGTGGTTGTGTGCTGGGTTGGGTTTCTTAGTCCTCATTATGTCCAACATACCTTAAGGCTTGGAGTTGCACAATTTAATGATCACAAAGTCCTCTGGTACAGAATGGGGCAGCTCCTTTCCCTCTCTTCCCCCAGGCAGAAGCACCCATCTCTGTGTCAGGGGCTGATGTTGGGAGAGCAGGCAGGGCACAGGCTGGCCACCAGCCTTGGGCACAGGAGGAGGGGACAGCCAGGTTTTTTTTGCAGCACTTTCTCTCTCTGACTCGCTCCTCTTGCCCAGAGTTTTGGTATGAATGTGGGAGCCATGGCCTGTGGCAGGGAGCAGGGCTAGGAACAGCCTGAGCATCTACTGAAGGCATCAGCAAGCTGTGTTATGGAGAAGTAGGACAGCAGTGCAGTTTGTCAGAGGTGGCTGGAAGGGTGGAGAGCAGCATGTTTGGGACAGCATTAATGCTAACCAAGTTAGGTACTCATTAAGATTGGTGTGTGATTTGCTACAGTGGTATTTTAATGTATTGGTTGACAGAAAAACAAAAGGTGAAATAATGCTTTAGCACATTTGATAATCTCATTCCTACTTCATCTCTGATGTATTTGGCTGTAAAGTGGCATAGGATCCCCTCTGATTTGGGTCTCTGTTTTATAGCTATTTGTTTGAATTTCATGTGCTTTCTTTTGATATCTTTGGCAGTATTTCTGTACCCCTCAGCAGATACCTTCTTGATCAGGTAATAGCATTTCATCTGAGCTTTTTTCAAAATTATAATGATGCTCTGCTAGCTCCTGTTCCAGAAGGAGTAATATCACTTTGCTTTAGTCTTTATGAAATTATTACTTGGATTTTGTCTTCTGTATAGATTTTAAACAAGCTTCACAGCTCAGCTGAATACAGTTGAATTTGCTTAGCCCTCTTTTGTGAAAAAATAATAAGCCTGAATTAATATTTCCTAATTAGCTGTGCCTAGTCTTTGCTGATAAAAGTCACTTTGAAATGAATCCAGCCAAGCCTGCTATAGTGCTAGAGATATTCATTAGGTATTTCTGCCCATAAGACTGTTCCAGATGTTCCCCTGGGCTTTACTGTTGTTATTTGGAATGATTGGTAGCAGATGGGAGGAGTTTGGGGAGTAAGTCCTCAAAATAGCAGATCTCCAGTTTTGCAGTTGGCCAGTTTGGACTAGAAGCTGGTGAAAACAAAGTTTAAGTGCCATTTAAAGGTGAGATGAGATTTGAGATCTTTTCCCAGAAGACCTATTAATCATTTTTCCTGATAAATAGCACTTGGAGCTTTACATGTAGAATGTACTTTCCTCCTCTTCCTGAAGTTAGTGTCAAAGTTTGTAGCACTGAGAGGCCAGGGAGGAAGCCCAAACCTTAAACCTCCAGTATCTGAGTATTAATTCTTGGTAATTGCAAATACCACCACAATCATATGGGACCACAGATTAATCCTAACTAATCTATTTAATTTTAGATTTTGATTTGATTGCTTAAATACCGACTGTATGTGGAACACCAACAGATTATTCCAAGTATTTTGCTCTAAAAAGAGTAGAATTAACTCTTTCAAAGGTTTCGCTTAACTTTTTAGCTTCCAGAAGCTTAGCTGAGCATAAGGTTCAGAAAAGGGACATGTGACTATCAGGTAGTGAATATAGTTATCGGTTCAGCCATTAGCATATTTCAAATGTAGTGTTAAGTAAATATTTAGGTTCAGGCATACTTGCTTTGCCAGCTGCCTTCATGGGAAAAACTTTTAAGCTGGTATATTCAGAATTTCACAAATTTGAGGGGTTTTAATTTTTTTGGTTTTTTGTGGATTTTTGTCATACTGGAGATTGCTCTAGAAGACTGCAGTATCCTTTGTCTAGGCAGCTAAACCTGCTTTGTTACTGTGTTTGCAGCATTTCCTTCTAATGGTACATCTGAGAAAAGATAGGTACGGGAAATCCTTGACTATCCATTTTGATGACACTTCGGCCTTTAGGTAGTGGGTGGTAGAAGAACGGTGGCTGTTGCTTTCCTGATCAATGGCTTTGTGTCCACAAACACATTGCATGTGAATTGCCTCTCACCATGTGTCCCAACCTATCCAGCCAATATCATCTCCTTCCAAGTGGGCTGAAATTGGGCAGTCAAATGGAAGCTTCTATTCACAGTTGTGATGAAAAAAACTAATGAAATGCTTCATTTATCATTTACTTTGCCCTTCATTCCGACTGCAATGAAGACTGAGAGGCAACATTAGCTCACTTGAAAGGCTTAAGCATTTAAGATTGATCTGGAATAGGATAAGTCCATCAGTGATATGATACAAGATTACTAAAGGCTTAAATAAATAACTCATGTCTTATAGCTGTGTTAACATAACAATCAATCATGCATAGTACTTCTAGGTATTGTATTTAAATTTTGTTATTGAAATGCCTCTCTGCTGGGAGTTCTGTGTGCTTGCTGAGAAACTTGGTAAGGCTGCTTATTTTGGCTATTCAGGATTTTATTTCACTACTTATAATGCTGTGAATGTTAATAGTGCTAAGTGAGGCAGGAATTATTTTTTAATACATGAGAAATAAGAATACTGCTGCTTTGTGCAGAATTTCCTCAGTCAGTGTTAGTAGCAGTCTTCTCTTTATGCCAGATGATCCCAGTTTGAAATCCCACTTAGACACATGGAGATCAATTGTCTCAACATCTTTACATGGGGTCTGGTGTTTTGTGTGAGATGTTGAGCCATATCCATACTTGAAGTGCAAATTCTGAAATTACAGGCATGATATATAGAAACTGTAAAAGAATTTAGAGAACAGTGTAATTTTTTTTTTCTTTTTCTTTATACTTCTTTTACAACCCTTAAAATTAGGAGAGAGCACCTATGGAAACAAACATTGGTATTCAAAGGACTTTGCATTATAAGTGTCTCCATTAAGTAAATAAATGTAGAAGTCATAGCAAAGCAATTTGTTGTTTAGAGGTATAAAACACCAGTGATTTGTGCTTATTGAATTTTAAAACAGCACAAGAAAAGTTAGTACAAAATTTAGAAAATGGCTATGCAGTTCTTGTTCACTGTTACAAAAAGTTGAGTGATGCATACAAATAGCACTAATTAATTTTTCAGTAGGGAACCAACACTTTGTGCATACTGATTTTTCCAGCGCTGGCATGAAATTGGTTACCCTATTGCTATAGTGGGAAGGAGCAGCACTGCTGCAGGGAATTATGTGTGTAGAAAGGTGTTAGGCAATCAGTGCTGCTTGCATCCAGGGTCTCATTGACTGGAAGCATTACAAGTGGGAAAATGTATCATTCTGGTTTTACCAGTTACTTACTTTGAAAATGTATGAAATTGAAATTCAATTTTATGATTTTTTACTGTAGGTAAATTAGGCTATGATCAGTGTGTAACAAATGGAAGGATTACTGTGGTGCTTGAGTCAGGGTTGATGGCAAGCTCTAGGCAACACTAGTCTCTAAATGAGCTGAACTTGTTCCTTGTCAAGCAATATTTGTCAGTAGAGCAGGTTTAATGTGAGACTTTTAATAACAATAAGACTTTGTGGATTTTTAGAATGTTGTTTGAAGATCTATGGAGTCTTTTTTGTTTTACTAATGAATGAGGCCATTTTTTTTTTTTTTCTTTTACCAGCTTGCAGGATTCGAGATTAAGCCTTTAAAAAATCTGAAAAGCTGCAGATGTTAATGCTATTCCTTTAAATTCAACTTTTTCACATGCAGTGAACAAAAGCATTTTTGAAATTTCTGTATGGGAGGAAGCTGAATGGAGAGAGTAGGAATAGGGAGAGTATATTTTCTGGAATGTTTTTACGACAGAAAAATATGTTGGAATAATAAATGAGTCATGATAGCCAAAACTTCAGGCCATTGTGAGGCAATGCCTCTGCATATCCATATGGGGTCTTAGCCCATTTTCAGCTTTGGATGAAGAAGCAAAGAAGGTGAAAAGCATTGTTAGTATCAGAGCATGAACTGTTGGTGCAGGGCTTGTCACGGTCACAGTCACTGCACTTGCCTTTGATGTGCCTCTACATAACTTTCCTAGGGCAAAAGTCTGCAGAATTAACAGATGAGGTTCTTGCCTTGCACCAAAGATAGTATTTCTGTAGCTCTTGTATTGAAAAAAACTGAGCTAATTTAGAGTGGGTATGTTTGTGGCTTTATGAACTGACCATATCATGCTTAAGTCTTTGCAAAATGTCTAAATTAAAGTCCACGTCTTGGCTGTAGTTTCTGGGATGACTAGTCCAGACCTCAAACAACTAGAAAGTTGTTTTCTGCTGCCTGTGTCAGAGTCCTTTACTCTTCGAACTCTAACTCATGTTTCGTCGGAAGGGGTGACTTGCTGTTGGTATATACCACAGATGACATTTGGCTCAAAGACTTGAGGATATTGAACAGTTCAACCACAGAATGCAACAACAGCACTGTAAAATTTTGAGTAATTTTTATAAATTTCACTGAACATCAGAAATTTAGAGCACATTACAAATATCAATGTTAACATTTTTACCAGTCTCTAGAAAAACAGTGATTTCTAGCTTCCAGCCTTTTTCTATGTCTTCTTTAGAATGTTCCCTTAACTAGCTGATAGAATGGTTTGGAATGTTTTGAAAATTTATTTTGTAATTGTCTCTGGCAATAGCGATCCATCCTTCCAGGCAAAGGGCTCAATCATTGTCACCAAGCTGATATATTTGCAACATTTGTAAGTACAATGCCTCTTTGAAGCTCTGGAAGCCTCAGGATATTTCATTTCACAGCTCTAATGCATATCTGGGGCCATTTTAATAGAGAAAGACCTTCTCCAACTGGAAAATTTGAGCCAATCTGAGGATTATCTAGGTGTTTATAATGGTTTTTCAGCCCTACTTACTTTGTTACAAGACACCCAGCTAACAGGCTTACTGTATAATGTCACATTTCTTGTTATGCTCTAGCAAATTTTGGGTGTGTTACATGATTTCCTGACTCATTCTCTCTTTACACTACACAAACTGCTCTGGGCTGGTGGGGAACTTTCTCCTGATGTAAATAAAGGTTGGGGGGAAGAGCAAGATTCAAGTCCCACCTTGAAGAGACGACAAAACATTATTGTTGCTTTTTGTTTGGACTGTTTTAATACTAGAATGCTGCAAACTCAGCGTAGCACAATTTTTATCTGAAAGAGGAAAGGGAAAGCACTGCAGAAAACCCAAACAAAAATTCGTTGTCAGATGATAAGGATGGGCTAAGGAAACACTGTTGAAAGTGTTATTTTATGGTTAATGCTAGAGCCTTAATAGAGATACTGAATTTAAGGTAATCTCAGGAATTCATATCGGTTTTATAAATACAATTTTATTTTCTCCCAAAGCTTTTGGTGAAAATAATTATTATGGCCAGGTAAAGGGACGGTACCATTTTTGAGAGAGAGGCAGGTTTTGTCATTTCTCACGGAAGTATGCAGAACAAAAGGTTTATTACAAAAGAAGTGAATGTGGCCTGCTGGTTGTTTCCCTCCCTCCCCTCCCTCACTGAGCCCTATTGGTATTTTTATGCCCCAATACATTTCCTGATACTGTTTTACACCTCCCCCACCCATGAAATCCTGCTGCTACCTGACAGTGTGTTCTACATGCTGCACAGACGAGTCTTTGTGTAGAATGAATCCCTCTAATGCCTTTTGTGGCCAGCTTTTGCTCTCCTTTCACAACACGTCTCCTTTTATTGAGGATGGCACTGATTCAGACTGTCTGATCTGTTCCTTTCAGACTTTTGTCACTTAGATTCTTCTCCCCAGTGTCTTGTGGCAGGTGATTACTAAGGTTATTCTTTCCCTTCTTTTTTTTTTTTTAATTGTGACCTAGGCTTGAATTTCTCTGAAGTGTACTATAATATCCAAAAGACCTGTCTCACCATATCTCTGTATTTCTAAGTCATTAACAATTTTTTACTGGTTCTGTTTGTCTTAACTTTAGGTTTACGTTATCAGTAATTTTTAGAAAACTTTTTAGCTTTCTTCTGAGGCTTTAATATTGCCCATTTTTAGATTTAAACTATTACTCCTTCTAGGTGTCTCTTTCCCTTTGTAAATAGTCCCTTGCCAGAAGGAATTATTCTTGAAAAGTGTACTCTCACCTTTCCTGCCAGGTATAAACAAAGCATTTTCACTCCCTCACCTCTGGGCTTTATCTTTACAACCTGTTCATTGTTTTGCTTGCCTACTTCAGATTTTCTCTACTTTATTAGTGCCCTGGCATGCAGTACTTTAAAGCACTGGTACTAAATAATTTATTTTCTATGAATAATTTAGTCCCTATTCTGTTAATGAATGATCCTGCCTCCACAGAAGCATCCATTGTTCATAAGCATGTGCCAAATTGTTTGTGCAAACAAATGTCAGGTGAGGTGATCTTGAATAGCTCAGCTATTTGATTTTGGAGGTATAAGACAATTAACATAAGGTCTTGTCTTAGCACAGTCTTCCCTAATTAAACGAGGGCAAAGGGCTTACGTCTTAAGAGGACTTTAACCTGCTCTGAATGTTGGTAGTGTTACAGGTTCAGCTCATTTTCATCAATGGAATCTGTGCTCTTAATCCACCACAAATGCGAGATGAGATTTTTGTCTCCCTTTTAGACAGGTTTATCCCAAGGCTCTGAGTACAGCTGCTGCTGCTCACAAGTTTTCAGCACATGTATTTGTATTCTTGCTTGCATGTTTAAACTTAGTTTACCTTCAGTGAGTCCCTACACAGCTTCAGCTAGATTGAAATAAATACATGGCTTAAACTGAAATGAGAGCAAACACAAACACCTTGCAGAAGTGCAATGCAATTCTCCTATCTGGTCCTGTCTGTGTGCCTGGATTCCAAGGGTGAAATTTGCCAGTATAGTAAAAATATAATTATAGAGTGCTATTCAGTTCAAAGAAAACAAGTTAGGCCTGCTGAAACAGGCAAATGCAGGTTAATACCAGAATCTTTAATATCTTCCAATATTCATAGTAGTAATCATGTTCAAAGATCTAAACCAGAAGCAACATGTAACAATGTAAGCACAGTCTTTTGCAGATTGTCAAGAGTAAAATTTGGAATGGTTTCATTCATGATTATATTGTAAAATTTGGAGTGGTTTCATTATGATTATATCATTTTTTAAATTCAAGATTAAAAAAAATTATGTATCTGAGATCTCATAATTTGTCAGTGAAGGATAACAATGAAGGATAACAGTGCATTATGCTTTCAGTTATTAATCTGCTTGCCACAGTTTGTAGGACTGGAGACATGGCATTTTGACAGGGGCATTGAATCTTGTTACAAGAATTTTCTAGGAAAGCATCACTTAAAATTATTTAACGAGCAATTTGTTATTTTGACTTCATATTCAATATCATATTTGCCTACACTGCAGGGTGTTGCATCAAGACCATCATGCTCTTCTCTGCTGTCTGCCTCTGGTTGGGGGATGCAGATAATGAAGGACACAGACACGCAGTCATACTGACATTCCATATTACAATAATTTCACACTCATAAGCCACACCTGGTTATAAGCCGCACTTCCGGGTGCAACAAAGTAACAGAATCACCGACCGCGGGGTTTGCTGTCAGGTGCTCCATTTGCAGTTTTCACAGATTGGCGAAGCCTTTAAACACAGCCCCAGGCACCCTCCGCTTGCCGCGGGCCTCGGCACTCCCGCCCCCAGCGCTGGCTGCCGTGGCTCCCTGCACCGTTCAAAAGCGGCTGCTTGGTGGGCTGGCCATGCGATGCTGGCAAATAGCGGTGGCAAAAAGCGGCGGCAAAGGGTGAAGCCAGCAAAAAGTGGCGGCAAAGCGGTGGCTCCCTCACCGGCCAGCTTGCGCTTCTGAGTTGGCATTTTGCCAGAATTTGTCCATAAATAAGCCGCACCTGGTGATTAGCTGCACTTCCGGGATTGGCTTGATTCTTCAGTGAAATAGGTGCGGCTTATCAGTGTGAAATTACTGTAGTTTAGTTCTATGCTCATTTGTATTTTTTTAATTCTTTATAGATTTACATATCAAATGATACATTTAAAATGGTCTTGCATAATGTAATTTATCTACTTTAGAGATAAAATACCTCTAATATTATATTGTGAGGGGGAAAAAACAGTAGACTTTGGTCCTGAATGTTAGATTTCAACAAGGCAAACCAGTTGTAATTCCTCTATCTACAAATTGAAGCATCACTCTGGTCTTAGTCGCTATCTCTGATTTTAGGATTTCTCAACTAAGGCACCTATCTGATCATGGGTTTCAAAAGTAGTAGAAAAATTCTATCCTGTCCCTCATGAACTGTTATAGGAAATGGAATTTCTTTGACTGATGGGCTGATTTTGACTTCTAATAAAAAAATGGATTGCAGCCATAACTTTGAACTCTCTATTTCCAATTCCCATAAGTGCTCTTCATTGTATATTAAGGACATGAGATCTGAAAGGAGATTTAGGTAGGAGGGCTATAATTCAGAATTAATAGAGTATCTGGAGTTATAGCGAAGTATTTGATTGGCTAGTGTACAACATTACTTCTTAGGAGTTCATTTAAAACACATTGCTTCAAAATAACCATATGTCCATCACATTTAATTTATTTTATGACAGCAGTAAAGTGAATACAAATAATTTTTGTGGTATCGATTGTCAGCAAAGGTTAAACATCCCAAGAAGTACCTAGTGTCTCAATTATTGTGCCTGAAAGGGGTGTGGATAGCGTAAAACTTTGAAAAAGTGTTGACAAGTATACAAAAGTCTGCTCTCAGCTGTAAAGATGAAAAAACATCAACAAGAAGAGGTGGAATGGAGCATAAAGACCTATTCACATTTGGAACAAGGAATAACTGAGAGCTGTTCTACAAATAGTTCCTGGGAAACTTTAGGTTGGTGTAATGAAGAGCAAGCACGTCAACACTGAATTTTAGCACATAAGTGTATCTTGGTTTTATCATGATTTGGCAACTAGAGAAAAGCACAGAAAGTTGCACGAGAAAAAAAGGTGAAGCTTTAAAGTATTCAGAGATATCAGAAGTAAAACGGAGAGCAACATAAAAAAAACCCCAAAAGAACACTTCAAAGATTTGCTTTAGCATATATGTGGTGGCATGCAGCTCTCAGCACTCTAGAATTCAGCTGTTTATTTACTTATTTATTTATTTATTTTATTTTTTGTGTTTGGTGATGATAAAAATAATTACTGTTAATGCATAGATTTGTGAGGAGGATTATTTGGCAAACTGGTATAGGTAGGTGAAAGCAAACTGGGCAACGCACTTGTGGCAAAGTCATTTTCTGTTTTTTGCCATTGAGCTCAATTCTGTAGTCTCTGTGGAGTGCACCTGATTCAATGTAATTTGGAGAATCTTTGAAGGGCTCTTGAACATGGACTTTCAAATCTGAAGTGGTATTAATGCCAGATATTTCCTCTGATTAGAGGGAGTATTTACCTAATACCCCATGTTTATTTTTTAAAGGCCTATGGACATAAGGGTTATTTTCAGGAAAAGGTCTTTAAAATTTTGTACCAATTATCTTAATAATGAATTGACAATAGCAAATATTAGCATATTCTGTAGGAAGATATATGTGCCTTCTTCCCCTGAAAAAATAATGTATTATAAAAGCTAAGCTCAGGAAAGAATTCAGACGATCTTAGGCATGATCTCCTTTATTTTCAGTGTTTTTACACTTAAAATCAAAATCAAACTGACAACAAAACCCAATCAATCCTCCTGAAACTGTGTGCACTGAAGGCATTGGCGGGCTTTGATGGTCATGGCCAAGCTCTTTGGGGATCCTCACAGCCTGAGCTATACCATGGGTGCAGCTGTCTCCAGCTCTGCTACCACACCGTGTCTGGCCATGTGCTCCATGGTCTGGACTCCAACATGAGCCTGATGTGGCTGGAGCTCAGACCTGGTCATCACCAGGACATTGCCTTATCCTCTGGACTCCTGTTTGGACCAGGCCACCGTCTCCAGCCTGCCCAGCTCATTTCACTTGATGTGCTGCAATGGAACACTGATCAGTGGGGTTCTTGCCCTGGTGACCTTGGCCTTTGGGGACCAGTCATCCCTTGTTGCACCTTGACAAATTAAGGATAATTCCATCTATTTTACAACAGGAAAGATTACCTCTGCGTTAATTCAAACACTACAGCCCAGTGTTTCAGCATTTCCATTATAAATCCTGGTGAGGGAAGAGAGGAGGCAAAATACACAAACTATATGCTTTGTTGCCTGCTTCCAAGAAACAATTTAAAGGGAATGTCCTGTCTGAAAAGCCCCTTTTCCTTATACTGGTGAATAACTTCCTGCTGGGAAAAGTGATGTGTGTGTTTTTGATTTTTGGAACACAAACGTGAGACCAAGCAGAGATCAACCCATTCAGGAAGAGAGAATGCACTGGGCTGAAGCCTTTCAGAAGATCATAGTCACAGATTTATTTTCCAATATTGAAACTGCAGTAAGTACAAAATTATATCTGTTATGTATACACACTGCCAGGGAGAGTTGAAATTTTCTCTTTACGGGGTATTTTACCTCTTAAAACTACCTGGAGGGATAAAGGAAGAGCAGTGGATAATGTGTACCTTGACTTCAGCAAGGCTTTTCATACTGTCTCTCATCAAGTCCTTATAGCAAAATCAAGAATTGTGGCTTGGGTGACCAGAGAGTGGAATGGATTGAAAACTGGCTGAGTGGCAGATCCCAAAGGGTTGTGATCAGGGTCTGGATGTCCCCCAGGGTTCTGTAGTGTGCCCAGAATATTTAACTTGTTTGTCAATTACTTGGCTGAAGGGGAAGATGTTTCCTCAGCAAGTTTGCTGATGACACAAGAGGGCTGTGCAGCCCTTTAGAGGGACCTTGACAGGCTGGAGAGATGGGCAGAGAGGAACCTTCTGAAATTCAGCAAGGGCAAACCCAGGGTCCTGCAACTGGGGAGGAATAATCCCAGGCACAGGCTGGAGGCTGACCTGCTGAAAGGCAGCTCTGCCAAGAAGGAACTGAGTTTTGTGGTGGACAACAAGCTGTTCATGAGCCAGAAGTGCCCTTGTGGCCAAGAAGGCCACATATTCTTATATTCCTGATTTTAAGAATGGGAAATTGGGCACCCAGGACACTGGCACAAGATGTAGTAGAGCTTTTTAGGGGCGTATGGCAGCTCTTCCTGGATAGATGTAGCTGCTGAACAACCTTGTGGTAGCAGCATAACATAACCAGTGTCTTCTCTCAGCTCATTGATTCTCAATGTGTGCTGCCACAGCCCTAGTAATAGCAATCATTGTTATTTTTCTACACTTTGACCAGTTTTTCTTTTTTAGTCATGAGATGGGCACAAAAACACTTTCTCAAGCACAGTATTCTGCCATGCAAGGGCAGGAATAAGTGGCTGGGGCTGAGGAAGATTAGTTAAGCTGCTGTAGTCAGTACTGCTAGTGAGTGTGTAATTGCAACCTAGCTTCCATAGCTTCAGCCCCTGTCATTGTGCTTATAGAAATCTGAATCATTGTGTACAGCTCAGGAATAATTCCGATTGTAGGGTTCCAGTACTTGGCATTTTTAAACTGAAATTCCTGACCTCTTTTTGGTTTACTTATTTTTAAGTGAGCCCCTGAGTTGACAACGATTTATTTCCTCTACCACGTGAAGACTGAGACGCATCTGTAATTACTGGCTCACACAAATGTTTTGGAGGATCTGAGCTGTTGTAAACAATTGCATTAGATGAGCACTTTCCCAGCATGTGAAACCATGTGTAGTCAGTTATCACAGCCTGCTCTCATTTCTCCATCTTGGAAGAACAGAGTTTCTGCGCATTACTGCTGCCTAACAATTCTCAATCTTCTTTTGGCTTCTCTGTCCCTGCTCCAGAGGGGCCATGATCCATAGTATAAGATTACATTCACATTCATGAACTGAATGTATGAAATGTGTAACTCAAAGTGAAATTGAAAAGAGGAATATGAATTTTGGAAAAGAGGAAAAAAACCTTTCACACTCATTTAATCTCTTTTGAACTTCATCATTATAAGAGGATACCTAGAAGAATATGTTTCTTTTATTAACCTGAAAACCATATTACTTGAACCTTATATTATAAGTCATCCTCTTGCTTTCACTGGGGCTATTTAAGAGAGAACATGAGTCAGTATAATGTTGTTTAAATATTGCTGAAATACTTTAAATTGTATTTGCAAGGTGTTTTCCTTTGCATCTGATTTGGGCTGCATTATGAACATTTTTTTTTTTAATTAGAAATTAGTAATTTAATGTGGTTTTCAGCTCTTGAAGCTTGTCATGTGTCTGTGATGGATCCATAAGCAGGCTTGAGACCACAGCCTGAAAGCCTATGAGAGTATGAAATAACTTTTTATGTTTTGTTCAGAAACTCAAGGTGGGATTGCTTATAGTAAATATCCAAGTATTCTATGGTTTGCTTTATGATCTAAGAAAGTTAAGAAGCAATATCTCAAATATCAGCACAATTTATCATCTTAAATGAGTTCAGAGTATGTTTGTTAATATAGAGGGAGTTTCTCCATCACGTACTCTCTGCCCAGTGTGGGCAGAGGCTCTATCAGCCAGTAACAATTAGCTCTTGACTGCTAATTCAGCATATTTGTATTTTGAGCTGGATAATGCTTTGGTTCTCCTTTCTGCAATTTCTTTTAATTGTAAAAATCAGATGGAATAAACTTATTCTAGAGATGCCTGGGATTTAAGGGATCCAGCCAGTTCTTCATTATCACATGCTCTTACATTACACTTAATGACAATGAAAGGCTTATCAGTCATTCTCTTTTAAATACACAGTTATGCTTTGAAACACAGCACTGAGAGTTTCTCATGAGTCTGATCAGATTGTGATGGCTCCCTGTTGTCTCATGCAGGAGACAGTAATGGAAATCTTCACACTTTTGTCTTGAGCTTTGGCCAGGGCCTTCAGCCATAGCAGCCACAGCAGTGCACACTGCCCGGGGAGTTAACAAGCACTTTAAAACTAAATAAGACTCTTTCCAAGACTTAATAAAGTCTGGACTGTATCCTAAATAAATATCAAAAATTTTGAAAGGGACATAGTCCAAAGATGTACTTCATGTTTATGAGCCACAGATTTTCATATGGGCCAGAAATAGATTTTGATTAAAAAAATGGCAGTAGTTCAGCTGGCGGTGCTAAGAAATACATTGATGGCATGTAAGCAAATAAATATGATTAATATGTGGTTTAGTTGCTACATAGTGTCCTTCAAGGCTTTGCATTTATTGGCAGAAATGTTTCACGCCTCCAGTTGGAAATGTATTTATTTGTGATCTAGTAATTAGGTATGCCAAAGTTGGCACATATTTTATAATTTTGAGGGAACATAATGTATATGTGAAGGCAACCACTTGTTATGTTGTTGTAGAGAGGTAGATGAGTTCTTTAATTCTTATTTCTATGAAAATATTTTATGGGGCTTACAGCTGAAAGTCCATCTCCACTGCTAGTATGGAGTGATAGTTGCTCTGTAATAAACTTATGATGCTGTCACAGGATGAAATAGGTGTGGACACACAGTTGTGTTCTTGATATTTGATTCTGTGTTTTTTGAAAGACTCACAGCTTGAATTGCAGGCTTTGTTGAATTTCTTTGCAAGATTGTATGAGAGTAAGTTGGTTCCATATTATACAAAAACCCCAAATCAAAAAACCTTTGGAGGAGTAAAAAGAGTGACTGAATATCAAGCATGGAAAGGTTTATAGCAAGCAGTAAAAGGAAGACAAGCAAGAAAAGAAAAAAATAAGAGAGGGAGCTTGTGATAGTCACTCCATCAAACACTAAACCAGACTTATTCTCCTCCAGCATGCCTACTCAGTCTGTGCTGTTTCAGGCTGCTGAATCCTGTACTCTGTCAAGCTCCTCAGGTCTTTGGTTTGTCTGTTAATTTTTTTTGGTTGCCATTCCAGCAAAGAAATCTTCTCAAGAGGACCATTGTGATAAATGAATAAAACCAGGGACATACATCTTAGTTATAATTATGACCTTGCAACTTTTAAGGAGTATTGGAGGGATTTCATGCCCTAAAATTCCCCAGGTACTGCTTTTTCATAGTAACAGTGTTAAAAATGAAACTGGCAATGAGCTGTTCATAACACAAGGTCAGAGAATCATCTAACGCTATTTAAGTGTGGAAAAAAGTATTCTCTAAGGTAGATGATGTTAGCATTTTACTAGTTTGTATTTGTAAACAGGGCACTGAATGCCCAATATCCTCTGTGGATTATAATTTAACCTAAATATAAGGGGAAAGAAGGTCTTCCCTTGTATTTCTGCCTTGTATTAGTCGTGGTTAATAGTGTCACCCAACACTGGAAGGCAGACTAGGGCTGTGCAACATCAAAAGAGACTGCATCCCTTTAGAATGCCTGGGTGTGCAGAAGATTTTGCATTAGAGCTGTGTGATACCATATTTACAGCAGAAAGCATTTGTACAGGGAAGTGACATCCCTCTTGCTGTGCAGCCAGCCTTAGGTCCATCTTCACCACCTTCAGTGCCTCCAGTGCCCTCAGGGGTGTCTCTGGGCAGGGTTTCTGGCAACTCCTGTTCCAGCACACGCTCTGTATTTATTTCTGTGCAGCCTGGCCATCCCCAGTGGCTCTGGCACACGAGACACAGACATTCCTGTGGTGCTTCTTAAATGGCACCAAGTTTATTTGCCAAAAATGTAGATGGATTTCAATGGTAGCAGGGGTTCAGGATGTCCATATAGAAAATGTGGAAGGATGATGCAAGCCTGTGAACAGGAATAGCTAGAGCATCTCTAGTGGGGTCAGAGGCTTTGATGAAATAGGAACAACAATAATAAAGAAGGAATTGGTCCAGGCCTTGGAGTATAGAAGAAATATGAAAAGGTTCAAGCTAGGCTATTGCTTCTCATTCCCTGTTTTTTTTTTTTTAATTTTTTTTTTTATTTTTTAATTTTCAATATGACATCTCATGTGGATTTCCACATCCACCATCTCTCTGCCTTTGTGGAGTTTCCCCAGGTGTATTGTCTCCAATAGTTTTTCTCGGAATTCTTCAGTGGAGGTTTCCTTGCTACCTCTATTATTTGAACTGCTTCTGGTCAAATATATTGGTCCAGATAAGGGAATTACTTCACGCCTCAAACCCTAAAGTTGTAATAACAAAGGAGTGCTGGAGAGGGAAATCAATCTTTTCCCTTACTCATCATATCTGCTAACTCCTCTCTAAGCCATCTTTTCTTTGAAGGCATAGCCCTATATTGGAGTAACTGCCAGCAAGAAAAAAAAAAGCAAGCAGGAAAAATCCCCTAAATTAAAAAATCCAAACAGAACAAACACAAAACCTTTTTGCTGCTGATAAAAGTGTCTCCAAATACATGGCATGTGCCTGCCTAAACAATGCAAATATATGTAGTAGCACAAGAGTGAGAGCAAAATGTGGCAGCAGCTGTACCTGGCACTGGAGCAAGGGGTCACATCACCTACCTTCCCTACAATCATTCCTACAGCAGTAGGGCTAGATTGGCTAATTGCAGCAATCCTTAAGTGTGCAAGAATACAAGTACAGAGAAGAGAAACTTGCCAAGAAAACACATCTCTTAATTGAGCTGTGCTCTTAAAGAAGCTCTTAGGAAGAAAACACTTATCTCTGCATCAGGTACAAAAACTGACCTGGAGGACTTTTTGTTATATTTTCCACTGTGAGCATAAGCAAAGCAAACGACAGCACAGAAGTCAGGCTGCAGATGTGCACTGGCAGTGTATGCAAAGAGGTTTCCATTTATTTATATACCCTGCCATCAGTGTGGTGGGAATTGAACCTAATAACATCTCAATTGCTTAGTTGTTTTCTGAACAAATGAAAAGCACCAAGTATATATACATATATATATATATATATATCAGTTGTTTAGATGCAGTAATTTTAAATTGGTTTTAGGTCTTATATTCTAGAAGAAGCTTTGCTGCTGAAGACACTTGCACTGCTCTCTGAACAACTGCCATGCTAAATGAGTCTCTGTTTACTGAGATGTTATAATTTCTGTATTAGAATAGGGAGTGCTCCTTTTCTAGATACTTGAAAGCTTTTTCTCTAAGGAAGGCTGTCCATTATTCAGGTTAGCTCTCCCATTTCCAGCATAGTTTTCTTAATCTGAGAATAAGTCTTGAATTTTCAGGACAGAAAAAAAAAGGATTGATGCAGCTCAAGCAAGACAAGAAGGAATTAAAGCTTGGCTGCTTTGAAAGATGGATGCCTCCCAGCAGGAGTTCAGAGAAGAATTGCCTGTAAGAATAGAAAGTGGGGACAGGTTGCTGGGAAACGGATTAATGAGCTGGAAGATAAATTGAGAGGAGAAATTAAACATCAGATAGACCCTGCTTTTGGTGTCACAAAGACTGATGTCCAGTTCCATGTAAGAGAAGAAGCTGTGAGTAAAACAGCCATGTTAAACCCTCATGCTCTGGTTTCCAGACCAAAATGTTTCTGTAATCCCCTCTCTTGGTGAGCAAGCTGGGCTCTGTTGCCCTGCCTGTGTGCTGTTCCTGATCCCAGCGCCTTCAAGAGCTTCTGTACTGCTTGGGCAGTGGCTCTGACAGCATCACATGGGGGAAAAGCGAAACTGAGCCCTCAAATGAGAAGAGTTGCCAAGGGCGCTCTGTTAAATCACATTTATGTGTGTGGACCTTACTTCTCATGAGCAGAGGAGAAACCTTAATGTTTTCTGACATGTTTTTGAGGAGGGAAAAATGCTTTCTTACTTGATTTAATAGTTTGTCTCTAAAAATGAACAGAATGCCTTTGAAAACGGATTATTAAGGTGTCTGATGTACATTCATTGGTACAGAATCAATTTATCATCGTTTAGCAGTCTACACATTTGCATGTAAGGCTGAGTCAGCCTTAGATCACTAGGGACATCTTTTACTGTCACAAAAGTCCCTTGTATTTGGTAGAATAATGGTGCTTGTGTGTCATTATGAACGAGCCAGTGATGGAGCTTGCAAGAGAGAAGGAATGTTTTGGATATGCATGGGAGACCTGCTGCAGATTCTCTGAGAAAAGAAGAACATATCCCATTTGGAGAGACAACAGTGGGAAGAGCAGATTATGGAAACGGGTCATGCTCTGCACAAAATGTGGCGCCTGAGGGAGTATCCAAGAAGGGTTTAAGAGCTGGAAATGTAACGACACCGTTATGGATGAAGCAGCTCTGCCCATCCATTGGAGCAGAAAGCAAATACATCACTTTTCCAGAGCAAGTGAAGACAGGTGCAACTTCCGAGTTGAAGAACTGAAGGCAATTGCAAGTTACACACTGTGTAAGGCTCTCTCTCCTTTGCTAAGACCTAAGTGTGGAATCCATTTCCCAAAATATAAATTGGAGTTTTTAATAAGGCAACTGAAGCAAAGTCTGGCCTCAGTGGATTTTGCACATCTGAATGCAGGAGAGAGCAGTGGTGTGAAATGATGCTTTTGTTAGAGCCTGAGAATAATGATACAGGAAGCAGGTTGTCCCTCTCAATTTATAAAATTGCATTAGATTACAATTTCTGTAATTTTGGCCTTTAAACTAAAGACTAGCACAGTACTTTTATAGGCAACCCGTCTGAAAATAGGCTGAGATGATTGTGTACAAAATAATCTTACTGGGTTTTGACATAAATTAGATCACATTGATGTCACTGTTCCAGTGTCTAGCCACAGGAGGCTAGAGGTGGAAATATTATGAAAAGTCTTGGCAGCAGCTAAGTTGGCAGGTATTTAGTACATATGGATCTAATAGCCAAAGAGAAAAAAAAAATAGAGGGGGAAAGAACACCTGAAGTATTAACATTTTTAGACAACATGAAATATTTTGCTGCTCTATTTGCAAATCTAGGTGAGAGAAGGAGGGAAAATATGGGAGTTAGTTTTATTTATTTATCCTACGTATATTAGAAGTAATTTTAGGTTTTTGTGATTCTTTGCCACTTGTCAAAATCTGTAGATGAGCCCTGCTTGCTCTCCTTGTCCTGATGGTTGATTTACTACAGCAACTGTAGGCAAAGGTGGGTAATGAAAAAAAGATTGGCTTTCAAGATACAAAGGCAAAAACATCTTTGGTGTTTCAGCTCCCCCAGCCTCTTCCTGGAGTCCAGCAAGAGACTGGAGATAGCAGGGTGCTCTCAGATTTCTCATAATGTCTGCTAAGTTATGACAGTTCATATGCCTGGTGAAGCATCTGGTTAATCTTTAATTTAATTTAATCTTGAATAAATTCTCCTGCCTTTAGCACTGATGTAAAATAATGGATCTGACCTTTAATTTCAGACCTTGGTCTTGTGGGATAAAGTGAAGCATAAAGCTTTTTTCGCAGCTCCAGGAGGTTCCTGGTTTAATTTTGGCAGATGTACATGTCTCATGTCTCCTGATCACTGGCCAGTTTTAAGGATTTTAGTAGAAGTATAACAAAAGATGCCCTTTGCAGAAACGTGTGTGTAAAATCCTGATGAAACTTTTCAACAGAGGCTTTTTATAAAATGTCCCAAGGCCTGTTATTAGGGAGGTAACTGCACCACTTTTTCCTCACTGTATCATATGTAAAAGTCCAAAGAACCCCTTCTGCTCTTCAGCTGTTTCTGGGTTTGTTATTATTTTCTTTTGTGTTTCTTTTTTAATTAATAAAATATTAACAAATTATTCACCTTGAATCAGATGTTAATGAGAAGTTAAGATGAATGTAAATTTACAGACATAATTCAGACTTCTAAATTCTCATATCTCTTATTATGAAGATTGAATTCCCCCAGTGCCATACCGGGAAGTAGGTATTAGGAATAACTTTACTTGAAGAATATGAAAGAGATGCTCAAAGGAAGTACCACTGTACTAGGACAGCAATAGGAAATACTATCAAAGGATAAGAAGCATGGCCTATAAATTTGTTTTAAATCTGTAATTATCCTAACAAGTTTCATAAATGTGAGGCATTAAGAAATATTTTCAAAAATTTAAAACAGCAGAGAATGTTAAGTATAAACTTCTTGTGTCTCCGTTGCACTGTTAGGCAAGAAAGCTTCGATTCTACTAATCTGTAGAGACAGATTTTTTTTTTTAAATTTTCTCTTCACACTGATTGATATTTTCACATTCCCAGTTTCACATTTTTACTGTTGTGTAGCTTATTACCTGTTAAAAATGCATTTTCAGTGATGCTGATACTGGTAATGTAAATCTCAAGTGTAACCTATGTACTGATAAAATACCTTAATCTCAACATCTCTGATGTTAAGAAGTCACATTGCAATTATGTCTTCTAGTGTTTGTGGAGGTTTCTTTTTTTTCTGAAGTACACTGTTAGGCATTGAATTAAAGAAGAACTGACAGTGCCCAACCCTGATGGCTGTGTGCTCTGCATTCCGAACACAGTGAACACAGAGAAAGTTGTCTCAAAATATTTCATTTCCTTTGCTTTTCTTTTAGATGGCTATTGGATAGATTTTTCAGTTTCAACTTTAAGAAAAGGTGGGAGAAGGGAAAATTTGTGAAGAAAATGAAACCTTAGAGGATTTCTTCCCTGAACCAGTTTTAATATGTGTATTCCATGAGCATGGATAGAAGTGTATGGTCCTCTTTCATCATCCCCCAAGTGTCCATTATAAATAGAACTTTAAAGACCACTGATATAATAATTTAATAAGAAACATTGATATTTCCCATTAATTTGAATGAAATTTCAAAAGAGTTTCTATCAGTTGTTATATTGTTAAAGCTTTGATGATTGATTAATTTGTTTTCAATTGCACTTATTCTCATTTATGGATGCACTCATTTGTTTGGCTGCCAAAACTGTGGGAGATGCAGTTTTTAAAATGTGTTGAAGTCTATAAGATATCTGTCTTTTTTAGATGAGATTCCTCATGAGTTTCAATAGGAATCATGTTGATGCAAAATTTATTTTGCTTTAAGTTTAATTTCTATTTTAAGTAGCACATATAATGAACTGTACATTTTTTAATCATACTTTTCTCACATTAAAAACCTCACGTTGTTTGGAGAGACAAGGTTTAATCATTGTGTGGTTGGAAGACAGGGGTTCTGCTTCTCAGCTCTTAGTAAGAAAAATATCTGTCTGAAGAGACTCATTTGTCACCTGTGCTGGCATTTCAACTTCGTCACATTCAACAGTTTCAGTTAATATTTTTCATTCTATTGAATTTGTATTTCTTTTTGAGAAAGGAAGGATAACTATGGGAAGCATAAAATTAGGAGCTAGAAAGCAAAGAACTGAGAAAACAGCTGTAGAATGTTAGGGAAACACTGGGGTGGACATCTAGAATTTTGGGTCCTTTTAAAATATATAAAGAAGTTACTGATTTCTGACTATAGTTTCTGAATGGAAAAACGATTATTCTCTACAGGAGTCTGCTTGCCTTAATCTAATTTGCACATGGGTGAGTCACAACACTCGAGTTTCAAATGAATACATAAATTGAACTAAAATCATATCTATCTTCTAAACAATGAAAATATAAATCACATTCACTCTGCCTTGGAGAGAAGGGAAAAGTCCATGAAATGTGGGTGGTCAAAAGTCTGTGCAACAGACAAGAGCTCTAATTTATACAGGGGTCATGTTTATAATCCCAGATGGGAAAAGGTATTAGAAAATAATTTCACAGTCATGGGATTGCCACTCAGAGAAGAATTACTTTCTTATGAACATATCCTCAGTTATAATTCAGTTAAATATATGTATATACAGTAGTAATAATTTAACAAATTCCTTCTGTTGTGTCTCACTATGATGAAGAAAGGCTTTAATTCATCAGTGAGCTCTGCCTGTTTTCCTACCTCCATTGGTTCTTCCACATGTCTGCTATAGATGCCAAAAATTGATAAAAGGATTAAGGTTTTAAGCCATCTGTTGATGTAAGTCTTGCTAGAATTAAAAGTTCTAATTACACATCTCAGTGTAGCACACATTTTTAGGGCTCCCTTTATTATCAATGTCCTCCTTGTAGGATCATTTAAGACATAGTTTTATTCTTTTATCCATTTGAAGAGATCAAGCAAGAATTCAATATCTTGGTTGTTTGGCAGCCAAATATATAGTATTTTCACTGACATATCCTTATAACTAGTAGAATATTTCTCCTATTCTTTTAATTTTAGTTGTGAAGCATATTTATTTATTTCATATTTTAGATTTATTAACAGCATTTTATGTAATCTGTCTTTTTACTAAAACATCTAATGTTCTGAATTTTTAACTGCACCCCTTTGAGGATCTCAGCATGATTCACTGCAAGTTCTGTAGAGCCTGTGCAATACAGTGTGATGGAAATGAAATGAGAGTTAAGCTTCTTACATGGCACTTTGCACAGTTGCTTTAATAAGCCAAATGCTCTCAGCGCAACTGAATCAGGCAGCTCACAAGTGGCTGAGAATTGTAGTTGTAAAATTATCAAGTCCTTCAATGTGGATCTTCATTGCAACAGCTTCTGAGAGAAAAAGTGCCTGTGGATGGACTCTGGAGAGTTTGCAAATGTGTACCGTGTTCCTGTGCTCCCTGTCAGCACTCAGGCACAGCTCCCACCTGAATTTCAGAATGGTAAAATATCTCATGGGTTGTGGTGGTGTAAAAACACATTGCAGGCACAGGAAGTTTTTAAATGTGAAATGCTCCAAGTTGTTCAAGGCCATGTTTTCAATTTTTTTACTCCAGCTAATTAATTTAAATAAGTAAGAAAAATTTGGCAATATTGGCCCAACCTGCTTTTTAGTGGAGGACTATTGCCCTAAGACCCATTCATAATAGAAATGGGGTTGACCTGCATGAAATTCAACTGCAGCTGGAATTTCTAAAGTTAAGAACAATGTCGTGAGTAAAACCCAGATACAGAGGAGTTTCTGGAGGACCTTTACAAAGGAAATAACTGATAGGTTTCCTTGCTTTACTACAGCTAGTGAGCCATGTAATGTCTGTTGCTTTATTCTGTACCTGAGTTCCATCTGAATTTTTCTTAAAACTGATGAAGTCCTAATCTGGAGCACCTGAAGTCAGTCAACAGTGAATTTTCATCCCTCTTAAAATTCAAGTGAAACCATTATCCCCTTAGACACATTAAATTCTTCCCACCTTTATTAAAGAACTTCAGCTGGGTTTTTGTTTTTGGAAGGCTGACCTTTTCTTCCCAAAATTGTTCTCACGTGTTTAGTATCTTTTTATACCTTTAGGATTTTAATCAAGACCCTCCATTTTCATTTTTGACTTTAGAATATCATTCATTCCAGAAGACACAGGACATCTCATTGCTGTAATTAGGAAAAGAGGGTTTGGTGTTGGTATTTACGTGCAGCCCCAGGTGACTTTCAAAAGCTTTTGTAATCTCTTTCCTTTGGGAAGAGGAAAAAAGTTTAAAGCATCCCTGCTCAATTCTTCAAGAGCAAGTCATTTCAGGAGTTTCTCTATGCTTAACACCCGCAAAGGAAGACATAGACCTTCATAAGGTCTGTTAATATAATAGATTCATTATGATAATTAATACAATTCAGTTTAATATAAAACTGAAATATCAGAAAACATGTTTTAGAAAACCATATTGGACATATGAATGACTTTTTAATTAGGGTGTTTTTGCAGTTTCTGCCTCAGCTGATTCTGTGCCCTGTACTGCTTGTTTCTGGAGCTCCCCTTTGTAACTGGAGAATTTGTGCGCATTCATTCGCAGTAAACTGGATAGGGCTTGGTTTCTATTTTCTTGGCCTCAAGTTTTCTTTCAAATATCTCTACTTTTTAAGGAATTGCACATGATCTGATCTATTTCAGTAAACTGCAAGATCATTAGCAAGGGCATTGGCCACACCCTCTGTTTCCTAATAAATTTGCATGTGAACAAACTCTAAGCAGCCTTTCTCTTCAAAATGAGTCTTTTTTCTTTGCTCAGGATGTCCTGATTTTGCCCAAGAAAGAACAGAACAACTGCTGCTGTGATCAGGGCAAGGATTCTGCCAGCCCAGTTTCCTTTTTCAGGAAAGATCAGTACCTTACAGAGAAATAGAAAAGATGTGATATTGAAAAGAATCTTTAGAATAGATTAATTGGTTAAATTTATTCTGGCCACTGATCCAACCAATGTAATTTTCCCTTAGCAAATAGTACTCTCATATATGAAATAGACTTTTCCATGGTTTTAGCAGTCTTACACAGTCAATAGCTGTTTTATGTTCAAGCGTAATAGGTACTTAATAATTTTCTCACTAGACTTATATGCATTTCTGTATGAAATGGGAAATTTGATAAAAATGCAAATATAGCACGTACACACCTCTGTTCATCATTTTTAATTTATTATGCCTGTGTACAATAAATCTTAATCTAGTCTGTGTGTTACATACAGAAAGTATTCTCCAGCTGTTGAAAACAAGCGTAAATAATGTCAGAGAATGCAGAAGCTGACATGGATTAAGTGACCTTTCTAATAAAAGGAGCAATAATTGTAAATTAAATTTCAATTACACAACATACCTGTGGATCAATATTTACCGATATATCTTATGTTGAGGCAATAAATACTGGGGGAAAGGACCTCTAAACAAAAAGAGTTTCAAGTATTTTCCTTCAGCCTCTGGATTTTTTTTTTAACTGTAGTTTCTTGTATAAAATTGTCTTGCTGTCCCCCAAACTAGAACTTCTTTTCCTTATTTTCATTTCTTCTTTCATTTCATTCTGTGGCTGTGCCCTTTACCTCTCTGGTTTTTATCCCTCTTGCTGCCCTCCCCACTGCTCATTTTCTTTTTCTCTGGATCTCTGCCAGCAAAAGTAATGTCATCTATTTTTATGCTGCTCTCTGATGCTGTTTGCTCTGATTTCTGATTTCCTCACCTTCTATTTCCTTAGCATGTTCTTAATATTCAATCATTTATTTTTGGGTTTTTGGTTTTTTTTTTTTTAGTCTGAACTTTGATCTCTTCTTTACACCTGGAAGATTTTCCCCATTCAGTGGGGAAATAAGCTCTGTTCATACATACCCTTTTCTGAGAATTCATCTCTCATGTGTTATTGATACTGATAGGTCATGCAAATGATTTTAGGTCTTCTTAAAATGATTTACAGTTAAAGATAAAGTTGTTTTCAGCTCTGCAATGTGTTATGTGTCTGTCTTGTGTGTGATTATAGCTGCCTTGGGGCAGGATTCCTGTCTTCTTTCTTTTGCATGCAGCTCTGAGCATGTTCCTGTCACTAAAGAAGTCATGTTTTTATTGACTAATAGATGGGGCGTTTCACTTCTATGTTTTCTTAATCTGAACCTTTATGAAACATGATTCCCCTTTTTAAACATTTAAAATCTGCCTTACAGTTACTTTTGTTCTCAGCCCAATGGAAACAAACAGGGTATTTTCTCAGCAGAAGCATCTTAGTAAAGGTACTGTTGGCAAAATTCCTAAATCTTGATTTAGAAGATTTTAGGACAGACATTTTGATTGATTTAGAAATGAAATGCAGGGACTGATGTGTTGTGTTTGCTTCAGAGATTGATTGACATGTAATCTAAAATTTCTTCACAGTTGTGTAGTTACTACTTTTGACTTTAATGGGAAATTCAAGTCTCCACTATCAATTTGATTAATGGGATAAGACAACTTGTGACATTAAAAAAAGTTAAACGTTGCTAAAGATAGGAGTTTCCTCGGAAGTTGAAATTATATTCCAGTTGTTGCTGAAGAGTTACCAAGTCCAGTTACTTGAAAATGTTAGCATGATTCTTAATGTTAGGACTTCAAATAATACTTGTCATCTGAATATTTGTGCCATTCTTCATTCTGTAAGACTTTATGCTTAATCTTAATCTCTGCAGAGATGAGAAAATTTGTTACATAAACTAATTGGTTTGGAAGACAGGCAAAGAGCATAAACTGACACATGAATAAGCAGAAATGCCACTCTTTGAAATCCACTAATTAGAAATATTCTCAAAAAATTACATCTGCAACAAAAACACACTTTTTGTGTGTTGGCCTTTTTAATATTTAATTTTCTTTTTGTGTAATATTTTAGTATGTAACATTTGTATTTTTTTGACAAGTGTGGTAACACAAATTATTGTCCTTTTATAATCAAGCACACTATTTTCTGTACAAATAAAGTAAGAGAATGTGATTACAGTGGGAGTGAGTAGTGGCAACACGTTAATTAATTTAATATTCTTTGGTTGTGTAGTAGAGTAGTACTATAATCTGAGAAAAATTGTTCTATTAGCTGTGAAAACAATGCTGATTCCCACGTGCCAAGTCAATGGCTGTTAGTTAATATTTCTTGGTAATCATTGACATGAAGTGCTTCTCTGTGGAGACGGAGTCCTTGCTGCCAGGTTGTGTGCAAATATTGGGTGTGTGCGTCTGTTTGCAACTCTGATTTTGTAATCTCTTTGTGTCAAGAGGAATTTTGTTTGGGGAAACAAAAATTTTACCTCCATTTACAGCCAAAAATCTGGAGAATGGAGAAATTAAGCAATTTGGGACTACAGAACTATGCCCAAATGACAGAACTAGGACCTGCTAAGCCCGGAACTTTCCTCCAGAGAAGGAGCATTGTTGGTGTTGTACTTTCAGCTCCACACTTGTAGAAGAATAATCTTGTCCTTGAGACACACTACAGGGTTATTAAGATTCATATCACAAAATACTTCGGCTTTTAGGAAACACCATTGTCCTCAGTTCTGCCATCTTGCCTCCCATCCCTCCAAGGAATTGATTAATCTACGCCTGTTCTTTAAAATTGGTATTCCTCACAGATTCTGTGGTTTTAATTACCCTTGATTTAGGGAAGATTGGCTTGTTTCAGTAATCATGTAAATTCTTAATGGAAAATAAGGAGCCTCAAATGACATAGATCATGTGTTTTATCATCCGTTTTCTTCAAGTAAATTGACAGTTTCAGACACTTAAATACTTACAGCTCTTCTCTCTGTTTAGACTGTGAGCAGGCCCAAAGGGAGTGATGACTATTTTTGAATGATAAGATATTGCACAGAATGAATGAAAACAGCAAATATAAGCCTTTTACTGTTCTTAAAGTGTTGATGCACCAGAGACATACAAAGTTGTCGCTGAAAAAGGGTTTTGAGAGGAAAGGAGGATAGGAACAACTGTGAATGAAGCTTTAAAAGATAAAAAAACTTGACCTGAAAAGAGAGTAGATTTATCATACATCTTGCAGAATGAAAATTTCATCCCTCCCCTTCTCTGTATTGGTATTTTGCTCACATGTTTTTAGAAATAAGCAGTGACAAGTTATCACTTTACACTAATTAACATTTCCTCTATAGAAGACTTTAAAGTTTCTGCATTCTTGAAGAAATCTAAATTGCATGGTAAAATATTAAAATGGTGTTTTTAAAATTCTGTCATCGTCTTCTGCTTGTGACAAATGAGAACCCATTTGCTTCTGTATTTTCACTCATTGGCTGTCAGTTCCCATGCCTGGTAAACTTGGAGGGCTTTCATATGATGTTTTGAGTATAGAATAGCCATATCAGGCCCTAAATCCAAAGTATTTTCCAAGGTTGAAGCAAACATGTTTCATTAATTTAACGGATGTATTTTTTCTTCTGTCTGTACAATCACAATTCAATATCCCATGAGGTAGATTCCCATCTGTATAAGAATTTCTCTGAGAGCACTGAGTCTAGTATCTGTCCCCAAACAAAATCCGTTCTTCAGAGAAGCTCAGTGAACTGACTGAGGCCATGTGTATGTTCATTTCCACATGCTCTTACTTATGTACTTATGCCCTGAAATACAAGTTTTCTTCATTATGTAGATAAAATCAGGAGCAGAGATATGTGGAAATATATTGCTTTACTTGATGTATATTATTCTAATATAATGAATCTTTATTTTTGAGTCCACTGTACTAGCAGCTAGTGATAAAAAACCTAAAAATAAAATGGAGCACGAGTATGTTTCAACATAGCAGTGAATCAGGTTTTACTACTGAATCTTTGTATCTAAATGATTTCTTCTTCCTATTTCTCTTCTTGATGTTCTGCATTTTAATGTCCAGATGAACCAGTTTTATGGTTGAGAGGTTATTTTCTAAAGCAAATGATGAATGTAGCTTTACACAAGAATTTTAATTCAACAGTTGCATTCACTTATAGAACAACATCAAAGAATCTTTGACAGCAAATGAAAATACATTAGTTTGTCATTAAAGGAATTTTGAGTTTCTTACTAACTTAGATAAATGCAACAAAATATGTTTTTGACATCTCATTAGTTAAGTTGATTCCAATGGAGTCGTACATTGTTAAACATGATAAAACATAACATTAAGACCCTTGACTGGAAAATACCATACAAAACAAACTGGAATTGATTTGGTTTGTGGTTTTTTTCTTCATTTTTTTCTTCATTTTACATATGGTCCCCAAGAACCAGGGAATGTAAATGTTGATTTTAAAGAGATGGTCTGTTAACAAGGATGGTAGTATAATGATAACTAGTATAGATGGTAGTATGAATAATAAGACAAGCAGATAGAGCACTTTTTACCAGGAAAAAAAGATCAGTGGGAACAACTTGCCTGTCCCAAAACCCCATTTATTCACATACTGTGTTTTTGAACTTATGAATTTGACTAACATGTATTTTATCTTCACCTATTACTGTGTTCTTGAAAGAATTTTGCATCTATGCAGATGATTTTGACTTGCACCCTTCTGCAACTGTCTCCAGTCAATCTTTTGCCTACCCAGTAGTTTTATCAGATGGATCAAAGAAGAATTACGTCTTCTTGGGATCTCCTTGCATAAGATGTGCAGGGTTTATTCTGAGACTGGCTCATTCAAATATTTCATGCCAATTTCTGTTTGTAGATATAGAGGGCTACAGTTTGAGCTGTTCTTTGTGAATATATGAACACATTGATGATATGTAGCTATCAATGTTTTATATTTTAGCCTTTTGCCAAAGGTAAACTGCAAATATCCAGCTCCAGACAAAACTGCTTGTACTCTAAAAATATTTTGTTGTTCATCTGATGATTAGATATTCCTAGGTTCTTTTTTGTTTTAAATCACAGGACATCCAATATCTGTTCCTTAATAATTGCTGCTAACGTCATCCCCTGAGCATCTTTTCCCTCATTCATAAAAATTAGTTAGGGGGAGGTTGGTACATTTTCTCTTTCCTAGGTTGCCCATACCACTGGGGATGATTGCTGAAATATACAATTTCCTGAGGAGCTTGCAGACTGGAGGGTGATGGATGGGAGATGGCTTCCTTCTGAGACAGCTCAGGGCAATCAAAGCTGAGCACTCCAGGATCACATTGCACAAATGCATCTATACTTCTTGTGTTTTGAGAGGGGGATCATTACAGGACATGATGGATGGACATGATACCTGACTTCAAACAGGTCAAAGATGAATTGGAAACTGCACCTCAGTCCCTGGCCAGAAGAATCCCTTGTGTCTGCCCCACATCCGTGTCCTGGGGCTTTGACAGGGCTGCTTCTTGCCTTTTATAAAGCCTTCCCTTAGTGATGCATGACCCAAATGTCATGAAGCTGATACTTATCCAGGTCGTTTGTGAGTGTTCCTGCATGCATTGCCCTGCTCCCCTTTCTAGGAGGATTTTGATTTGCTCACTGTCACGATACTGTGCCTATGGTAATGGAGTGGAAACACCTGAGCCAAGCTGGCTTCCTACAGACTGGTGCATTTATTACAGGAACCAGTCAATCCTCCCACAGTGTCTGATTATTTGGGGCCTTGACTTTTGAGGAGTGTCCCAGTCCCTTTCTTTGCCTTAGATGATAATTGATTCATTGAAAAGATCTACTATCATGATAGACTAGGGACTCTTTCAGAGGTGATAAAAGCAATTACTGATGCTGGCATTGATTTTTTCCCCCCATATTTTCAATTGAAACCTTTTGATATGTGAAATGTGGCTAAGGAGGATTTTTGTGTGTGTTTGCATACATTTTTCATTCATCAAGAATATATGAGGGACAAATTATAAAACATGGTGTTGAAATGCTGTTTGATAAGATTCAGTCTTGCCAGTGCAGACAAGACTGAATGCTGCTCCAAGCACATTGTTGAATCTTCTCACGATTACATAATGTGCAACTAGTCTTACTCATTATGTGTAAAATCAAAAAATGTGCAGAGTTACTGAAATGTCTATTGCTGAAACAAAGAGTGTCATTCTTGGGCATGAGTAAAATGCAGATCAGTCCAAACTTTGTAGAAGTACTAAATTTATTTTTATTCCTATACAGTTAACTCTCAGTGTAGTTAACAATGTGTGCAGGAGCATGGATGCAATTCTCTATAATACAATTCAATGATTGTTGTTCATATCTATCTATCTATCTATCTATCTATGTATCTATCTGTCTATCTATCTATCTATGTGTGTATATATATATATATATATGTAAATGTTTCCAGAAGCAAGAAAAAATGAATAAATTTAAAATGGCTCAGGTAACAAATTGGCCAAAAGAAAGAAATCAAGCAAAGTAGAGAAACATAAGGATGAGAAGAGAAAGACAGGATGAATACCACTATAGCAGTGACAATTTTATGGCAAGACAGATAATGAGCAGGAAGAAATGAGGCAGCTAAATGATAAGGTGGGGAAAAATAGATGTGGAAGGACTGATGTGAAAAAAAAAGTATGCTGTTTGGCAAGAGAGGACTTACATGATGGTCTATGAAATTAGAGAGTAAAGAAAGATAAGATGAAGTGAAATGGGATTTAATGAGGTAGAAGAAAGGTGATTAGGAACAGAAAAAAAATAGAATTTAGTGATGAGAAAATCCTATTAAATTATCCAATAAATCTCCTTTCCACTCAAGCATTTCCCTTTCTCCTCCTCCTCTCCAGGACAATTTCCAGGATGGTTGTATCAATTAACCATAGAGTAAATGTCCTTTTCACCATCTCTCAACAGAACCAGGAGAATGATACAAGTGTGCTCCTGGCATGTAGTCATAGCCTTCAGGCTTGTAGTCTAAATAGTGTGTTAGCTCTTTTCCAAGACCACGGTTTTGCAAGGAGTTGGTATCACTTTTTCAAGAGCTCTTTTGTTTAGGGTAGTTTTTCTTGGGCATTATATCCATTCATTATATGGAATACTCGGTATGATATAACCATCTTTCCCCTTCTTTTTATGAGCTCCAGTGCATTAGTTAAATCTCTGGAATTTGTGCCATTTGCTTATTTTTAATACTGTTTAGTTCCCTATTACAGCTTATTCAAATCCAAGTATAGCAGACAGGAGCAGCAACACATGGTGCTCACGTGTCATGGTCTAACCCAGGCAGCAGCCAAGTACCACACTGCTAATTTCTCACACCTTCCACCTTCCCCTCCCATAGGAGGATGGAGAGGAAAATCAGGGGGAAAAACAAACAAGTAAAACCTGCGGTTGGAGATAAGAATAGCTCTATAATTGAAATAAAATCTAATAATGATAATTATAATGAAAAGGGGCGCAACACAAACAGAGAGAGAAATAAATCCCACAAAGAACAAGCATGCTGCAGTTGCTCACCATCTGCTGCCAGCTGCCCAGTGAATCCCTCAGCAGAGACTGGCACCTCCCAGCCAATTCCCTGGGTGTTTCCTGAGCATGAAGCTCTGTGTGTGGAATATCCCTGTGGCCCTTACAGGATGGGTGTGCAGCCATGCTCCCTGCTGGCTCCTTGTGCACTCCTCACTGGCAAATGTGAGCTGCTGAGGAGTCCTTGATGTAGTGTGAGCACAACTGAGCAACAGCCAAAACATCAGAGTGTTATCAACATCATTGTCATCGTAAATCCAAAACACAGCACTGTGCCAGCTTCTAAGGAGAAAATTAACACCACCCCAGCCAAAACCAGGACACCACAGCAGATAGCTTTCCATTAATTTAACTGAATTATATTCAGATTTTGGGCAGGGTGTTTTATTTTTGTTTTGTTTTATTTATTGTTTTTAATTGGTTAGAGGAAAATCCAACACTTCATGCCTCATACTTCATACAACAATCCATCAAAACAATTGCCACTATTGCATTCTTAATGCATCACCTTTCTGTCTTGATGTCATGTCACTGAGACCTTGATTTGCAAGAATTTGTCTATAGATTCAAATTCAATCTGTTTGGACAGCAGGGTGGAAATGACAGCAAAATTACTTATTTCCCACACAAAGTGGTTTGACAAAACAGCCCTGGACACACCAGTTTGCTTTTCTGAAAAAGGGCTCCTTTCAAGTCAGTCAGCTAGTAGAGATGGAGGACTGTTCTAAAAGCAGAACAACTAAACTGCAAAGTAATTAAAAAGTATTTTAGCTTGCATATAGAAAGCTTTCCTGTGCAGTTACAGTAGGTCTGATGCACCAACTAAGCTTCAGTCTTTAAAAGGTGTTTTGCAGAGTGGAAGGCAATTAAATTGAGCAGGAGTTTTGGAGATCTGATGTTTTAATGATGACTAGTTACCTGTTCTTAAGGTTTTTGCATTTTCCTTTCTTTGAAGACTGTTTTACAAAAAAAAAAAAAGAAATTCAGGAACTAAAGTTAATGCAGTTGTCATAAAAAACCCCCCAAATTTGGTTTAGTCAAATCATAAAACTACAGGATGCTTTTCCTACAAACTGGGAATGCTGAGTGGAAATAAGTCTTCCGCCTTTATGTCCTTCATGGGAAAACATTCTAAGTGCTGCAGTTTCACAAGTCTATTTGTTCAGCTTGAAGTACATTTCAAAACTGTTCTGGTCAATTAGATAAACCTGATGGTTGCTCAGCAAAGTTCTTAATTTTTAGTGCTGTAAAGTTGCAAGGAAGTTCCCTTAAGTGGTAGTCCCCTTGACATGGAAGGTGCTGAAATCCAGCCTGAACAAGCTGCTTTCCCTTCCTGTAGTCTCTGGCTGATCACCCTGTCTCCATGAATTTGTGTTACTTACAAGTTGTCAGCTGAAGCTGCTAGTGCAGTATTTTAGTGAAATAGAATTGTTAGCCTTTTCTAAGAGGAAGAGCAATACCCAAAGAAAGCCTGTCTACCAGGATTTTAGAAATCTGTGAACATGAAAGTAGGAGCATTCCTAATGACTAGGAAAGAGAAAAAAATGCTGAAGCAATCACAAACTTTAATGAGTGAAATAAGTGTACACTTTTAGCTCTGTATCTATTTCTTCAATACTTGTTATTAACAGTAGGGACTCTGCATATTAACCCCAAAGCTTCTCTTTCTGGGGTGGATGATGCACACAGCTGTTTTTGCAGTGGTATGAGTACAGTCTGTGCCTTAGTGATGGACCAAACACCCATTCTTTAACTGGTGATTCTTGCATCAGGCTCTGAGCAGGCTCCTGCTGTGTGCACCAGAGTCAAATTGTTTGTGAAGTGAAATTTGAAAGGAAGACAGCATGAAAGAATTTCATAACAAATATAAAATAAAACGAGATAGCTGTTAAAAGCTACAGGAAGCTTGAACTGGCAAGAAGAGAGGAAGTATTCTAAATTTATAATGAAAATTAATTATGCATTCATTGCATTTGAAGAGGTCAGACATGATGAATTTAAATAGTACATGAGAATGAAGGCCATCTTTTATATTAAAGGCAGTACAACAGGGTGATGTGAGGAGAGGCAGAGAAATAAAGGAAGGAAATGGGGAAAATTGCAAGACTGAGGCAGTAAGGAACAGGAACATTTAATCAAACTGATCTGCTTTGTGACTAAATTGATTCGTGATTTTCAGACAATTCAAAATAATTATAATTTATTAGCCATAAAATTATACTGAAGGAATGCTTAAAGCTGTTGAGAAAGTTAATAAAATAAGAAATTTACAAGTAGATTCTCTCCAGCTTGCAACAATATTTAAAACTTTATACTGAGTGGAGTAATTTTTTCTTTAAATTTTATTCCTTTCTTGCATACAGTTGCTATATATGCTTCTTGTACTTATGGGGGGAATGCTAATTTTTCTTCTGTTTTTATGCTACATCACATCTGTGCTCCTGTCACATCTGTTGTGTTTCCACTACCCTGTTTGACTTGTGAATGTAGTATCTGAGCACAGGGATTCAACACAATCCTGAGTAAATATTGTATGGGATGGCAGCCTGTAGGGCTAAAGCAGGGTATACTGCTCCACTTTCTGGGTTACTGGAGCAGGGAGTTATTCTTAACAGGGATATACTGAGTAACACGAGCAGAAATTCAGTGAAACCTTTCTACTTAACACTGTTTAATACATATATTCTGAGATGTATGAAGATATCACACTGCTTGGCCGCCTTTCTGTTAGAAAGTCAGATACTTTGGAGCTGAGGACCCTATAATTTTCATATGAACTTGGGCAATACTGATAGCTTAAGAATGCTGTCAGATCCAATGGTTTGGTTTGAGCAAGGTATTGCTATGGAGCTTGAGCATATATAAATAGTTTGTCTTTTGGAGTGTGACTGGGAAGTCAGAAACTTGCCCTGGTTTGCCTGGCAAAGACATACCTTTAATCATGGAAATTCCAGGTGAACTGAATGAAGAGTTTAATTTCTATGGTCCTGAGATAAGCATCATTAATGGCAAATGAAATCAGACAGGCTTGGTGCTAAGTAGGGCAAAAAAAAGTTGGAATGGAAAACAGTAAATTGTCATCTGAGTCTTTTACATAACAACACATCAGAGAAGTAAAGAGTTTTTTTTCCCAGAGGATGGTTTCATGCACCTTGGTGTCCATGGTGTGCAAGGTTACCAGAGCAGGAAAGTGTGCTGGAAGTTATGATTCACTGGTTTTAATAGTATCCCCAACTTTACTTGAGGAAATTCTCCAGGCAAGCTCCTAAAGCATCACATGGAATCTTATAGCTTTATTGTTTTTATTTTTTTTATCACAGACATATTCTTCATTTACTTGTTGTCTGCAGTGAAAATGGCACCACACTTGTTCTAGCCACAATTAGATAGCCACAGTTAAGTTTAATCAATACTTACTCTTTTGAAGAATATTATACTGACATTGTGGAGTATATCTCTCTTTGTCCTGACAAATACAATTACCACTGGAACAGCAGCCTAAAGTCCCACTAATTAATGTAATTTCCAATGTAATGTTATTTCCAATTAAATATTTAACACGTGTGCAGTCCTCATAATTTAGAATCCTAGAAGTTCAGGGTGATTATCTATTAATGACTAGTTATTGGACTAGTTATATGGTTGATGAAAATCCTAACAATGTTGGTGGTGGGCTTTTAATACATAGAATTTTTGATACCTTTGAAGGTGCGTTGGCTTTTCATGTTGTGTTTCCTTTTCACTTGTGTTTTCCTTATTATTCACCCTAGAAAGGAGTGTAGTTGTGTTATAGTTTTATGATATTTCTTATTACTCTCACCAAAGTGCCTGTGTGGCACAGGGGTTACTGTGCATTTGCCCCATGAACAAAGTTCAGGGCACTGAGTAACCAGATTGGACATAATTCTCTCCGCCATGAAACTCACAGGTATTAGATAGTTCTGGGAAAAGCTTGTAGGTGTCCATGAGAAAGACATATAACAAGAATATGGTGGGCTATCAGCACCACCAGATCAAGCAGTTTTGCTTCTTATAGAAGCAATAGATAAAATAGGACAATCATCTCCTGTTTTCAAATTACCATTTTAATGATCTCCAAGGGCTTAATTCAATTCCAGTCATTACTTAAATTTTGCTTTAAATTTAAAAGTAAAATTTTATGCTTTTAAAACTTCTTTGGAGTATTAAAGTGTTTCAACGCAATTCCTCTAATTTCACTACCTTTGTTCTGAACCAAAAATACATTTTTTAATTTTCTTTTTAAAAAGGCACAGCAGGGAAAATTCCTTCCCTGCTAGGATCCAGTCATATTTTCCCCATCAGTTAGGTTAGCAGCAGGTTTACTGCATTTATTAATTATGATTGCAATTTGTTAGAACAAACAAGATTCCAACCCTTTAGGAGGCCTACCTAGATTATAAATAAATAAAAACCTTTGAAAAAATTATTCAAGACAAGAACTAAGCAAAGAAAAAGAAGGGATTCTACTTTGACACAATTCCAGTTAAGTTGAGAGTACCTTCCTTTGGAAAAATATTCCAGATAAGTTAGCAATATGTCAATGGTCTACAAGTGTATATTTTGGTGGGTTTTTTGGTTGCTGTTGGGTTTTTGTTTGTTTGTTTGTTTGTTCGTTAGTTTTGGGTTGGTTTGTGTTTGTGTTTGTTTTTGTTTTTTTTGTTTGCTTGCTAGAAGTTTTTCAAAACAAAGTGTGTCAAAGTGTCATGAACTTGTATATGGATCTCCTTATGAAAATCTGTCTACACGACTGGCAGTTGTTCTCTCCTCTTTCATGTGAATCTGATTGCATTTGTGGCTTTGGGGCACCTTGGTTTTATCTACAGCTCAGCAGATAAAATTCTGCTACAGCAGTGATTACTGTATATTGTGGGTTGGCACATGCTCCTCTTCTTTATCAAGAGAATGGATGTTTGCCAGGTCCTTAAAGAGATCTCTGGATGTTATCAATTTAGTCAAACTCTCTACCCAAGAAATTCAACCATCTTGTTCAAAATTACCATCCAAAAAATTAACCAAAAGGGAAGGCTAATTTTCAGACATCATTTTCTATGTGGCATTTGTTACTTAGCAGACTTCTTGAGCAGAACCCAAATACTAATCCTGGGGGCATAGTTGTCATAAATTACTACAAGAGCTGCTCTTCGTGTGCCAACAGATATAAGAGATTTAGATGATTATCAGCTGTCATGGTCACCTACTGTATTTAGAAAGTCTAAACCATTGTGTTTGAGGCTGGCAATGTGGCAATTTAGTTGGGTAGCACTAAGATTATTGATTTTAAATTTTGAGAGGGTTGTTAAATATATTGTGAAGGCCAGTATTTCTTATTTTTTATGAATGGCCATCAACAGTGAAACCTTGAAAGTTGAGCATACAATAGTGATATGAATAAATCTCATGTTAATGTCTTAAGAAAATCAAATAGATGTTTATAACAAGCAAAGTCGTATTTCCTGTGCTGACCTGGCTTGTGTCTCCCTGTTTACCAATTCTTACAATTTTCATGATTTCCTATTTCCTATGAGTTTTCTATTACTCATCCTGTGAACAGGGCTGTAGCCACTCAATTCCCTGATACAAAACCAGTATGAGCAGTTTTGTTGTGTCTCACTGTCTTGGGGTCAGTATTTCTGAATTTTCTTCTGTGGCAGGGATAGTTTACATGCCATCCATTGCTGTACATTTGTCCATGAGAAGCAGAAAATAACATAATGCAAGCAAATAATCTGCTAATCACTGACGCTAGAACTTCAGAAATGAAAATGTTTGTCATAACTAACCTGGATGACACTTTATCAAGGAAGTGTAAGAGCTCTTGTGCTATGAACTGTCCCCACCTCTTTGTTATTCTGATGATAAAAAAGGTTCTTTGGTTGGATTTCTGAGCCAGTTCCAATGAAAATCAGGGATGTAGTCCAGCTAAACACATTGTAAAACAGAACTGAATTTCAATCATTAACATGTTTTTCTTTAGATATAAGATTTGGTTTTACCAATGGACCGCTATAGTGGGTTGCTCTTGTAACTACATTCATCTTTGAAGTTGTAAATATGACAAAGATGTGCTGTCAAGGCAGGTCAGGCCCACAGAAGTATATGAGATAGTCAGGAGAAAGATATTTTGGGCTGTGAGAGTGTCTGTGACCCAGAAAGTAGCACAAAGTGCATTTACAGTAATTTCGCAACTATAAGGCACACTGGATTATAAAGTACACATCCGGGTTCTTGGCAAATACCTGAACTTTGTCCATATATAAAGCGCACTGGCCTATGAGGTGCACTTCTTTTTTTTTCAGCAAGGCTCCGCGCGCAACAAAGTAATGATTTAGTAATGGAATCGCGGGATTGCAGGGTTTACTGGCAGGTGCTCAATTTGCGAACATTTTTCATGGATCGGAGCAGCCTTTAAACGCACCCCCAGGTGCCCTCCACATTCTGCAGGCCCAGGCACTCCCACTCGCCCTCAGCGCTGGCTGCCGTGGTTCTTTCAGCTGCCGCAGCTCGGATCGGCTCGCGTGGCCCACAGCTTGCACTTCTGGGTTGGCAAAATTCCGAACTTTGTCCATATATAAGGCGCACTGGATTATAAGGCACGCTTCCAGGTTTAGATCAAAATTTTAGTCAAAAGGGTGCGCCTTATAGTGTGAAATTACTGTACTCTGTGTGCTGATGACATACTCACTTTGCTTTTTCAAGAACTCAGTTACTCGTTTTCCCCCACTCTATTATGTTTATTGGACAAGTGCCACATAGTTCACGATCAGCACAAAACTGAGGTCACACAATTAACATTTTTTGGCATTCACAGCTGGACGTTTTTCCCCTTTTAGCAGAGCACAACTTTGAAATAAATGAATGTTAAAACTTGAAAGCTAATTGCAGTATCTTGTAGGTCAATGAGTTGGTTTTCCAAAAAATGGTGCTGCCTTACAATACCTGTTGGCAACTTTTAAGTCATTCTGAAAATAAAAGCATTTGCTTAGGTAGTCAGTGCAAATGCTACTATCTGTCACTCTCTTACTGCTCTGTGTTATTTGGCTGGAATTTTCCACAATTTTTAAGTGCCTTGTAGTATCTTTTCCTTAACAAAGAAGTTAACAGCCAAAGAAAACAGAATTGAAAGAGGTTCAGACTCTGGACATGTAATATCTGAGCTGTTCATCCTTGTACATCTGGGAGGTTGCTGTGGGATCAGTTAAAAGGCTGATCAAACTTATGTCACTGTTTTAAAGCCTTGAATTCTTTGTGCAGCCACTTCTGATTTTCACTAAGATATATTCTCTTTCTGAATATTTCTCTCAAAATACCCAAAGGATCAGATGGTACAGGATTCACTTCATGATTAACTTTCAGGTTGAGCGTGGACTTTATAATTTGGAATTTCAGTTCTGGTTTAGCTGTGACTGTGCATGGCTTTATTCCATCCCCAATTTTTCCTTCTCTGGCCTCTTCTTGATTTCCCAGTGGCTTGTACTGACTTGACATGGGAAGGACATTGTTCCACAGTTGGGTGGTTGCAGCTTTTGCTCTGGGTGTGCAGGCCAGGTGTGACCCTTCCCAGCTATAAATGATTGTTCCTCTCTGTCACTGACCCCGCACATGGGCTGTGCTTCAGGATGTGCCTCAGTCTGTACCAGGAGCTGCTCGCTTTCATTACCTTTCCTCTCATTATGCCTCAAAGCAGAAAATCCTCATTTCAGCTTCTGTCTGCCCCTGGCTTCAGACAGTACAGCACGGGGAAGGTTTCACGGGATTCCTCTGTGGACAGCTGTATTTAATGAAGATCTCCTGAGGATTTTTTGAACAACGCTGTATTTAAAATTACCAAAATCCAGTCTTTACAAATGCTTTTGTGAACATTTCATAGCCATGCCCAAACTGTTCTCCATGTTTTGTGCAGACAAGGAGAAATTATTTCAAAGGAAACATTTTATGCCATTCTGGATGGCATCCTGCTGCTTCCCAACCATTTTTTTGTTTGCCTTTTTTTTCCTCTCTGCTCCATCATATATTAATTCCGTCTCTTCCTCCTTCAGAGACAGATGGTGAGCTGGTGGTACTAATGAGCTCCCTGCTGCCCAGGGAAGGCGGATTGAAATGCTTTGTGTTCTGAGAACTAACAGGCTGAGCACCCTCACTGAGGATGTAACACATGTGATGAAAGGTTTGATGCACAAATACTATCGTAGACTTTTTTCACAGGCACCTATGAACCGTGTTTCCCCAAGAGAACAACTTCCCCAAAACAGCCTTCCTAATAGTCCAATCCTTGCTGTGTTTATTGGAGTATTGCTCTGAATGGTACAATAATCTCTCTCTTTTATGGAGATGGAGAGAGCATTAGGTTGTGGACACATGGCAATTGAATGCCCTGCTTCTCTGGCATGAGCACACTGAGAAATAAAAACAAAGAGCACCTGCTGTTCCTGGGAATGAGTCTTTGAACATTTTAAAAACTTTCTTGGCAGAAAGCCATTCTCTTCTAGGCTGACTTTAAAAGGAATGCAATTAATTATAGGAGCCACAGACCTCTAAGGTAACAAAATGTAATTATCCAGGGATTCATGATGGATTCTGTTATGTCTTGTTTAAAATGTAACAGGATTGTCAAAAGTGACTTGTACTGAGGATGCAATTAAAGACAGATCCAGTTGGCTGGGAAGTCTAATGGCTGTGGTCGTGTGACCAATTCAAGGCTGCCTACGCATTTTGGAATGGTAGTTATGTGGATTCAGCATGATCTTGATGAGTATTTAAAAACCTAATCAATTAAGATTCTGAGAACTTTTGTAATAGATTAAATGTAATTCATTAAATGTACTCTCGCCAGCAGAGACCACAGCGGTTTCCCCATACTCAGCAGAAAAAATTATGAGACAGGATTTCTAATTGAGTGAATGTGAAACATTTGGGTTTTTGTGTTTAAAACCAAAGAAATACTAATGTCAGAGTATCTGTGTTTTTATGAAATATCTCTTTAAGAGAGACAATTTTGCAACTAAAACAGACAACATTAAAGAAATAAAGGCTTAGTTTTAAATTACTGCATAGAGATAGATCACATATGCTTAGAGGATGGATAGTAAATCTAGCTCTAACCTGAGCAGCTATTACAGCTGATAAGGAGGTATGTGACTCTTATCAAAGCATCATGATATCTGTTGATTCAGGATAGTACCCAGTCCACATTTAAGTTAATTACTGTATACTAGCAAGTAACAGATGTGATACAGATGGCTAGGGTGATTAAAATAAAAAAAACTCATAAATAAAGATTTTACAGATTTGGAAGCTAACAATAAATACACAAGTTAAAAAGGACTACATTAAAACTCAAATATTTTACTAATTGAACTAAAACTATATATATTTTTTTTATATCAGTCAGTTGCTGTGAATAGTATTGAAATAGAATATTAAGTTACACACTCATTCCCATTTGACTTTACTTCTACTCTGCCAACAGTCACTCTGGGATAACTGTGTGTACTCTCTTCCTGGATCTGTGCTTTCACCAGCTTTCAGTAAGAGCATAAAATCATAAAATTAGGGTCAGTCTGAAAGTGGTTGGTGATCTTTGGGGTTTTTTTGGTTTTTTTTGAATGTACATTTACATTTATGGAAATAATGTTTTTTACAGACCTGCACTGGTTTCTCCAAGAATCCTTTTATCAACATTTCTAGTTTATGGCTGGATATTCTATGGGGAAGAGAGAGGGAGCCACACATAGACAAACGAGCACCTATCTCAGAAAAAGCAGTGTGGTCCTGTAGGCAGTGTAGGGTCAAGAAGCTGAATCAAGGGTTCCTACAGGACCAGTAGATATATCAACAAAAGGCTTTTGTTTTAACCTTATTTTCTTTCTAAGTCAAACCATAGCAATATGGAATCTCAAACATTTTATATGACAAGGAAATGGTTTCCTGCCCAGCTGTGAAGGCAGTCATTGTAAGGTGAGAAAGATTATGAAATTTTAGTAGAGGAAATTAGGCAATCTCAATAGTATAAATGTGGATGGATAGACTTACCCAAATTCCAAATTAATAATAAAAATGTATACCACGACATACATGTTTATGTGTAGGTACACATATATGATATTTTATTTGCCAACAGGTGTTGATCTGAGCATTGTTGTTTCATGTGAGAAGATTAGCACAAGATGAACTGCAGATATATTTCCTTCTCTCATGTATTAAATTTGCTTCATATTAATGCTTTCTATTAGTTTGGATTTTTGGATATGGTAGAATATTATCAAGTATAATACAATACTGTTCAAACATGTTCTAGTTTTGCTTTGTCACAGACACACCCTTAAAGAATTAGACAGAAAGAAATAATGTCGTCTTTACCTGGATTTGCATTATGAAGCACCTTCTTAGAAATCACTTTAAAGTTTCTGTCATGTCATATTTAAAAGTTCTGTCTTTCCATTTAAATACCCCATGCCTCACTCAGATGTACAGGAGATGCAAGCTGAAGAACTATTTAGAATTGATTAAACTTTTTCATTTAAGCATATGTTGCTGGCACTGGGGAAACCTGGGAAATTCTCTCCCAGTAAACACAAATGAAGAGAAAATGCCTTTTCAGTGCTGAATAAAGCACCTGTGCTTTAAGTATGGAGAAGCTTGATTATTTTGCATCCAGTGAAACCTAAACAAGTTGATATTGGAAGCTGTTTCCTTTTGTTAAATAGTTGTCATACTATACTGGCTGTCATTGTTAAATGTGCTCTGACAAAATCTTCTGCAACTCATTGTTTCCCAAGCTATATGGATTCAGCTCTTCAAATCTGTCTTCATATTAGGTTATTCTGTTTAGTTCTAAGATATGCTATACCTGCTCTCTTTTAATTTTTTCAAAATTTATTGCTGTGTCTTCATTTACATATCCTACAGGCATGGATGTAGACAAATCATTGTGGGTAATTATTTTTAATTCTTTTTAATATAGCACAAGACAAGTGATGTATTTGGAATGTGAGCAGTGAGCAGTGGCAGTCTAGCACAAGTAGACACTCTGCTGCATCCAGATCATGTTCAAAAATGCTCTGAATGTCCAACATTATAATTCTTTTGGCTGGGGGCACAAGATTGGCGTGCATATAGATCTGTCTATATGCCCCAAATCTGAAATCTCCTGACTTTGTACTATAAGGGATTACACTTTTTACAAATGACAACTGCATAATCCACTATCAGATTTCTTCACCAGACATAGTTCTAGTCACAAGGCCTACTCAAGTTATTGTCTAAAAACAATAATTGGTCCCCTGCTGCTGTAGTTTGTAATTTTTCTTTCTGTGGGTAGCATGCAAAGGACTACAGTAAATTATCTTCTTTGCTGTTGTATGCTGTATCTCAGTTGTAAGTACAGTGCCAGAATTATGATGTGAATTGTTAATATTCCAATGCTGAGCAGTGAAGTTGATGGAAATCTGGCATGTAGGATGATGGGATTATCACTGTGAGTTCAGTAATAAGGCATGTACATTTTATTGCTTTAATTGGTCACTTTCCATGAAGTAATTTTAGAGTATCCAGTTCTTTATTTTTGCCCAAAGATATTGATGGTCACATGAAGAGCAAACCAGTATCTAGGGGTGAATAATCGAATGAAGCTGCTACAGAGAAGGTGGAGACCTGGTCTAAAGACTTCTCCCAGTCAGCTTTACTGGAAAAAAGAAAAGTAAAATGAAGGAGATTCTCTCGAAGTTTGTGTTTGGGGTCAATTTTTATTACTGATCTGGTGATGGACTAGACAGTGTATCTATTAAATTAGTGTATCTTGGAGTCTGAAAGATTTCTAAGCATTGTTGGAAGACAAAACTGGAATTCCATATGATGTTGGCAAACTGAGGAAATTATGGGAAAATGAGAGAAGATTAATTAATAGGTCTAAGGGCAAATTGTCTCTCTTCAGCAGGAATTAACAGCTCTCACAGCTACTGAATAAGTGGAAATTTTATAGAAATTAAGCTTGAATTTTAAAATTCACAAACTGACCTTCATTACTGTCTTTGTGATGCAGAAAAGTCA
>VRYO01002355.1:30519824-30570618 GCA_009812075.1 Sialia sialis
TTTAAAATTCACAAACTGACCTTCATTACTGTCTTTGTGATGCAGAAAAGTCAAACCTCACACTGGAATACATGTATATCTTAATTTACTTGTAAAAGACACAGATTAATCCTTCTGGTCAATTTGGCTTTGTAGGGCATCAGATGGGAGTGATCCTAAAGAACATCAGAAGTGAAGAAGGGTCTAAGAATTGACCTGTGACAAAGACCAGAAGAATGTGAGGGTTTTTTTTTTTTTTAGAGAATAGTACTCAATGGGCAATGTGTTAATCAAATATAGTAAAAAATACAGAAAAAAGGATGCAGACTCTAAATGCATCATGTTAGATGGTGAATAGCAGGCTTACATGTCAGCAAAGAAACACAAGTTTGAAAAGAGGGAAAACTTTATAGTGATAAACTATGTGGATTACTTGTCTGAGAAAGTTTTAAAATCTTCATTACTGGAGGATAAGAAATATACAACCATCTGTTAGGTATAAAGTATAATTACCTGCCTTGGCAGTGATGGTGTAGGTGTCTTTTGAAGAAACTTGCAGTTCTGATGTCTGGATTTCTCTGTGAGTTCATTTGTTTGCTTTGATTCTAATGGAAAATTGATATTATCAGAAAAGAAATTTTGGGCTTTAGGACTACTTACTGCTTTGTGTGCTTAAAGCCTGAAAAATTTCACTTACAAGTAATATTGCCTAAATTTACATGATAAGAGTTTCTTAAGTTAGGCAGATCAATACTATTATGTTCATCAATAATTATTTAATGTATCTGTGGTAGGCTAAAATCAGATGTTCTTTTCCTTTCAGTATGTGGTAAATTGTGTCTTCCTTCTGAATGACTTCTTTTATAACCATGCCTAAAATAAACACTTTTATCAGCTCTGATGTCTTGGTGGTAAATGAAACATAATGTTAGTATTTTGCTTTTTTAAAAAGGTGTCAGAGTTATTCTGGTAACTCTTGTGACCTTCAGAAAGTTATAATTTGGAAACCACATTAAGAAAGTTAATAGACTCCACAGGCACCTTGCTCTGTGTGTTTTTTGGGTTTCTTACCAACCTCCATAGCAATGGTGCAATAAAGCAAAATTTGCCTCCATGCCTTGGGTCTCATTGTTGCTCTGTGCTGTTCTACGTGGCACGATACTGTTGTGTAAAATGCCATAAACTCTGATTGAAAAGTAGTGTGACATCTTTATCACAGAGAGGAATAGCCGACAGCAGGAGCTGATGGGAATTTGAGAGAGGCAGAGGATTCAGTTTGTTTTCCCTGTATCCTCTGCTGAGGTGGAGATGGGCATGGCAGGGCAGGCAGGGTGCCCTGGGCTGTTTGAGGTGGATGGGACACCTGAAGGAATCCTCTCCAGAATTAAGTGGTTCACCGGCAATCCAACAATTGGCAGCTGTTCTGCCTGCCCCTGGGATGTTTCATTTTTCATAGAGAAAACATATTTTTAATCCTGAGAGGTGCTTCTGTCAATGTGGATTACAGGCATGCTGGAAATGTGTGTTTAGATCAGTTATGGAAGAATTGAGGACTGAAACCCTTTTGCAGAGTAAAAAGGTTTTTTTTCCCAGTACTTGCATACAAAAAATTAATATTGTATACAAAAAATTAATATTTTTAGGCACTGTGACAAGAAATTGGGCTTGGACTGCTAATTATGACTTATGCTCAAATCAAAATGTTCCTTTAGATTTTTCATGGTTTGCATATGTTCACATTTCTGCCCTAATGCATTTTCAGTTCTCCTTTTTATCTGAAATATCTTTCAGATCTGGAAGAAGGAATAATTTCTACCAGGTTTGTTTGTTCCGAGTTGCTGCATTACCTCATGCATTTATGCTGTCAAATACAGAAAATAGTTAGCTCTGTTAGCTCTCCTGGATTCTCATGAAAAGTTCATAGAATCTTAGAATGGCTTGGGTTGGAAGGGACCTCAAAAATCATCTAGTTCCCAGTCCTGTGCCATGAGCCAAGTTGTAAATGAATTTGATATTTTACACAGATGTCAGCTCCATAATAAAGGCAGAACTCTGGAATCAGATCCCTTTGTTGCTGGCTTCAACATCCATTTTAAAAAAAAGAAAATCCCTTGATGTCTTTGAGGTGCCCACTGTCATTACTGGAGGATGTGAGCGGTGTCCATGGCAATACCTGCAGGGCCTTAGCTGGATGCTGGTTTCTGTAGCTGTTATATGGTACAGCCTTTTCCACCTGCATGCATTTTCAGACAAATACGAACGCTCAGCAAATGTAGGTGAAGAAAAGGAGCTAAGAAATGTTTGTGGTACTATATGATGGCGCTTCTAATTTTCCAGAGTGAAATCAAATCTTTATGAAAGCTGAAGTATACCAAAACATACTAACCAAGTAACTCCAAGGTTAATACTGAAAGTTGGATGTTTTCTAGTGGCAAAACTCTGCCAAAAAAGCAGAAATGCAGACCAGCTAAAGAAGCACTTGTTCTGTGAGTAGACTTTTTGGGACAGATACAGTGATGGTTCTGCACCTCCTTGCAGCATAAATCACTTTTGTTTTACAGTTCTGTTCAGTCACTGTTAGTTCCAGAGAGGAGCAGTGTGTCTGGGGAGAGCTTGGGCAAGAGAGCATTATTGAAGGCATATGCAGTACACAAAGAATAACTGAGAGACTCGTTCAAAGATACAACATGAAGTGAACTAAAAATCCTCTTGAACTGCTCCCCCTGAACACTTCTGTTGAGATGGAATCAAGTTGGGGAGGAGAAACAGTGATTTTGATTATGGAAATAACTTTTGCTTTGGATGGGAAGATGTTCTCAATTGAAATGATTTTTAACCACTTGGACAAACAGATTTCAGGATGAAATCATGTACTTATAAATGCTTGTCTGTAGTGAATAGCAGTAGGAAATTAACATTTACATTATGAAGGACTCTTCAAAGAATGAATTGTTAAGTTAGAAAGTGGTGTTGTTCTGCATCAGCAGGGATAGTGGCAGAGAAATGGAAGGATAATGATGGAATATTTACTTGTTTCTGGATGAACAAGTGGTTTTCCTCTTGAGCACAAGGTGACCAGGAACTCTGGCTCCTGTGAAAAACCTCCATGACTGAGAAGGGCAGCTCTCATTAGATCTTTCTTCTGCAAGTTCTGCCAAGCTCCTGGGTGTATTTATATGCCACACTGAGACTGGTAGTCTCAGTGGGGCATATAAACAGAATCAGCCCTGATAGGAATTAATACCATGTACTTCATGGCATGTAGACTGAATTCCATTTTTCATACCACACTTTTTCTAAACCAACTGTTTTCTAGGAGCAGACTGAACCCACTGTAGGCCCTCTGCTTCTGTCTGTAGGTGTTTATTCTGAGGAGCTGGCATTGTTTTGTTCTGTGGATGCAATTTGATGGACAGTATAATAACATTACTCCCACAGTGAGGATGAACAGACAAGGCAATACCATCATGGAATCAGTGGAGGTGCAACCCAGAGGATGGTTGTGGCAGATAGTTTTCCCTCAGAAGTCCTCTCTGTATTTGAGTGTGTTTGAGATTGCAGTTGAGCTTGGTTTCAAACAGGAAGCACATGGCAGCAGGCTGGGGAGCCAAGTCTTATGCTGAGACACAGGACATCAAAGAGGCCACATGCCTGATTGATCTTGTTTTGCTTGAGTCAAGCAACAGAATATTCTTTTTCTGTGAATATTAGCTCATATTTGAGAATTAATTTACTTCAGTCCTGCCTAGACACGTCTTTTGTTCATTTTCTACAAGTAGACTTCTGCAAATGGTGAAAGGATTTTCCAAATCCATAGATTTTAACTATTTTAACATTACTTTTGAGGATGGCAGTTGGAATTTATAATCACAAATGCTAAGGGCAGAACTCTGATTCTCCAAGTCTCAAGGTGAGCAGGCAAAACTACCCTTACTGAGCTCTGACAGGCCACAAGGAAACTTTTCATTTTGTACCCAACAAGATACAGGTCAAGAATTACTTTACAAATATTCTGAAGTAACTATCCTTGATACTTTGCAAACAGCAGAGTAATTTCTTGAATAACATGCAGTGATCTGTGATATACTGAGTGTATTGAGATGAATTTAGTGTTCATATACATAGAAATCACAGAGCTTGAGTCCAAGTGATTTACTTAGGTAGGTTCCTTTTTAAAGGGGGTCTTAAAGAATGAACTATTTTCTGACTCCTAGCATCTCTTCTCTTCCTGTATACACCTTTGCAGAATATTTACCCTTTTCAGGAAATGCAAATTGTCCCACCATTCTCAGTTTCACCTTTCCTCAATTACAATGGAAACTAGGGTGGTGAGAGTGGCAAGTGAGGTCTGCAAGCCCATGGGCCAGTGCTTCACAGCACTTTTCAATTTGCACTGTACAGTGATATTTGAAATATTCTGGCGTTTTTGCAACCAGTTGCTTGCAGACAGCATACCTGATATTTAAGGAATTTGTCTTCACTTTTCTGAGACAGGACAGTAATTTGACACCAAGTGTTCTTATGCTAAAAGAGAAGATAATAGAAAATTCCTAAGCAAATGCAAATAGGCCTTCTCGTCTGTGTGCAAGGGTGCCTGCTATCAGTACTGTTAGTGATGCTGTACTGGCAAGTTAGATTCAATCTGTGCCTAGCATGTCCAGTTTTCAAAGTATGGACTAATGCATTTCTCTCCGTGCTGTTCTACACACTGAATCTTGTGTAATCACTGCCAAAAGCTAAGAATGAAATGAGAAGAAAAAGTAGCAAAAACAATGCTATTATCATGGGGAAAGTAAAGAAAAGATAGGCAGAAAAGAAAGATTGAATGTGCAATTTGTGCTGTGATAATAATTGGAAATGCAGTTACTAAAGGTCACCCATCACCAAAAGCAAATTTTATTTTCCTGCTCATAGACTTTGAAGTGGTGGGGGAGGAGATTGAGGGAAGTAACAAGTAGGGATAGGGTGGGCAGCAGAGGAAGATCATGATTCCCTCCTCAGGACCTTAGATCTTCTAATGACGAGGTCACATACATCTCTAGTAATTGTATACCTTGCAGCTTATTCACTACAAGGCATGAAGAAGCCTCTCTCTTCCTATTTCATTATACTCTGTCTTTGTGTATCTGCTGCTGGAGGGATTGAGGAACAGCAGAATTAATTCCCTCCCACACTCTTCTCTGCCTTTTTACACATTTACTAAAAAAGACAAGGTTATTTTTCTCCCCAAAATCTGTACCTAAAGATTTGAAGAGACAACTGCAAAGCATAAAAGTAAAGCCTGGAAAATCTACCTACTATGTGCATAATCCAAACTGTATTTTCTTTAAGACATTTCATTGAATATATAACATAAATGTTCTTCTTTTCTTTCCTTTTAAACTTGACAGTATGTGTGTAAAGATGTGAGAGCCTGATTGTGATATTACTTATTGTTGTTATTTAGTAAAGCCACAGAGCTGAAATGATAAGAAATCCAAACCTCATAATAATAAGTAGGCATGACTCATGGATTACTCCTAAAGTATTTGTTCCATTAATCCAACTCTACTGTGTGGTTTGAAAGTAATTACATTTTGAATATCAGTGTGAATAACTTAAAGGTTTGGGATCACTTGAAGTTTCTTATCAATCATCAGCTAATACCCCTTACTTATAATTCACATTCTTAACAGAATAAGTGACTCAAAGCTACTTCTTATTTTACTTCTTTTTATAATTATTTACAACTTCCTTTGATTGCATGGTAATATTCTTCACATTTACATTCGTTTGTGTCTTAGAGGCTACAAATATCAAGTTTGTTCAATTTTATTCTTTATTGAGATAAATCCAGAAGTTTCTCTGAGCTTTTGTAATATTTGAGGGAATATGAAGCATCTGAAGCTCTGTTATATTGAATGCATATTTATTTATGTAAAATATGCAAAATATTAGGAGAATCTGAGACAGATCCAAAAACTATTAAAAAAAAAAAAAAATTCAACTTTAGGCGCTAATCAAAATGCAATCCACACCTAGCTGCTGATATCCCCAATACAAGTAGGGATGTGATGTGACTGTTCCTTGTTGTGCTAGATTAGTCAGTTCCTGAAAACACAGTACTGATATGGAGGACAATTTCTGTGAGATTTTATGGGTCATCTGATTGTCATATTTCATATTATTCTTACTAATCTAATGCAGTAGAAGAGGTGGGTTTCTGAACAGGTAAATAAAGAGAGTGCAACTCTATTCCCACCCAGAATATTCTGACTTGGAAGGGGGCCAAAAGGATCATCGAGTTCAGCTCTTAAGTGAATGGCCCATACAGGGGTCAAAGCCACAGCCTTGGCAGCATTAGCACTCTGCTCTAAATTGGAACAAAAGATCACTTCTCCTTCTGGGACAGTTATGCAGCAATGCAAATATTTAGGAAACACAAAAGAAAATTACTGCCATATATAATTTTTTAAAATGTAATAATGTTAATGAAGGTAGGAAAATATTACCACTGGAAAATATTTCCATCCCCATCACACTCCTTAAGTCTAGCTGTCTCAGTTTTGTGACTCTGAAATGCATGAATTCTGGCTGCATGTTAGTGACAAAGAGAAAAAATCATTTCTATACATTGTACATCATGCTGAAAGGGCAAACCAGCTTTGAGGCTGCTTCTCAAACTTGCCCAGAACTTGCTCAGTAAGAGGAAAGAAAAAGCTTTTTAGATTCAGTAACTGTTTCTAGAAAGTGTTTTGCATCTCTCTCCATCTTAAGGTGGCCTATCTTGGTCTCAAAAAATAATGTTCCTGAGCCCAAAGAAAAAACCAAAACAACCAAACCAATAAAAAATAAGCGTAGTCTACTAATGGTTTTACCTAACTATAAAGTGGAAGAATGAAATTTGTCTCTCTTTCTTAAAGTATATTACAGATGACCTTACTGTCCCAACCCATTCACTGTTATTAGATCTTTTCAAAACTGAGATGTGCTGACATCCTGTCTTTAATGCTCTTGTAAATTCTGAAGTAAACACATTTCAAAGACGCTTGACTGTTAGTGTGAAGACAAGGTCAAAGAGTTGGATGACGCATCCTCCTTGTACAATAAGACTACCTATCAATCAGTTTTACTAGCAAACTCTTAATAAAGAAAAGAGATCAGAACATGACAAAAGTGTATCTTGGAAAATATATGTGCATGATGTCCATTTTGGTATCCTTGGAAAGTAGCTAATGATGAGCAACCATTACGTATGACCTAGAAATATGGTTGTCTCCTGTAGGAGAACCTCTTCCACAGTTTATTACTTCTGAAAATTAGAAATAGAATTATGTTAAAGTGGTCTGAACATTTTAAGTAACTAAATTTAAATGTGTACCGAACACATTTAAGTAACTAAAGCAAGATGGCTAAATTAAATTTAAGAATTATTGTATTTTAGTGTTAATAATTCAAGGATGGTAATTTAGAGACATTGAAAAAGTATTTCAATTATTGAAGTCACTAACAATGCATTTGGCAAATACATGCTCAGAAGTTAGGTCATTTTTGTCTTTCAATATGCTGAAAGATTTTGGTATTTTTAAGCTTGTGGTGCCTCTATCTTTAATTTCCCTAAATTTTCTGTAGCACTTTTTCTACAGGGTTAGATGTAGAGATGGGTTAATGAATGGTGATGTTAAATACAGCCTGTCTCGCACTTTAATAGTTGGACACAGTCTAAAGTTAGACAGATGGCCGTGCAAGACGGAATTCCCTTTACCTACTAAGTAAATATATAGAAACAACAAAATTGTGACTTGAATGTTTCATTGTTAATAGCAGGGATATTAAAAATCAGAGAAAATATAAGATGCCCATGTCATAAAGCACTTCAGGTGCATTCCATAATCAAGGAATTATATGTGTTTTTAAGATATATATTGAAGGTTTTTCATTTAGTCATTATCTCACGGTTATAGTGAGAGTTCGTCTCTGTAAAAAGAAAACAATTCATACCTGGAGATCCAGTCTGATCCAGTCTTCACACAAGATACATTTACATATAAATTTACACATATTTATATTGCATTTAAATTTATACATATTTATATATGTAAATGTATCATGTGTGGCGAATTTGGCAATGCTGGGTTAACGGTTCATTGGTTGATAACCCTAGAGATCTTTTCCAACCTAAATGATTCTATGATTTTCTGAGAAGGAGAGCAGATGGCACTCTGTGGTTTTCCATGGGATTTTCCACAAATGTAGGGCAGTAGGCATTGAGTGACTCCTTCTGACCACCTTACTGTTGTTTTCCCCAGTGATAGCTGGAATCTGGATTTCTTTGAAAAAGCTCTCCTGGAGTGGATATGATTTGGAAATAAGAACATCAAATGTATCTTGGTCTCTTCCCAAGTGCATGTTGGGTTTTAATTTACTGGTGTAAGATAGAGCTGGTTTCCAAGTTATGTGTAAAAGGTATTTAATAAAACATGTCTGGTGGAACTAGTGGCTAGAATTTGGGATGTGTGCATTTATTTGTGGAGTAGTTGTGTCATGCTGAGCTTTCCCTGTGAACTGGAGGCTTGACCGCATGTACCAAAAGCCAAAGCTTTCATAGGTTAAATTCCCCAAAGTGAGGATTTAGCATGGAACCAACAGCAGCAGAAAAGGAAAAATAAGCTTTCCTTAGACAAATCTTTTTTTTTTAGCTTGGCTACTTTGGGCAGTTGAACAAGACTGAGCTATATGACTGCAAAATGACATTTAGATAAACTGCTTTTGTGCTACTTTTCATACTTCAAATGTAGAGTTTGGATACAGCTATAATTTCAGACTTCACATCCAAAGATTGTGCAGGCTCTGTGTTGTAAGCACTTTTCTTATCAGCAAATGTGAAGGATTTTTTTGTTGGCTTAACCAACAGTGCTGCCACTTAGGAACTTCTTTGGAACGAGCGCACTCCAAGCAGAGTTCAGTTCTGCTGAACTTAAAGAAAAATAACAAAGCTTTTGGTTTTAGTTCGTGAAGTTGGGGATTCCCTGGAAAATATGCAGTGATTTCCTTCTCTGATTTGGTGATGCTTTGACTGTGTTGGTTGTCTACAGAAAAATACTTTTGATGCACGGTATCTTCAACGAAGTCAAATTATGTAACTTAACTTTTGGTAACTGCTGAATCACAAGTTAAATGATGTTGGAAGGGAGCTCTTTGACATCACTGAATCCAGCCCATTGATCATAGCCCAGTAATCTAGATCTTGTCCAGTTGACTTTTGAGTATCTCCAAGGATGGGGATACCACAAGTTCCCTGGGCAGCCTGTTGCACTGTTCAGCCACCCTCATGGCAAAATAAAAAAAAAAGAAAAAAAGAAAAAAATTTCTTATGTTTAAATGAAGTTTAATGTATTTCAGTTTGTGTCCATTGCCTCTTGGCTTGTCACTGAGTACTGCCAAGAAGAGTCTGGCTCCATCTTTACACACTCACATCAATTATTTCTATACATTGATAAAGTTTCCTCTGAGCCTTTTCCAAGCCAACCAGCTCCAGCTCTCTCAGCCTTGCACTTTGTCATTGGTGATCCAGTCTCTAATCATCTTTGTGACTCTTTGCTGGGTGTACTCCAGTATGTCTGTGCCTCTCATTCTGAGGGGCTGCATTACTGCAGCTGTATCTCAGCAGTGCTGAGTGGGATGGATTCACCTCCCTTGCCCTGCCGGAAATGTTTTTCCTGATTCACCTTGAGACACTGTCAGTTGACTTTGCTGCAATGGCCCTTTGTTGGCTTAGGTTTGATTTCATGCCTACCAGGACCTCCAGGGCTTTTTTCTGCCAAACTGCCTTCCAGCCTGTTGGCTTCCAGTATGTACTGGTGCATGGGGTTATTTCTTCTCAGGTGTAGTACAGTAATTTCACGATTATAAGCCACACCTTTTTCACTGAAGAATCCAGCCTACCCCAGTAGTGCGGCTTATATTCAGGTGCAGCTTATCTATGGACAAATCCCGGTGAAAGGCCAGCACGGAAGTGAGAGCCGACCAGGAGGGCGCCTGGGGTTGCCTATAAAGGCTTTGCTGGTCTATGAAAACTGTTGCAACTTGAGCACCTGACACCAGTTTGTGTCTGTTACTAATTTGTTACTTTGTTACACATGGATCCTCGCTTTTAAAAAATAAAAATGCGGCTTATATTCAGGTGCGGCTTATATATGGACAAATACCGGTCTACCCGGCTACCAGGAGGTGCAGCTTATAATCAGGTGTGGCTTATAATTGTGAAATTACTGTACTTTCTACCTCACTTTGTTGAGCTTTATGAGATTCCCATTTGCCTGTCTCTCCACAAGATATATAACTGATATATCAGCCACTCCTCACAGTTTTGTATGATCTATAAACTTGCTGCCATCATCCCATGGATCTCTTTCCCATCTTCTTGGACACTGTGAAATTTGCTGGCCTCCATCTGCACCTGTTCTCTTGGTGACCTTCAACCACCACGAGGCTCGTGTGAGGAAGGAGCCCATCTCCTGCTGTCCCAGCCTCAGTGAGAGAGCTCAGACACCCCAACAGCCCAGAGCTGCATCCACTACTGGCAGCTCCATCTGAGCTTGAGTAGGTAGGGGAAACAGGAGAACAGGTAATAACCTTCATTCCTGCAAAAGAACTCCTTTTAGACACTGGGTCACTTTTTTCTCTTCCTAGTCTCCTTTAATGTCAGACGAGAGTGTGATTGAAGTTTTCAGCTCCTTCAGTGCTTTGAGATATTTTGAATGCTGAGAATTATTCTGTGGGGTTGTTTCAAGTTGCATTTGAAATTACATCCCGATAATTTATATTGGACCAGGCTTCTGTTAGGGGCAGTTCGTCATCACCAAGTGAACGGATGTATTAGCATGTCACCCTGGTATATATCAACCTCCTCTCCCATAAAGCACAGTGGCAGCTGTGAATGCACTCTTAGTGCAGCTTTCTTTTAAGAAAATAGATCCAGCAAGGCATGTATTCAGAAGATCCCTTCTACCAAGGATCATTACATTACTGTTTTATTTTTAGAATGTTCACTAACATGGCGTGGGAGTGCCACAGCTCCATGTGGAGGTGTTAATGGCCATAAAATTGGCTGCTTCCTGTACTTGTTGCTATGAAGTGTGATCTTAGTTTGGAAACTCCTGTGTAAATGCATCTATTTGTCTTAGGATTCTGTTTCCTAGCAAACCGTGACACAGTGCAAAATGTGCTGCATTTGCTGTGGCTGGCCCTCTTAACCTGTCAGCATAATTTATGGGAACACTTCCCAACACCTTCTGCTGCTAATGGTCTCTCAGAGTCCTGCAGAAAAGGCTAGTTCTGCCTCCTAATTTTAAGAGCCATGATGGTGGCAGTGTTTGTCTCTTTTCTGGATCTATTTTGGATTTATGTCTGGCCAAGGGTTTGAAAAAGCTGCTATTAAAGCAGAAACATCTGCTGGGGTTTTATGTGCTGCTGGCTTGCCAAGTTCAACAGCGGGCCAAACTACAGCTGATGGGCTCAGCCCCCCACAGGTGTCCCTGCAGTTACAGGAGAATGACTATTGGGCTGCTGAAAGCTTTAAACTAACTAACTAACCAAATAAAACCTCTTCAGCAACTGTAGAAGGCTTTTATGGTTGGAGCCATTATCAAAGAACAGAAACAAATCCTGCTGAAGTGGTTGGTTGTGAGTCTCTAAATCCCCTGGTGTCCCTGGTTGCTGCAGCACCCTGAGATGTGCCTCCTCCTGTTCCTACCTGCACACTGCCAGCTCAGACAGCACAGACACACTGTGATTTTAAATGCTCTTAGGAAAACCTGGTTTTGTTTAACCACCTGAATGTTTTCATAATTCAGACACATTCAAGGCAATCTTGTTTGTGGGCAGACATGGGTGAGGCAGATGATTGTATTGACTGTTTTTGAAGGAGAGGAATTCAAAGCAATACTTTAAAATTCCTTCTAAAGGTTTTGTTCTGGTGCAATTGTAGTAACTTGAAATAATCACTCCTTTGACTGTGGGGACATGGGAACTGACACCTTGGATGAACTTGAGCTGCATCTAAGCACTGCCCAGCCTCCATCCCGGATGCGCACTTGTAGTTTCAGAGAAGCATGCCAGAAAACTCACAACAGGCAACAGTCAGTCTCTAAAACATTTATAGAGTCTGTCTCTCTGTATTTACTTATTGTTTAGAATTTTTATCATTTTTAAAAATGTCCAGTTATTCCATTAGTTTTGCCAATCATTTGGCTTCAGGTGCAGAATACCACAGTCAAATTGCTGACAAAACATTGACTTAATTTACCTTTTTATAAAGTGCTGCACCTGGCCATATAGTTCATTTTCCCTCTCACCTCCCCCACAGCAATCATCAAATGGAGGTCAGCACTTCAGCAGCAAAAGCTAAAACTGCTACAATTGGAGTTAGTGAGAGTTCTGCTTACTGAGGAGTGAGTAGAAGACTATTATAGTTGGCAGAGCCCATTGCTAGAGGAATAGATAACTGCATACAAATGTGCATATGCAATTTATTAAATTATTATCAGTTCCCTTTAAATTTTGTAAAAGTTCCTATTCCAACCAGTTCAATCCACCGATTACAAGACAATTTGCTGTTCTGGTCAAAAAAGCACAAGGCCAAGTTCTCTCATATATCCCAACATGTTTCTTCCCTTCCAATAAGCTGCCTGACTGAAAATGAAGTTGTTTCAGAAATATTTCAGCTGTGTTTAGTGGTTTAAATAAAAAGCCTGGGCTATGGGAAATGCCTATCATTTTTCCATGGTGGAAAGTTTTAATGTTCCTTGCAAACCTCAAGAAAATATTCTTGAACCATCTCCTTTCCCCAAAGAACACCAGTATGTGAGATAAGAAATAATTCCTTTATAATTAGTCATTTCCCCTCACAACACTCATAAAAGAGAAATCATACTGGAAGTGATATATGTATGTTTCCACTTCTGGCAATATAGTTAGTAAGCATAATTTTGGAAAACTGAATTTGAGCAACAACGTCTTCTTTTTCCTAAACTAAAAACGAAACAAAAAAACCAAAACCAAACCAAACAAACAAACACCCCCCACCCCAAAACCTCCCCCCCGCAAAAAAAAAAACCCCCAAAAATACTCCACCAAAACGAAACCAAACTTTTTTTTCCAAAGATGGTTGTCTACATAGGTGAAAGGAAGTTAGCATTACGTAGGAACCGCTAATTTGTTTTGTAGGTAGTAATTGAATAGTTAATTAAATAGTTAAATCTCTCCATAGCAAATCTCCCAAATGCTCCATGATATGCTCCATTCCTTGCTGAGTGCTGGACTTGCAGCTACTGAAAGTGAATCTACACAGGGCTGTTTCTGGGGATAAATGCCTGCATACTGTTAGTTACACAATACATGGAATTCAGGGAAGAAAGTGTGGTAAGAAATTGATCTTTCCCTATTTCCCACAATTACATTCCTGTTTTCTACTCCCTCATGTAAGTTACTGGAACTGGTTGTGGGAAGGGACTGTAAACAGCATTACTGAAATTATCCAAAAGCAAGACTTCAAAACTGTTAATCTGACTGTGAATTATTTCAATAATATAACAAAGACTGGGGTTCAATGGTTGTGGGGGAATTTTTAATTTGCCCCCAAGCACCCTAATGTACCCCTGTGCCTCCTGAGCGCAGCGTGATCCAGCACATGCCCCAGCTCTTCCACGGCTGCAAAACTAAGGAAGAAATAACCCAGAGATTTTACTTTTTGCAAAAGTAAGACATAACCCTGTCTTGCTGGCAGTGTCTTGTCTGCTTTGTCACTGTGACACTGCTTGTTTCATGGCTGAGTGGATTCATCACAAGTATCTGTGTACTGCAAGCATGGCTACAGGCTGTACCTTCCAAGACGTACTGTCAGCAAGTGCGGTGTGTTGGTGATGGAATTAATGCACCCAGGCAGTAGTTTCGGAATAGGTGTCTGACCTAAACTAACACTTTCTGAGAGGGAAGGAGATGGCTGCAGCTAATAGAGCTAATGTGATGTTTTGTCAGCCTGTAGAATATAAAGGCTAATTGTTGGAGCTGCGCAGCAAAGTAATGAGGAGCTTGAAAATGTAACTGATAAGCAGAGTGATTATAGGCTAATGAGCAGGATGTTTGTGGTATATTGAAGGACTAATGAAGGGCTGCAAAAGAGAACTGTGATGGTATACAGTGAGACACGCAGAGTAAGAATCTTTAAAAACAGATCAGAAATGAATGTAGTGGATACTAAAGGCACAATTTTTACAAATGAGAATCAAGTTTCGATATTCAGCAAAATTTAGATTGCTTTATTTTATAGAGACAGAGCAAATAGTGCTGGGGAGACGTGAGGGGTCACTGCCCACTCCACACTCCATCGAATCTTGGTTTGCATCCTCTTCTTATAGTATGGTCTCTTGTTGTAATTAATAATTTTTAGTTTTTTTTGCTGTCCTAATTTTGCCAGGCAAGCGATGGTGGCCAAAATAAACATCTGTGTAAAGTCTCTGGGAGTCAGTCCCATAGATAACCATCTGGTCTTGGTAGATAAAACCAGCAGAAATTGGGAAGTTCTGGTCTTCATAGATAGGCAGTCATTGATAAAACAAAGGCAGGAAGTCTGATTTTACAAACTGGTAGTAGATACAAATTATTTAGAAAGTATAATATTCATAACAGGGGGATTTAAAACAGAATGATTTAATCATATATTTTCCTCTATCAAGTGTCCATGCTTCACTTCAGATGTTAGTATTCTGGTTTATACAAACCCCAATTCTTTTATGATTAATACTAATCTTTTATCAATTATCACACAATGCTGCTCACTACTGGAGTTTGAGCATGTGTGTCTATGCATTGTGAAGAGGAAGCAATTAACCTGAGAAATGCATGACAGAAGATACCAGTAAGAGAAAAAAATGGTATTTCAGTACCTATTGTATAATTCATGTATCTCCATCAAGTAACATACCCATCTGTACAAAGAGCCCTGTCTATCACCTTCTGTGTTCTCTCAGGAGAAAATGTGGTTAGTTGCTATACTTGTGTGAAGTGTTGGGTCCAGACAGCTCTGAGACCGGACAGTTCCTGAAAAACATGGACTTCAAAATACTTTTCTCAAAGGTAATTGCAACATCAGGGTTAGAGATTGCAGCCTGGAGCCCAGTCAGGCTTGGTACCATGTGCTGTCAGAGGACCCAGCTGTGCACATTGCAAAATAAGGTCTTGTCTTATTCATCACTGTGGCATTAGCAGCCAGAGCTCCTGAGGAGAGATTTGACTCTCTAAAGTCACCTGCCATGGTAATCCTGGCTTTTACTGTTGGCTACAGAGGACTGGTTTTCCCTCCACTGTGGCCAGTTGATTTGGTATGTTTAATGCTTTGAATTAAAGCCTAGTTCTAGAATATGTGATGTTTATGATCCTCGAGTCTTCACTTGATGCAAATGCAGTCTTTTGGGTTATGTTTTACTTCCCCTGCAGAATTTTTTAGGTCAGCAATTTGCAATCAAATATATATGGACATTAATCCCCGTAATTATTGGCAGGAGTCTCTATAACTCTATAAACGCGAAGTTGCACCATGTCCTGTACACAGCAGAGCATTACAGAATGGTCAGTTCAGCTAAAACAGTAGCTGAGATTACCAACAGCTCTTAAAAATATCTATGTTATCAAATATGTGATCAGTATATGATATCAGTAATTGATAAGTGAAAACGGGACATGTTCAACTCCAGTGTTTTTAGGGAAAAGAAGGTAAACCCTCTATTGCCTAAATATGAATCTGCTAAAATATTTATATGTTACCTCTTGCCTACACCATTGATTCTTTAGGATAAAACTGGATTAAGGAAGAAGCATTTCTGTATTTTTGGTTTTGGGAGGAAAAACGTGATTTACAATGGCTCAATTTCCTGGAAAGTAGGGAGCGATGTATTTCCAAAAAGTACTCCAGCAAAGCTGATAGCTGATTAGTAATCTGTTAATTGGATTGCTGGGTGTTAATTGGATTGCTAGGAGTCTAGTGGTCTACAGCCTTTGAAGAAACTTTCATCTGCACGAATTCCTTAATATATGAGTTGAGTGTTGGAATCCAATGTTACAATGTGTTTGTTCTTTGAAGAAAGGCTTTGGGGTTTTGGGGGTGTTTGGTTCTGTTTGAAAGGATTTTATGAGGCTAACCAAAGTCTCTGCAATTTCCACATTGGACGTGTAAAAGCACTTGAAGACTTCTGTGCTGTTTAAATGAAGAAGATGAGTTAGTTTTCCTCTTCTTTAATGATGTTCCTCTGGTTTCTTCCCTTTCAGTTGGTTTGTCCTGGTATTTGTTGTTGGAAGCTCTGATGTATCTGTTTTAAATACTCCATCAGCCAGTTCTTCATTACTCTGCTGTAGTTATCTATTTTCTTTACAGACATTTGAGGCATAGTCGACTGTGCTGTCTCTATTACTCAGGTGAGGGACCAGAGCACAAAGGAAATCCTACTGTTAGATGTAACTCTGTCACAGGGCAAGAGCCTAATGTAATTTCTCCTGCATTTTAAAGTTCATGCTGTAAATCTTGGACTGTTCTGCTGACTGAAAGGAGGCAAAGGTGGGTAGACAACATTTGCAATAGAGTCTGGCGAAAATTAAGTGGGAGGCAGTCAAGTGAGTTTATGTACAGATCCACTCTTCCTTGATTCTCTCATGTGCCTCTCAATTGAATATGTTTTTCCAACAATTTACTAATTGTCTAAGCCAGCAGATCTTTTGTATTCTTTTCTTTCAAAGACCTTTTTTTTTTTTTGTTTTACCAGTTAAGTAACTCATGAGTCATTTGAAATCTCTTCATTGTTGTCTTCCAGGATTTTAAGTTAATGGAACTTGTACTGTATGACTCATTTGACTGGAATGAATCTTGAGTTAGTCTTCAAGAAGAAAAAGTGGAGGAAATCTGATGAACGTGTGTGTTAAGTGTTCCAACCATTCTCCTTCTAGTGTCTCTCTTCATTAAAAAAAAAAAAGGAAGGAAGCTTTGTTTTTTTGCAGTTGATGTGTTCTATGAGTATTACATTTGATTTGGGAATGCAATTTACATCTCCAAAAATCTTCATTAATACCTTATTATATTAATTTTAGTTTTTCTTATATATTTTTAAACCTCTACTTGTAAGTATAACCTGGAAAAGCAGCAAACAATGAGCAATGTTGAATCATAGGTGTGAGTCACCAGGGGAGAGCTGTATAATGATAGTGAAGTTCAGAAAGCAAACATTTGGTTTATGTCTCTTATGGTATCTGCCAAATTTCTGGTTTTTTCTATATTTCTGTTGGAAGATATCCAGATCAAATGTTTAGGTATGGTTCCAAATTATGTTAGACTTAGATATATTTTAGGTCAAATCTAAAAAGTTACATTTTTGAGGATGAGACCCAAATTTACATAGAGCTTTGGGGCTTTGGGAGTTTTATTTCATCAGGGTACATTTCTCTACCACTTGGAAGTTTTCCCAACTGTTTTTTTTTTTTTAGTTCACAATATTAAGCTAAAAAGACCTAATTATGTCTGTGCTGTAATATCATTGTATGATTTTGAGGACTTTTGTCTGAACATCCTGTTCTTACAGTGAGAACTGATTTTTTTCCATGAAGGAAAAAAAAATAAAGAAAACTAGCACATTTTTCATCAGAAATATGTACATTACTTCCAAAGAAGCTCCTACCCAGCCACAAGCTGTCAGGCTCAGCTTGTGTGATGTCTGCATCAGTATGTGAGTAATCATGTTGTCCCATAATCCGTTCTATCACCTGAGTACTGGAAGATGTGTTTCCTGTGAATTCTCCACTGGGTTTTGCTCAATGAAGAAACATCTTTGTAATCTGTAGCCCGTAGTGCACAGATGGATACCCAGCAGCAGGAAGCAGCCTGTGCATAGCTTGCTGTTCCCCCTGCAATGTTTCACATGAAGCCAAAACTTTAATTAACTGTGTCCAGACCACTTTGAACTGCAGGTTCCCTTCTGTACACTTCTTGCTCTGGTTTACGGAGTTCTGCTGTTGTGCTGCCACTTGAATTAAACCATGGTATAGGAGGAGGTTTTGCTCTTCTCATCAGGTACATGTGTATCCTCTTTCCATTATAACTTCAAATTTCTTTCCATGATTTTTAGGGAGGAAAGAGAATATGTTTATCTTGATAAAAACAGATTACGCCTGTGGGGTTTTTCCATCGCTCTTGGCACAGAATGAGTTTGGTTCCTAACAGAAAAACAATCTCACTAAGACTGGAGAATTGTAAAGGGCTCCTCCTTTCCTTAATTTTGTATAAAGTACATTTTGAAACATATATTGAAATAGGCCTGCACTGGGATCATAGAATTCATCCTCCCCAACCCTGTCTGTAACTCAGTAGTACAATTAAAGGATATTATGTTCTAGCTGCATGCTACAAAATGTTAGTTCTTTATATATGCAGAGTCAAGACTTGGAAGTTTTATCTTAGGTGGAAAAGTCAAGGTGGCCTGTTTTCTCTGAATTATTGTAGATTCGGAAAACCAATTATTTTGCAGAGTACTCCCCCTTGAATGATGTCCTTGAGCTATGTCCTCCTGTGTGTGAATGTCTCAAAGAGTAGCTGATATTCCTGGGCTCTCTCAATTCTGGGCTACAGTAAAAAAGATTTGGAAGGCAAAATTCATTTCTCCATAGATCCGCTGATCATCTTCCAGTCATGGTCTTCCTGCTTAGGCATGGTGTACTTTTCAGAAGATACAGTTGCTTATTTTCTCAGGCTGGAAATAGATTTTTTTTTCCTTTGAATTTGCTAAAAAATAATTTTTCACTATATAATTTTATTACATTTGTCTGAAAATACCATAGTTATCTTAGTGCTCTCTTCTTGTTAAAGCCACGTTCTTTCTTTGCAGTACTTTCTATAAGTCATGAGAATTAGAGGGGAAAGTTTTGGACTGGAACTTTATATCTTGGAACTTACTTATCTCTTTTGGGCTTTCTGCCTCTACTCTTTTCACATATTGACACAGTTGCCATGGTGTCCCTCACACAGTGTCACTCTCCAGTGGTCCCATTGTATTAATCCAGGAACTGCCTCTTCAAAGTAAATTGAATCATCTTTAAGGTTCAGAGAATTATTTCAGGATGTTATTACTGGGCTAGCCACCGACCTGATATTCTTCCCTCAAAGAGAATGGACTAGGTTATATTTCCATCGTGCATACTTGTTCTGCATGGTTTCAGTACATCTGTCTGAAGTTGGTTTTTTAAGTCTTTGCTTTAATTTCTTTCTGTCAAATACCACTGGCAAATTAGGTTTAGACTGTCCATTCTATTCCCCTTAGAATTTTAATTAGTTCTGTGCTGAATGCTCAGTTGTACACTGCAGTTGTATGTGTTTGGTATCGACATATTTGTTTATCTAAATTGAATTGCTATGATTTAGTTAATTTTCTAATGCATTGATGTATATCTGCAGAGAAAGCAACATTGTGGGGGGGAAAATTCCTGGATCAAATCTATTCAGATAATGCGATAAAATGGTTAAACTCTCACTTTTAGGCTGGGAGGATGGCCTGGGCCTCATAGTCTCATCACCAGCTGGCTTTTTTAACTGGTGGAGAAGGTAGAAAAAGAAGGTAAACATGAGCCTTTCTTGGTATTCCTTAGGACCTGTTCCAGACATATCACAAGCCCACTATCCCACGGTCTTGCTGACGCCAAAGACGTAGTGAGGCGCTCCATGACAGCAGCTCAAAGCTTCTTTATCTTGTGGAAAGCTGGATTGGTGAAAGCAAGAGGTGCCTCTGACTTCACACAACACGCCCTCTGACTTCAGTGACATTCTGGGTGGCACTGGGACGTGGGTGGGGTGCTCCTGGGAGCCTTCTGTGGGCACCAGCCCTTCAGGAAATAACCCAGTGCACATGGCTTGGAGGAGACCTCAGGCAGTTTCTTCTACTCAAGGTGTACACTCTCAGGCAGGTATTTGTTTCTTCACTGTTCTCTCTTGTACTCAGTCAGGCTCCTACAAACTTCAGCAGTGCCTGTCCTGGATGAGGAGCATGAGGCAGCAGAGCCTGCTGGGGAACCATGAACGAGGTGGAAAGGGGCTGTAGGGCAGAAATCCCTGCACAAGCAGTGCAGTGTCACACTGGGAGGGACATCTTGTCTTGGTTCTCTTGGACATGAGAGCTTTTGAATGCTGCCAGTTGTTTGAATGATGGAGAGTTCCTGGGCTGGGTACCTTCAGCCCTGCTTGTTATTTCAGGGAGAGAAAAGGGAATACAGAGAGAAGACCTCACACCAACTCTCTGTCCTAGGGAGTGATTCTTGGTGAAGGAGGGGCATGTGCCTTAGATGTGTCCGAGTCCCTTTCCAAATGCAAGATGAATAACTGGAAATATGGAGAGGGCATATGGTACAATTTGATCCTAAACAGAACAAGCAAGGCTTCATCCAAAGTGATTTAATTTTTGGATGTGACTTGCTTTGAATTTCTCTAATTTTTCCTTATTCTAACATTTTATTTGTCTGTTCTTTTTATAATTGACATTTGCAATACAACTTCAGAGTATGCCTGTAATTTTTCCTGCTGGCTTTTCAGGAATATGGAACAAATTCTGCAGAGTGCCCACATTTGAAATACTCATGGAGATGTGTGTGTGACATACTGATGGCCAAATACCACCTTTCATGATTTTTATTCAAAATTTAGTGATCCTCTGAAAAAGAGCTGGAGGGGTGGATGGGATACCTTTATTCAGTACTAATTCTGCTAGAGGTCTGATGTGATTCTTCCAGATCTTGGGCCAAATTCTTTTCTTATGCAACAGCAAGCTCTGAAGTCAACTCTTCTTCTTCTGCATAGCTGAGGAGGTGCTGTTAGTACTTGCCAATGAGCCTGTGCTCTTCACAGCTCTTTTTTCCACCTTGTGGGTGGTGATGGAAAGGTGTACATGTCAGACTTCTGTCACTGCACAGAAAAAAATAAACTAGCACTGCAGAGAACTTCAAAGAAGAGACAGAACTACCCAGGTTTTTTTTCAAACCTAGAACCTAGTTTTCTTAATATCAGTGGGTTTATTTTAACAGCTAATGAGCACTGAAAAGAACAAAAGGATGGCAGAGAAGCATTGAAAATGGACAATGGCTGCACAGAGAGGGATTTTCTTTGCAGAGTTTCAATGCTGAAGCCTTTAGAAGAGAGTACTTACAGATGTTTGATTTCTTTCAGGTCTTCAGATTTTGGGACATTATACACAAAGTTGAATCTACAGCCTGGGATTGCCACTGTTATTGACAATTTCTACATTTGTTCCACCAACAAAAAGAAGGTATGTGGCAAAAAAAAAAAAAATTGTAGTGCAGGTGAGATTCTGCAACTATTTGAAGAGTGTTTTACAGGTTCTCAGTATATAGGAAACTGATTTTCACAATGGTGAAGATCACCTTTGGCGCATTTGTGACATACAGAAGTGGGATATTTATTGTTCCTGGATAGTTCAGACAGAAAAGAAAATACCCTGATGGATATGGAAACCTTATGAGGTCATATGACTCACATGACTCCTGTAAATCAAGGCTTCATAGTGTTTTCCATGCAAATGAAAAAGGAAATTCTGTAGGTTTTCACATATCCCAATAGATTCTAGGATAATTCTAATAAGAGTTTGAAACTCTTCATGCTTAATGCACAAGATTCTTTGCATGTTACTTAATATAAAGTATAGGGATTGGTAGGCTGTCATTGATAATTATGTTATCCTGTGTAGAACCTTGATTAAATAAATTTTTAAAACCCCTCTCCTTGAAGATTTCTTAGGAAATGTTTCTGCATCATTACTAAAAAGCAAGATGCTTTTCCTGGAACCTGGGAAGGTTAGGTGGACTTTATAAGTGAGTACGAAATCGACCCACTGAGTGTATTTACAATGGATGTTACATTAGAAGCAACAGGAACAATGATTATGAGAAAAAAAACCAGTAACAGCCTCCAAAGTGCCTGTGATTTAAATGGCAAGAATTATAAAGTACAATGGGAAACACAAGCACAGCGGGGCTTTCATGAAATAAGGGTCTTTTAAATCCAGTGTAATACAGAAACACTGATTTCAGGTAGAGGCCACTGATTGGAAGAACAATGTTTGTTGTGTTTTTCCGTCTGTATTGCTTAATCAAAAATCAGTGGAACTCAGAGAGGCTGTCTCAATGATTAAGTGCATATTGTATTTCTCTTGAAATTGTCACTGGAATTTTGTGCCCAAGCTGTGCTATGTCTGAGATTGGTAATATATTTCTAATCTACTGCAGAGCCAGAAATTATTTTTTTGTTTCTTGAGGTGGAACTGCCAACAAGCACAAAGTTTCTTCAGATTGTGTATCTCAGATATGCAATCTGCTGGTGGTTTCAAGTACAAAAGAATAAACCCAAAAATCTTTACCCATCTCAGTTTCTGGAACAAAAGCTATAAGGATGAGATGAATGAGAGCCCCATGGAGGATCTTTGCCAGCGCAGTCAGCTACAATATCGAAGCCTGCCCAAGCACAGGGGTTCAGGGACAATGTGATAGTGCCAGTTGTGTGAAAAAATAAACAGCAGTAAGATCACTGCTAACTTTCAACCCTAAATGGCACAGCAGTGCTCACGAGGACCTTCATGTTAATCCTGTCTAAGAAAAATCTATATTCTGCTGAATTTCACAAGTCAAAGTTCTCAGAGATACAAACCCTGATTTAGCACTATCCATTCTAAATAAATATCATATTGAAATCCATCTGATACAGAAAGTGCCTTTGAGTCAACATAAATATACTACTTTTCTGAAGATATTTGCTTCTTTGAAGATGTTTATTAGGATACAAACAACAAAAACAGCAGAGCAGAAAGGATTTCTAGTGCCTTTAGATGGCCAGAGGGAGATGCATTAATGCATTCAAATATACATACACAGATATGTAGCACAAAAATAATAAATAAAAGCAGTGGGGTTGCATGCATTAGCCAATGACTTCAGACTGGTCTGGGAGGTTTTGCAGTCACCTGTGGAAGGTGAGAGAAAAGTCTTCATATTTTAAGAGCTTTTGTCTGTTATAATGGGAAATTTTAAGTGCTGGACCTTTGATTAGGGAACTAAGACTAAGTTGATCTCCCACAAGTTATTTGGGATGATGGAGGAATGTATGTCCCTGTTTTTCTATTTCATCGCAGTTGCACAGAATAGAATATTTAGAACTCTGATTCCCTTTTCTGAGCTGAGAAGAAGTCTCACTTGTTCTTGATGTTACCAGACTTCAGATCATTACGGTGAGAGTTTTCTTCAACCAGTTCACATCTTTTAAAATGTGCTGAAAATGGAAACTGGAGTGCTGACTGTGTATACTGGAACTGAGCATGCACTTTAAAGCATAAGTATTCCCATGCTACCACTTAGAATTGTGTGTGACTGGGAAAATACATGAAGGCAAAGATAAAATACATTTATAAGGATTTTTAATATTTTGCATATTATAGTTTTCTGTGATTTAATTTCATTTAGATGTTATACTCTTCATTTGTGGAAGAACAGATACTGCATATTTAAAGGTCATCATTCTCACCTCAATGTCATCAGAGCATTAACCATGCCTGATTTAAGTTCTGTAGAATCAGGTATCTGGTCAAGCTCTCCCTCTCTACAATCAAGGGAGATATGTGTGGGTATCTCCAGGCAATTCATGGTGTTAAAATCATAGTTCTTTGTTCTTATGAGAATAAGGCTGAATTATCTTGTAGAGCTCTCTGTATCTGACTGTGTGATTGTTGTGGGTTTGAACAGAATCAATCTGTGGCTTCTTGCAAAAACATACAAAGACATGGGTCATGGTTTAATGCCAGCTGGCAATTAAGTACCACACTGCCATTGGATCAATTCATCCACCACTTCAGGGTCTGTGGATTCCTCTCATCAAGTCCCATGGACTTGTGCACGTTCAGGTTCCTTAGATGGTCTCAAATCTGTTCTCCTCCTACCATGGTATGTTCTTCATTTTCCCAATCCCAGCCTCTGCCTTCTTTGATTTGGGTGGTGCGACTAGAGCTACAACTATACCAGACAGACCAATGGACTTGTAAGTGAGCTTTATGCAGTAAATGGAAAATTGTACTGGAAATTTTCAGTGAATTACTCTAGTTAGCATTTTCTTAGGATGTATTGAAAATAATGCAATTGATGAAGAAGTGTTTTAGCAGATCCAAAAAATAAAACATCCTTTACACACAGTACTATGTGGAGAAGGGATTGCACAAAGGCCCCCACAAAGTTATAAGGTAAAATATAGGAATGTTGGGGACTGAATTAGCTGGAGGAAGTATAGAAATAATTTCTAAACCCCACTACATTCATTCAAAACATGGCACATTCCATTTCCCCCTTAGCCTTCTATGGACAAGTTGTGATGAGGACTGTTCATAGGCTTAGGTTAAGAATCAGGAAGGGGTATCAAGGTCATGTTTAGACAATCTTTTGACAGCTCAAGTAAATTCATTCACTCAGTGTCTTTTTCTGGCTGAAGGCAGCAGAACTCTAATGCAGAAATTGTGTTGTTGCAGTTACCAGAGGACTCAAGCTATGAAACCTAGTTTTGACAAGAAATGATGTCAAATCTCTGAGGGTAGAGCTTTGGAGGGCTTTGCTTGTTACTCTGAATGGACCTTTCTGCTGAAATCATGGGATGGAGGTGTGAACTGTGGCTGTATTGTTTGTAAGGCAGAGTTGAATTGCAGTCAGCCAGCTGCACAAGTAGAAAACATTTTCACCTACCTGCAAATGACCAAGCAGGATCATAGATCATCACCCTAAATGCTATGAAACAGCAGAGTAATAGGCAAGGTCACACTCTAATTGAGAGTTCACGCTTCCTAAGGATGCATTAATATTTGGCTTGCATTCTGTCTGGTTTTAGTGTAGTATAAACCAGCAACTAAAGACACTGATATGGTTTTGGAAAGCTGTAGAGTAGTGAAGGGAGGTCTGCTATGTAACTCTCTATGCTAACTTCTCTGTTTGAAGCACTTTTTCATTGATCTGTGTTATAAAATAGCCTTTTCCTATGCAGCATGGAAGTGTTGTGCAGTGATAAGGAAGGTCCCTGCACTTTAGACAACAGTATTGGTGTAATTATCTCCTTTTCAGTAATTAGCACATCCTGATAAAGTCAAATGGTGCAGGAAACCCATCATATACAATGTACAGGAAATAATTTGCTTTGTGTTCTCTTTTTCCTAACCAACATTTTAATTGTGACTCAGTGGTGTGATGTACATGGTTTATAGAGCATAGGATTAGGGCTTCCATAGTGTCAATCTGGAATCAGGTGAACAAAATAAATTCTTTCTGCTGAAGAAAAATATTGGCAGAATTCAGTTTGACTAAGCTAAATTATCAATAAAATATTTAAATTTTTGGGGAGTGTATATGCTGTTACATGTTTAATTTTATGTGGTGTTGCTGGGGTGGAATTGAATGAACACGCTGATTTTTTTTCCCTCACATTCTGCGCATATTTTAATTTTAATTCATGCTAATGCAATTGGTGTATCCATCCTTTCGTTTATATGCTTTTGGAAAACAGGCAGCTAAGCAGTTTATATTCAGGCTTTTGATATTAAGAGAAAATAAATGTTGATTTTGCATACACTAACTTAATAGTTAAATGGGTTGAACACTTACATTTCCCAGCTGTCACAATAACCAATAGCTGCATGTTTTTCCAAACTAAAAGGCAATGTGGCAAACATGTATTCTTGCTTGCCAAACAAGGCAGAACACTTAAGATAGTAATAATGATATAGGCTTTCTTATACACTATTTTAACTCTTGACAATTTAAATTGTATGAATTACAGTTTGCAAAAGAGTATTTGCCAGAGCTATGAAAGCATTTCCCAAGATGCAATTGGCTTACGCAATGTCTCTAAGCACTTAGAGGTAAATGCAGTCCTACATCATTTTGACATTTGTCTTTCAGAGCAGAACAACTGGTTGTGGAATTTGTCAAACTGCAATATGACTACATTTACTTTTAAATTCTACTTGAGTATCAGTTTCCTTAGAGACCATGCCAGAACATCTGCAAATATAGAGAGTAAAATTATCTTACACTTTTACTAGTAGTTATCTAAGGAATATTCCTTTCAATAAGGTCAGTAGTTTCTTCAGGAACATTTCCCTGTGAAATTACAGAATATTAGTTTGCATGTTGAGATCTCTACCATGATGTGTTCTTGCCTTATAAGCAGTGTCACCATTCGGTTTTATTCCAGTGATGCACCATCAGAACACTAATGTGACCTGACTGCATCATTTTGCTTAAGACTTAAGTCCATGACTGTTCAGTTTGTTTTCCGATATTCCAGATACTACCAGAAATATGCCCAATAATTGACTCTTTTTTTTTTCCCCCACCCATACTTTGCTAGTTGGTAGATTGCTGTGAGAGGCAGTCCTGGGCAGAAATCCAAGATTTTATGCACACACAATTGATGAGCAGTTGCTTTGTTGACCACCAGGAAGCTGCTAAATGCAAGTGGAACTCAATAGGTTAAAACAGTCAGAGCTTTCATTGAGCTGTTAGCTGAAGTCACAGACCACAGCAAAGGTTCATCCAGCACCATCAAACCCATGGCATCCATGGGGAGGATTTGATGGATGCTGTTTGATGGGGTGTGACTATGAATATGCACAAAAAATAGGATAAAGCTTTGAGAAACAGATTGGAACTGTTGAAAATTAAAGCTGTGGATGAAACAATGGCTTGGGATTATTAAAGAAGTATTTGAATTATTTACTGGCTAAATGGAGGGTTGGAGCCGTAGCTTTCCAGCTGGACTGATTTCTGCTATGGTTGAGAAACCAGGGCTTTTTCACACTTTGTATGTAAACAGGGCTGCATAAAAAAAATGTAACTCCTATGTCATTGTCACATTCCAACTCCTTGCAATCCTTTCAATAAGTGGAAGGTAGGAGCAGTGTTACTGTTCTATTTGAGAATACCCTTTTTCCTAACCAGTAGATTATGAATGTGTTTTCCTTCATAGTGTGACAGAGGAAGATTTAATCTAGTTTTGTTTCCATCAAATTGTTTCTGTGTATTTCTCCATTCTGTTCTTATTTGTGCAGAGCTAGAAGGAATCCTCAGCTCTTGTTGATCATGACAGACTTGTCTTTGAATACCTTTTTGAATGCATGCCTACTAAAACATTGAATCATGCAAGCTGAAGCTGCCTCTGAAACTTTTTGTGTCAATTCTCCTCTCGGAACCAACAAATATTCTATAGTCCAGCACCTGAAGTACACTAAACGCTGAAGTACACCTGAAGTACATTAAAGGCTACACTTCATATTAAAAAACAAGAAAAGAAAGCAACCCATGAGAAACAGCCAAGCCAACAAACCTGACTAACAGTACAAGTGAACAGTAGAACGCCATGACCAGCATGAAGGTTTCCCACACTATATAGGATAATTGCTCATCAGGGTGGAAGGTGTGTGAGCTAAATGGCTGCATGCTTGAACAGACATTCTGTGTTATTATTCTATCCTAGAATTCATCTGATGCTTAGAGATCTCAATTGAAGTTTTTGAGACTGACCTTCCACTGTGATTTTGTAGCCTAATGTGCAACTTCTTCATTCTTTTGTGCTCGTGCATACGATTCTGAGGAAAAATAGGCCTGCCTTTACTATATGCTCATTATAAATGCTTTTGTTCTGTTTTTATGAATGTCCTGTCTAAAACTCATTAGTCATAAAAGCACACCAACAACTACCAAAAAGACGTAATGTTAAATTAAGTTTACTGTAGTGAAGCCAAAAATAAAATGACTAGTCAGTGGGAGTACAACATAAAAAAGATTTATGTGAAAATGGAAAAGACCTCCGAGCAACTGTTAAGAGACCATTGTGCATATGATTCTGCACTTGAGAGACATCTATTTCCCTCCCAGTAATTCTGGAAAGAGAAGGATTCCAAGCATCGCATTTTCAGCAAGGTTTTATTTGCTATTATGATGAGCAGGGGTCATTGCTCGGAGAAATAAGAGCAGTCAATCAAGAGCAGAATGCAGCAGAAAGCAGGTCTGGAGCTGCCCTCAGCACCTGGGGGAGGGTGTGCTGCTGAGGGGATGGCTGCTCAGAGGGAATGGGAATGAGCAGTATTCCATCCGGGGGTGGTGAAGATCTGAGATTTTGATTTGCTATGTCTAAAAGTAAGGGTAATTTTGCAAAATTTAGACCAGATTGTCATTTCAAAGCTCATTATTGTTTTAAAATGTAGATTCTTAGGCCAAATTCTAAATTTCAGCCATATGCAAAAAGAAAAATAAAAAAAATATATAGAGGGGCTGGAGGTTCGTGGATTTGCTGTGCAGGACACCAGCCAAGTTGTGTTTCTCTTGTCCAGCCTGCCCATGTGCTCATTGACCTGAAAGTACTTCTGAAATCCTTCTCTGCTTGAGATAACCACTAAGAGAACAAATTCAAATAATCAACCACAACTGTCTGCAGTAGATCTCTAGATCTAAGTGAGACCTGAATGAGGCTTTTCTCCAGCATGGCAGAGAATTTCTTGTGTCTTATCAAAAACTACAACAGTCTTCTAACAGTAGTTACGAGGATCACGCATACCTGTTTTTTAAGGCTATACATTTCCACCTGAAATGTATCCTGAAAGATTTTGTGATGCAACTTGCAGAATTAAATATAACAAGGAGGCAAATCATAATGTATGGGATAGTGTCCAAAGGAGAAGGTGTCCATGTGGAGAGTGAATAGAGAGTTACTTAATCTGCATGAATTTTTCCCAGGTAAAACAAGAAGGGAAGATGTGCTGCATTAATGGTGGTGAATCTTACTTAGCAAGAGGAAACAGGAGAAAAGGTAACTGAAAATAGGTAATGGCAAAGGATTGGTAACGAGCCTCTTACTGTACTCAATAACTATTTGGTTCGTTGCCAAATCTGCTTGGATGAAATGGGTGCAGGTAAGTCTATGGAACAGAGGTTTCTGTAGAACTGGCATAGGCAAGAGGAGAGTTTTCTGTGACTGATTTAGATTATTTGTATCAATTGCAATTATCCTGTATGTTGAGATTACTTTTGTCTAATTATTTACTGAACATCACAACCTGCCAAGAGGCTGTATCAAGTTCTTCATGCTGCAGAAGGAAAGAAATTTGGAGCTCTTTCATCTTAACTCAGAGTCTAACAGCAGGAACCAGTAACTCCATGTTAAGGAGATTATATGAAAACTGCTAAACTGTATTTGACAAGAGTACCATTCAGGATGTCTGCAAGGACAAGCCACACCTGATTATAAGCCGCACCTCCGGATAGCCGAGTAGAGCACGGGATTTGTCCACATATAAGCCGCACCTGAATATAAGCCTCATTTTTTTTTTTTTTAAAGCAAGGATCCATGTGCAACAAAGTAATGAATTAATAACAGAATCGCACCAGTGCAGGGTTTGGTGTCAGGTGCTCAAGTTGCAACAGTTTTCATAGACCAGCAAAGCCTTTAAACACAGCCCCAGGCACATTCCCCAGCCGGCTCTCACTTCCGGGTTGGCAATTCACTGGGATTTGTCCATAGATAAGCCGCACTTGATGATTAGCCGCACTACTAGGGTAGGCTGGATTCTTCAATGAAAAAGGTGCGGCTTATAATCGTGAAATTACTGTAAATGTTTGCTTACCTGTTTCTAATTCTGAAATGAGCTCACTCCCAGTAGCCACAGCACCGTGCAGCAGTAGCAAATGTCTACTGAAAAAGCAGGACCTGTGTGGCAAATGCATTCTAATGCAGCCTGCACCCATGTGTTTGAGCACAATCAGCAAAAATTCATGCAAAGATAAAACAGAATTTTAATACATTTTTTTCTTTCACACACCCTGTGTGTTTCTGTCAGAGAAAGATTCTTCCTCTTGGAATCTGGTATTTCACATTCAGCTAAGCCACCCCTGAAGCCTTCTTGATGTGGTCTCTTTGGGGCTCGTCCTAGAGACAGATTTTTTCCATCTGTGGGAGTAATGCACAAGGTTGCTGCCATCCCTTCATAGCAGAAGATTGCCATGAAATGAATGGAGGATTTTCCTTAATAGTGCATGCTTGGTTCTGAGGAAGGATCTTCTGCAAGCTTGTTTGTTTGTGTCTAGTAGGTCTCTTCACCATTTTTTAGTGGTTTTTTTGTAACCTTTCATCACCTCTTTCAGCTTTTCTATTTCCTAATCTCTTTCCAAAACTCTTTCTGCTTTCCTTTCTTCCATTTCTGAGCATTGCTTCTTCCTACACCTCACACATAGATTGTGGACCAAAATACAGCTTTTTCTTTCATGGTTATAATTAATAGTATTTAGAAGAATGTAGCTAATTGTTTCTATTAAAAAATCACAATATTCTTGGGATAATAGTAATAAATCTGCTGACACATCCTTGACTATCATTCTTAAAACAAGTCTCTTCACGGGTGGTAGGATGGTTCAGTCAGGGAGCTGTTAGCCAGGAGACCTGACATCAGTCTCTATGACCTTGAGCAAGCCTGAGCCTCCCCTGAAGCCTGACTTCCTATTGCCTCATACCCTGTAACAGCATCTGCCTGCTGCAAAACCACTGTGACATGACATGATTTGACAGCCTGCCTTGAGATCAGATTGTGAGGTAAGGTTTTGCAAAAAGTGCCGAATTAGTCTGGCTTACTTTCCTTGTTTATAAACTTAAGACCATAATACTGAAGTCTCTAGATCACCTATGATCCCTAAATAAGTGCTAAATATTTTTATGAACCCATTTCAAGACAACTGCACATTTTTCAGGTGGTTTTTGTGTCACACCCCTGCAGTATTCAACAGCCTTTTTAAGATTTGCAGCATACTGAAAATAATTGTTATAAATATGTTCTCATGTTTTAAAAGATCATTTAGCACTTATCGGTCATGGTTGGTTCAGTACATAGGTAATAATTTGAATATGTTGGTAATATTTTTATTCTCACTGAAATTATGACAGTCAGCTTTTTGCCCCAAATAAAACAGGATTAATTTTTTGCTGCCATTTCTGGATCTAGAATTTACAGAGATATTATTTTATTCTCAGTCCTCTAAAAAAAATTAGCAGTCTGGATCTTGAAATGGATTTCAGATTTGACTAAGATGCTCTCATTCTTTTCTAGAAGAGAGGGTGTAGGATGGAAGTGTGTCAGGGAGCACTGAGGAATTGCAGGTGTTTCTCTTTTGAAACTCGGTGCCAAAAATGGACAACTGCAAGTTGCATAAAAGCTGTGCTTTCAGTGTAACTATGACCACAGAAATTGGCCTGGCATGCATGGGAATAGTCAAATATTTTATATCAATTTAAGACAGTAAATGCAATGCAGCAGTTTTTTAGTGCTAATATATGTCCTGTTTTTTTTGTTCAGCCATACCCATGAACTATTTTTAAATTTTTTTTTTACAGAGTGCATCACTCTATGTGTAAATGCTTTTACAATTTCTTTGCGATGCAGTGCCGGCTGGCATAAATTAGTGGGGTTTGGCTAAAGATTGCAGTCTGTCCATGAGAATAAAAGTGTCTCACATTTAGTTTTTTTCCGTGGGCTCCAGCAAAGGCAATGGCTCTCTTACATGCTGCTATTGAGGATTTCAGGAATGCTTCTCTGCTCTGCTAAGTCCTGTAGCACAGGAGCAGGAGATCTAGGTCTGTATTATTCTTTTTATATATTTGCTATGTATGTCTCAGGGATTCAGGGTTTGTGCTGGGCTTTGGGACTTCAAGGAAAGGCTCCTCAGAAACTCTCACATGCTGTATATTATTGTGAGGTCCAGCTGTAACTTTTCACTTGACTTAGGCTGACAAAGTCTATAAAAGTGTCTGTTCTGGACTGAAATTCCACTCAGGAGGTACTCATGTATTGCTTGGTATATTGCAAGACCATATTAAAACCACTTGTGTGCTGTACTCTGCCATAAGATCTCAGAATTTTATGTGCATGTGGATGACTTGGCGTCTCCTGTTAATAACTTTGGGAATTCTGGAGAGGTTATAAGATTTCCCTTTCACAGATGTGGAAACAGAAAGATGTAACTTGCATGGGAAAGAAATTAGAGAAATTTATTAATATGCCACACATTTAAGCCAGTCTCTCAACTTGAAGGCTAGTCTTAAAAACTAGTCTTTTCCATCACAAAAATATTACATTAATTAAATAATATGCATTATTGCCAGTTTACAGTGTGGTTTGGGCTTTTGGAAGGCCTATCAATATTATAAGTATCAGTAGTCAAATATTTAAAAGTGTATTTTGATGACAAAAAAAAATCAGAAAGGTTATTATTTCCATATCAAAGACTGAAATTTAGGAAGTATTTTCAATGGTAAGATCATAATTAGCTGTAAGAGGGATCAAGTAGATTCTATAGAATAAATTAGATAAAATATTAATGTATCTGTTATCTAAGATAAAGTATCTCTAAGACTAAAGATGTGACTTCTGAGCCAAATTTCTTAACTTTGTTGAAAGCTCTTCTGTGAAGATAATGAGAGTTTTAAAGATTTTCTACAGTTTTTGAGGCAATTTGAACTGTGTCTTAAAAGACTTATACTCAGAAATGAAGAAGAGTTGAATTCACACCTTAGTTCTAGGTGCTTGGTCAGAAAACATTGCTCTGTGTTTCTGCACAGTTCACAGAATTCAATTTTTGTTAACTCTTATCTTCTATCAACCATATACCATGTGCAGTACCATTACTATATGGCTGTATTAGGAAAAGTTTGGAAATGTTTACCAAGACTTTGAAAAATTCTGGAAAAAAAGTCTCGACTTCCAAATTAAAATGCTTGGAAAAGTGTTGGTGGAGCTAAGATAAGGAAAACCAATGAGATAAAGTTGAATATTTTGTTTAAGTTGTCACTCTTTTAAATGTAGTGCTTTAAAATTATGTCAAGGTTTACTTATAAAAATAACAAATTCTCCTAATTAAAATTAGCATTTGGCTTGGGACACTAGTCAGAATTAAAGCGTGTGTTGTAAACATTGCCTTTGCCACTTCAGCATTTTCTGGACAACATTTATTTTTTTCTGAAAGGGCCCTGACATTTTAATAGCCTGGTAAGTGCCAGAATCGTACACATTTTTTTACTCTGATAGCTGGTGAATTTTTGACTTACATAATATTTATAACTCTGAGTTTACCTCCAAGCTATAAGGGATACTGCTTTACTTATATTTTGCAAATTTTTTGATTCATTAGTAAGGGCATTATCTTCTCTCCCCTTTTTATTTAAAGTAAGATCTTAAGAGGCAAATTCATTAGGCTGATGCTTGCAGTCTACAGATGACACTGCTCTGGTTTTCTATCTCGTGTTCAGTGGTCCATGATTTAGGTTATTGCCAGTTATTTATCTCTTTTGAACATTTTTGATGGCACATTGTTTTGTTTGTGGTGGTTTTTACCATTTCTCTTGTCTGCTCTCTGAGTAGAAACCACTGCAGCTTGTCAGTGGTTGAGGTTGGACACTTGGCTGTCCCTTAACATGACTCTGTCACCCACCACATTTAAGGTATGTTCAGAAATGTAAGTTAAATATACAGGAAAAAAGAGACAGTCTAAGTCTCAAAGTGTTCATGATAGCAATAAGTTTATTTAAATATCAGGAAATTATGTCGTGACAGAATGTGAGTCTCCCTTTCTATCTTCCTGCAGCTTCAGCTAACAAAATTACTGCAGAGAACATTACAGCTGTAAACTGCCAGTGACATCTACTGTGGCTTTTACCAGAAATCTCAACAAAAACGTCTATTCTCAAGGCTGTAGGCATTTTTAGTAGATCTTAGGAAAATTAAGAATAATGTTAGAATGCACAGTAAATTTTTAGTTTACTTTTTAATCCAGTAAATATATGTTGATTGCTGCACACTGAGATGCTATTGCACTTCCCCCTTGAAGTTTCCAGCCTATTTTCATTTCTTAAGGAATTGTAAGCATCAGGAAGAAACCTTCAATTTAGGCTTGCCCAGCTCTGTTGTAGTTTATTATATGGTAATTCAGAGGTACTCCAGTTTGATGACCTTTCATCTAGGGTTGTAGTTTAGCAGTGCACAGTGCTGCAATCTGGCCTTTCACGTGTTTTGAGTATTGATTTTTCAGAGAGTAAGAACTGCAATAGTAACCTGGGGAGGTCTGGCATCACTGTGACCTGGTTTGCTTTTACTCCTTGTGACTCTAGTCAGCTTCTGGGAGCAGTGGGCTGATGGAAATGGCATGTCTCTCCCCACTTTGCTTTTGTGAAAGCTCCAAAAAAAGGTGTTTTCCTAGTGTCTCTTCCTCTCTCTTTCCATTCCAGCTTATTCCCATTACAATTCTCTTTTTGTCCTCCCACCCTTCCAGTTGCAGATTGACCTGAATGGGACCTGTCACCGTCACCGCAGGAGCAGCAGCAGCATTCAGCTCAGCCTTGCATGGACACTGCTAATAACTACTGCACTTAAAGTTGAGGGAGTTCTACCTTGGATGAAAAATTGCACATCAGGTGCAGTTTTGGTCAAGAATCACCTCCAATGGGTGCTCTGCTTTTGGAGTGTCTTATCTCTTTCCCTTGGACAAAGAAATGTCCTGGCATTATTTTCTTCAAACGTCTATGTAAACTCCTTCCCTTTCTAAAACTTTAGGGTATGAATCCCCAGTTCACACTGGGGTGCCATAAAACCACAGAATTATTTGTACCTTTGAGATTATCAAGACCAACTGTAAGCCTAACGCTGCCAGTGCCACACTAACCCATGTCCCTAAGTGCCAGGGACATGACTCCCATAAAGGGGTCATGAGGGCAGGACCTGGCACTTCCTCCTTGTTAAACTTCATGGAGTTGACTTTGCTCATCAATCCAGACTGTCCAGATTCCTTTGCAGAGCCTTTCTGTCCTCCAGCAGATTAACATTGGTGTTAACACCCAGCTCTGTGTTATCTGTGAATTTACTGGGAGTGCACTCTTTTGCGAAGACTAACTGGATCAGGAAAACCTGGTATTCTGTGATTCTATGTTCCCCCCATCCAGATCACTGATAAAGATGTTCATGGTCTGGATGAGGGGTTGAGTGCACCACAGTGAAGACTGGATTCCAAATTAAATAAGTGTGATGATGGTTGTTGCGAGAGTAGTTCTGTGTGAAGAACCCATGATCTGAAATGCTCTTCATGCCTAGGGAATGAGAGTATGAGCAGTAGCGCCACAAAGGGCTTGAGCTGGTGACTGATGTCAGAACTCGACGTTTCTAGAACAATGTCACCAGGCCTCTATGTAGTCTTGGATATACTTTCTCAATCTAAATCTCTTCCTAAATGGAGTTCTCTTATGGCAATGAGGTTTCGTACTGACTGTTTCAGAATCCAAACTATTGTTAATGTTTGTTCATCACATGTAATGGTGGGTATGCAATATTTACAGTCTTTCCATGAGTACTGCTGTTTGGAATAGCAGTCACAACTAATTACCTCAGCTGCTGCTTACAAAAGCCAGCTGAATTATCATGCCTTGGTTGGAATAATCTAGCCTTGTGTTAGAAGTATATTACCCAGTAAACAACAGGCAGTTGCCTGTTTGCAGACACCTCACTCATTTCAAAAGTCTCAGGAGACAAAATAATTTATTTCTGTGGCTGATTCCCAGAGCAAAAGAGAAGCTGTTTGTTATCTGAAGTAACAGGACAGCATATGCTTCACTGCAGTGTGGCTGGCAGCCTAGAGCCCTGAAAAATATGTTCTTGTCTTCAGGGGAGCACAGACATCAACTTTGTGCATCTCAAGAGGTGTTAAAACAACATCTGATGAGTCAAGTTGCAATCAAATGAGCCTTGCTAGGGAAGAGCTAGCAACATAGACAAGGTTTTGGCAACTGCCATTTTATCTTTGCCTTTTATAATCAGAGAAAATCTACTGTGATTTCTTACAAATTTTCTTGAGCTTTACAATAAAGAAAGATGTCCTGATCTATTCTCTCTGTCACCCAGCTACCTTGAAATTTTAACCTCAGAAGTGAAAACAAAAAGTTAAAGTACAGTTTGTGTTTTAGCTTCTATTCCCTTACCTATTAAAAATTACAGAATCTGTCATCAAAGACTTCCTGAGTTAGTCACCCATGGAAACTGTCTATATTCTGGAAGAATAAATTGCGAATTTTCATTTTTAGCATTTTTGAAAACACTTTGACTGCTAGACAATTATCTTGAAATGTCAATTCTGCAGATTTATGTAGTCCTCAATTTGTTATGTTTGTGTTCAGATATGCCATTCCATCTGTCTTCATGATTGTAAGATAGGTGGCCATTTGGGCACTTAAAACTTTGTATTTTCTGGTAGAAGACATCAGTGATGCCCACATTTTTAGAACACTCACCCTAGTAAACAAGGACAATTGGAATCATTAATGGTAAAAAAAGGCAATCATTAAAGGCTTTTTGCACCCAACAGCTTGCAACGCCTTTGAAAAATAGTCCTTATATAAGATAAAGATGAAAGGTGTGTGAAAAGGTTTTCAAAGTCTATATGTTTCTAGAAGGTCAGGCAATTTCATCACCAGTCTTAGGCAAAGAGGAGGGATTTCATTTGCTGCCGATGAAAACAGCCCCAACAAAAGAGGTAACAGTGAAATCTGTGGAGGAGTTATGTGCTCTGGTTGGATCTGTAATTCCATTATGCTGAGCAAAAGGAGTTTCACAGATGAGCCTGAAGCATTGATTCTTCTCTGAAAGAACAGGGAAAGGGAAACTATACTCTACCCAGATTTGTCAGGCTGACGTGGGAAGCACAAGGTGGTTCCACAACATCTAACAATGGATGATGCACTCAAAGAGCCTCAGCTGGGACCATGACACACTAATTAACAGAGAAATCCATGATCATATCAAAGGCTCAAATTGTTCTGATCTTCTGGAATAATTAACAGCTTCACCTTGTCCACCTAGTACCAACCAATCCTTATCATGGTGCCATGCAGTGCTCTTTCACATCCACCTAGGAGCAATTGCAGCACAAGGGTAGATAACTTGGAGACCTGATCTTTACATTTTGCTTGTTCTCAGTCAAAACTGTTGTGCTTAGTTTCCTACCCTATCCTTTGCATTAATTTGGAATTACTGGTTCTATTTGCTGAACAGGCTGTAAGCAAATGGGGAGAGATGCCTTGGGTGTAAGGTTTCTCATTTCTGTTTATTTTTTACCTCTGAATTCCTCTTTCCTCACAGAAATTGTGTTTATAATGGAAATTAGAAAGGATCTAAGTAAATCCTTTCATCTCCTCTCTGCTTGCCATGTTGAGGAATTATCACCAAAAGTAGAAACACTGACCTTCTCCTAATTCAGAAATAATAGAGAAAATTAATTCAACCAGTAAATATTATTTCAGTTTATGTAGGACAAAACTGCTTTGTTGTGCTGTACCTATTACATCCATGGGAATTGTCAAATTAGGATGGGTAATAATTGCCTTGCTGAATGATCTTCTATTTTGTTGGTAAACATGCTGTTTCATGTTTATTGCAAGGTAACAGAGAGGGTTAATTTACATGGCATTGAATTCTTTTGGCATCTTTATATTAATACCTGATCATGTTCTCAGGAAGAGTAGTTTGACTGGTTAATGGGTGACAGTGATTAGTAGGTAAAACAGCATAAAGAAATCTTTTGAATATTTTTACTTCTTTTTTTATTTATTTTTTTTATTTCTCTGTTGCTGTAAGCAACATGGAAGAACATCACAGGCAGTGTGTTGCTCCCAGTGCTACTACAGGATCAAACCTAAGTTTGATAAAATGTAAATTAGCTGAGTTTAGTCCTGAGGATGTAAATGAAGGGGCATTATCAAAATACTGTATAAAACTTCTGTTATATTTCTTCTGCCACTTAATTTGTCATCAACCTTCTTGAAACATCAACCTTTAGTCTGTCATTAGAACTGGAGTGTTGAAAATAGTTTCTTAATTGTTCTATGCACTAGGAGTTTATTACCAGATTATATTCTTATGACACAGATTATATTTGGAGGTACATGATATACAATATAAATATGATGTGTCACTAAAGTTCATCCTTGATTAAGATTTTATTTTACTTTCCTCTTAACTAGGATTGACTGGATCACAGGCCATTTCATTTAAGAGACTGTATGTGAGAGCTTTGTTGATTTTTAATTTTCTTCCATTGATTTTCAGCATCCAGAGAGCACTTGTTCTCTAATGGCTCTCTGTGTTGGTGTTTGCTTGCAAATTGAAGTAAAAGATAAATGGCTTTCAGGGTAATACCTCTCCAAGGGCTTCCACTTGAGGGCTGGTGGCTGTTAGCAGAGCTGCATTATGTTTAGAAAAGTTCTGTGCTTAACAAAAGCATTCTTGAGTCTCTTAAGTATGGTAAAATTGTTGTAGGTCTGGTGTGACAACAGTCTCTAGCTGCTCTATAAATCTTTGCAAGGAATAGCCCATTTGTCCACATTTTTTCCATGAAAGTAAAATTCTTCGCACTTTTTTATTTATTTATAGGAATTTAAATATTTTCCTTGCTCGTGTTTTTCCCACAGCAAAAAATTGATTTTTCATTAAAAGAAAGGAATAAAAGTTGCTGGTATTCACTTAGCTTTAAACAAGTATTTGTGCTGAAATGCAGTACTAAGTTGAAAGTTTTGGCCTGCCTATTGGAAAACAATATTTTTGAAATTACTATAAATTAAATTTCAAAATCTTTGCTTGCTTAGGAAAGTTAATCTCACCAATAGCATAAATTGCTTTATATTTGTATATTTCAAGCCTTCTTGTACACTGTTGCTAATATAAATCATTGCACTGAGCAATAAAGTTAAGTCTTATAACTCCTGCTGATCAAAGGGTCCTACTTAACACCCTTTGCCTCTTCTGACCAAGCTTTATTATTTAGAAAAGACATATTCTTATTCCAGGCTTGTATTAGAAAGCCATGGAAAAAGAAGTGTGAGGCTCTAGGAGCTCCAGGGAGATGATCCAGTGGCAGCATTTCTTCCCATCATCTTCACTAGAAATGAAAATGACTGCCATTCATTGCCCCAGAAAGTCCAATTTTGGTGTCAGGTAGCTCAGTACATACAGCTTGTACACAGAGACTGCAGTATGTGTTGTCATGCAAATTTAACAATTGGGCTAATAATTTTTTTTAAGACAGTTTAGTTGTTAAACATATATTGCTTGTATAGAATCCATGTCTTTTTAATTAGGGTTTCAGCTCTTCAAGTGTCCTGTAAAATCAGTAAGGACTTGGTTTAAGGATGTAATACATATTTGTTACTCTCTGTTTTTCTTGCTACTTATCAAATTAAATTCAAGCAGCTTCAGCAGTCATCTAAAGTAAGGTTCGTATTCAAATGTCTTGATCGGGACTGAAACAGCTTAACAAACTACCTGTTAGCATGTGGGTCTGAGAAATTAAAGACTCAGTCTGCAGCAGAGAGAAGCTACAAATCCTGGGCTCTTTTCCCTGTTCTGCTATTGTGTCATTTTGTATCTCCAAGATGAACATTAGTACAGCCTCAGCAGTCTCCTTGCCCTGCAGAGCATTGGTCACAGTTTTATCAAATCTGAAGAATTAACCTCTGGATTTCAGATTGGTTGCTGTGTTCTGTTAGAGCTGGAGTTTAAGCTGTTCATGTTTGGCCCTAGTAGATGATGCTATTGACATCAGTGCAGTGCTTAGGGTTAAGCATTTGCACAACTGTATTTGGGAACTGGGGAATAAAATGGAATGTGCAAAAATTACAGTAATCTCACACTGATAAGCTGCACCTATTTCACTGAAGAATTGAGCTGATCCCGGAAGTGCAACTAATCACCAGGTGCGGCTTATTTATGGACAAATTCAAGTGAAATGCCAACCCGGAAGTGCGAACCAGCCAGGGAGGGAGCTGCCACGGAGCTGCGGCCGAGCGGACGGGGGGCGGGTGGGGGAGCTGCCACGGAGCCACTTTGCCGGCTTTGCATGAAGCCAAGCCGCTTTGCCGCCGCTGTGCTGCCACTTTGCCAGCTGCTTTGCCGCCTTCGCGCTTTGCTGAGCCGCTTTGCTGCTGCTTTGCCGCCTTCGCGCGGCCAGCCTGCCGAGCCGCCGCTTTTGAGTGGTACGGGGAGCCACTGAAGCCAGCGCTGGGGGTGGGAGTGCCGAGGCCTGCAGCACGGGGAGGGTGCCTGGGGCTGCGTTTAAAGGCTTCGCATGTCTGTGAAAACTGTTTGCAAATTGAGCACCTGACACCAAACCCCATGATCATGCGATTCTGTTACTAACTCGTTACTGTTTTGCACATGGAGCCTCACTTAAAAAAAAAAAAAAAGTGCGCTTATCACCCAGTACGGCTTATTTATGGACAAATTCCGTGGTCTTCCTGGCTACCCGAAGTGCGGCTTATAACCAGGTGTGGCTTATGAGTGTGAAATTACTGTAAGTCTATAGTAGAGGATTGGGAGAGGAACCTCTCCATATCTTAATTTGTAAATGAAGAGTACCTTTTTTTTGCCCAAAAAAATCAAGTCTCTGTTTTACAGCAAAATGCAGTTTATCTGAAGCCTTCTCTTAGCTCTTTTTAAAAAAAGTTATAAATTGCTGATGGCTGTGTGTGTCACAGGGCACACAGAAATCTTTTGCTGGAGGCTTTGTTTCAAGCTTGTGGGGCTTTTCCTTCTCAGTAGTCAGGCACATTACATCAGATGTGCTTTTGTTTTGTTTCTTCAATGCAGCTTTCAGGGTGACCTCTGCTGAGATAAAAGGACTAAAACCACTGTGGTTTTTCCTGAAGCAACAACTTCCACAGAAATTCTGCATTGCCCTGACAGCAATTGCACACTTCTAAAAAGAAACCAAACCAGACCAAGGGCAGACCTGCAGAGCCACTACCTTCTGTTCCCTCCTTCATTGGTTGTGAATCGGAGCAATGTTAAGTCTTGAAATACAGTAGTATATGTAATGACCATAGTAATGATTGAGAAAAGGCACTGTTGTTTTTTTCTTGAGGAATTAAAAGAGTTTCATATTGTTGCTACGTTCCTGGTCAGCTGTTCATTGGAGGCTCTTCTGGAAGAGCTTGAAATTTAAGCTGTATCTTCCCTGCATGGTTCAGTGCTTTTTAAACTCAGGCAAATGTAGTGTGAAGGGGTTTGAAATTCTGCCAATAGTAAGAGCTGGATTTAAGCTACTGTTATGGAAAGCACCACCAAAACAGGGAAGATGTCCAGGTTTAGACCACACAGAGGGGACACAGCAGCTGGTTTGTATTGGAGGGATACATATGTGCTGGGGATCTGTCCCAGAGACTCGTTTCCCAGTGAGTGAATTTAAATATGATTTTAGGCCAGCACAGAGCTCCAGAGATAGATCTTCTCCCTCTCCCTCCCTCCTAAAAAGGGAGTGCAGCAAGTTGGCCTTCAAGGAACTCTTCTTACAAAGACCACATTGTAACCCCCAAATGATTGAAGGGGAAAGATAGCCAAGGGATTTAAGTGAAATAAGTCCTGATATTTCTTTTGTTTGTCTTTCAAATAGTGTCTGATGCAGCAGGCTTCTTGCAGGAGAGGCTTGTCACTGTGGAGGACACTGTGGAGGAGGCTGGCTGCTCTGCTCATGCTCTAGGAGCCCTTGCTCTGTAGGGATGCAGCAGATTTTGGCCAGTGTAGGGTTGGGTGTGTTTACCTTTGTGGAGCTGTGAATGGCTAATTTGAAAGTCAGGGAGAAGAGAAGTGAAACCTCCATCTCTTGTGAAAATCACAAATAATAATCTCTGTTGGGAAGGTGTCACGGTTTACTCTCATTGCAATAGAAATTAGGAGGTTTTGTGAGTGATATTAGACCATATCACAATCCATAAATCAATCCATGTTCTTTGAAATGGAGTGTGGGATGTGAATGTGTGCTTGTGTGAGTTCATCAGCAATGGACACCCTAGAGCATTTCATGGGAAACAGCTCAGAGTGATAGCAGAGACTAGTCCTGGAATAAAAAATGAAAAAAATTGTGAGTATTTTTCATGATACTTCTTTTAATCAGATGACTAGCAAGGGAGTTGAAGGAGGGCACTGGAGTGGGTTGAAGCTGGAAATCAAGCCTTTTTATGGAAATTGACTCATTAAAACTGCCTGCTATACAAGGGCAACTGTTTTTCTGTGTACATGATATTTTTTAAATAATTGAAATATGTTTCTAAAAAAGAGCTATACTTTTCAGTTTTCTTTTCTTTTTTTTCCTTTTTTTTTTTCTTTGGTTATGTGATTCATGAATGCCATTTTAAAGTAGACTAGATACCTTACCCCAGAATACCTTGAACATATCTACTTGTTTTTTTGCTGGTCTGGTAATGTAACCAACCTGCAAAATAAAGGTTTATTTCATTACCTATAGATAAATTACTAATTTGGAGCAGTAAGTAGAAATGTGGCTCTACAACACAGCATGCATTGTCTGATGTTGATGAAGTAGACTCAAGTAGCTTGAAGCTATTTCCATTATTTAGAATACTTTATATGATCTAGTACCTTTTTTTACAATATCTTTAAAAATATTTTTAAAGTAGTTCTTTCACTTTGAACCTTGTCTTATACCTGAAACAACAGACCTTGTTACTGCATTTGCATATCGGTTTGGGGAAGCTACTTCATTACTTACCATAGTAATACTGTCATCTTTTCAACCTTCCTATTAATTCTAAAATTCAAGAGTACTGTTTAGTTTTTATTTTCACCACACAGAATGACAGCTTTGGCTTAAACAAGCCTATTCAATTTATTCCAGCTTCAGTATTTGATGTCAGAGGGGCAGCTGCTCCCTGTGGGATGGGGAGCCCAGAGCCAAGGGGAATCCTGTGGTCACTGAGGCAGAGAATGCCAGGCACATGATGGTGATGAGGCTGCTGCTGAGGAGGGGGAGTCAGCCTTGACTGTGGCTTCCCCACAGGGTATCTGTGAGCCTCTTCTTCCTTCTCACCCCCAAATTTTTCGCAGTATTTTCAACCCAAGTTAGCTGCTGTACTAACCTCAGAATTCAGCCCCCAGGCTGGTCAGCTTGAGCAGGGGTCTGGGGTGGAGACCTCCTGTGGTCTGCTGGGTTTCTGGAGTGACTGAGTGCCCCACATATTCAGAATTCAGTTTCATGGGTCTTCCAGTCAGAGAGTATGATTTACTTAATGGGTTTTTATTTTTAAGTTGTTTAACTTAAAGTCAAAATTACATAAGACTCTTTTTCATGTAAGATGAGTGGTGTGAGTTAGCCCATTTATGTATATAATCTGGTTTTATACTGCAGAGTCAAAGACACCACGAGAAAAGACAATGCTGTGCAACCTGGAGTATAAATCCTTAAAATAGATCCTCTGAGTCTTGAAGTCACGAGTTTCACACAGCTCACTGTACAAAAATATGTTGGTTCAATCCTCCAGTTGGCCAGAATACCCATTTTAAACATTTATTTATAATTTCTTTGACATCCTTTCTCTTTTGTAAGTATCTGAGCTAGATCTTTCAAGGTTGTAGCATTTCCTCCCCCATCCTTCTCTGATGGGACAAAAAGATTGCTCCTGTCCTGGCCCTGGAACCTGAGTGAGACAAGAATCACTGCCTTGTTAGGCTGAGAGCATCCCTGTTTCTCCAGGGATGGCAAGCCATGCTGTTGTAAGCCAGACGACCCAAGTTCACTTGGTTTGGTGGCATTATGTATATTGCTCTTGTTTCTTTTGTCACTTGGCTGACTTTTTACTTTACAACCCTCCTGTTTTGCAGTCTAGCAGCACGCTGGAGACCTGAGAGGGACTGGTGATCTATTGTGTGGGAGTTAAGGGAGTCTGAAGTTGTGGTTTGCTGTTCAGTAAATGCTCATCAGCTCCTATGGCAGATGCCATTAGTTATGGTTTCCCTTTAGGCAAAAGGTTTTCCAGCTCCTTTTGTAGAATAAAAGAGAAAGTGTGCACATGGAATACTCACCCCTCTCCTCTGCAGAGCCACCCCTCTCCTGAAGATTATTTTCTTTTTCTGCATTATTTATTGATGGGTTGTTTTTTTTTCAATCTAATTTTGTTTGCAATATGTTTGTGTAGGATGACTGATTTATGCCTTTCACTTCAGGTGAAGTTAGACAAATTTGTGTAACTCATGGTGAAATTGCATATGAGGTGCTGGAATGCAATTTTTTGTGGAAAATGATACAGAGAAAGGTGGACACCATTGAGGTGGGTCACACTTGGTGTATGGCAGCATCAGGGATTGCTTGCAGTGTGCTGCTTGCAAGCCAATTAACTGACAGTGTTCTCAATGTGTGGTTTCCTAGGCATATATCCTCACTGTTGGTGCATGAGCTGCTGGGTGTTTGGCTGTGCCTACAAGGTATTGATGGTAGAAATTTATAAGACTTTATTTTTTGTGAAGTCTTTTTAAAGCAGACAAGCTGTGAGAATCTGCATCATGCCTGTAGACAAAGAATGCTCTGTACAGAGCATCTGGTGACCCCTTTCAGCTCTCCCCATAAACCACAGAGCACCTACAGGTGGTCTTTGTGTTGGCATTTTCATCAGCATTGCTGCCTCGATCAATACAACTCAGATTTACTGATTACGCAATTCTCTTTTTCCAAGACAAACAGCAAGTTTGTAATTGCTCAGTGTGCTTTATTTTCTAGCACCTATATCCAACCACACCTGTCAGTTTGCACATGTCACATGAAAGGGTTCAGATCACTTCAGATCTCTTTTGTCTCCCCCTCTGTTGTGAGCTGGTGGACTTTCTCCAGCAGAAAAGGAGAAACATGGTTTTTAGGATCTGAGCCTTTCACTGCAGACTTCAGAGCAGTGTCCATAATGTGAAACAAATGTTTTGAGATTTTCAGAGAGCACATTCTTAAAGCTGAGTGTGCTACCTTAAAACAGAGGACTGTCTCAACATAGCATACTAAACCTACAAATGAATAACAAAATTATTATAGTGTGTCTAACTGATCTATTATCACTGATTTTAGTTTTATTTCTGAATACAAACATATTTTTTGTTGTTTCCAAGAATATGCTTGAAACTGGGAGTTCCATTATGTGTTATTACCTCTATAACTGTGTACCTGCTCTTTTCCTGTACATTGACAGACATGTCAGTCTCAAGTTTTGGGAGTTTTAAGTCTCCAGTGCACGTTAAAACTCTAGGCTCAGTGTGAGTGTTGGGCCTCTTGAGCAAACTACATGCCAGTCAAGAAAAAGCAGTAGTTAATCAAGCCTGTCTGGATATCTGCAAACCTCTGGGCTCCATGTTAATGGCCAAGTCTCTCAAAATGCCTTTTTCTCCCTTGGTAAAGCAGTTATTTTTCTCTTTGAAAATGCAGGTCTTCTACTACTTGGAAAATATGAGCTAAATAACACAAAATAGTTAGAGGAGACCTATCATTCCTATAATCACATTTTCCCCAGGATTGCTCTTGCATTTTAGTAATCTATTTACTGCCGTAAGAATGCTGCAATTACTGGACCCAGACATACTTACTGAAAGACTTTCTAAGTAGCTCTGTTAGAGATATGTTATTCTTCAATGTGGCTTCCTGCTAAGAAATTACAGCCTTTCCCTCCCTGTTTTCTTCTGGTAAAGAGCTTTTCAACTGAAATGAACAGACAAAGTTTCATTGATAACAACATTTGATTCTGAGCTCCTTTTTCCCCTCTATACCCTCTCCCATACTTTAAGTGGCATTGCTGCAAGAATTCTCATCAGCTTGCATGATTTGTTTTGATGAATATAATGGCTTGACCATCCCTCTTGCTGGGGGTGCAAGCCTGATATCGATGGAAAATCCATGCAAAAAGAAGGGAAGGATTCAGTGAGGGTGGACAGGACTTCTCTTATGTCTTTTTAAAATTTTTTTTATTTTTTTTTAATTTTTTTTGTTGTTGGTTTTTTTTTTGTTGTTTTAAGAATTTTGATACTCAGGGACTTGAGTGTCTGTTGTCCTCAAACTTACCAACTTCTTTGGCAATGCAAAATGGAGGCAGCAGGGAAAACAAGGCTGGTTTTACACAACAAGCAGAAAGGATTTGAGGAACCTAATACAAGGCTTAATAAATGCTCTTGAGGGTAGAAGCAGCCTGAGTTTCCTAATGAGTATTTTATTGTATTTCAGGCAATGGTTTCACAAAAATTATCATCTTTGTTTTCTTTGAAACCAGACTGACCTGCAGCTGAACTGTGCTGGGAGTTTTAACAGAATTATACCAGCTGTTAATAGTTAGAAAACCCTCTGCTAGACTCACAGCTGGTATGAACTGGTGCAATTACATTGTGTTCAGGGGACCTCTGCTTGTCACATCTGCCTAAGGGTCTTGTATTTGGGGTTTTTCTGAGGCTTACAGGCAGCATGTGACATGTGACTGCTGTTTTCTCTACATGCTGTGCTTTTTTGTACACTGTGAGCTGGGGAAAATATCTAGGTTTAGTCTTAGTCCTTGCTCAGAGCTTGAAGAGACCTTTTACCACCTCTAATGCTTCACAGCTCTCAAAGAGTGCAGCCTGCCAAGCTTTTCCTAGCTGGGATCAGCCATCACTTATGGAACCTCCCTAATGCAGGCAAAAATACCCAGTTGAGACTTTATTTCACAGCATAGTGCAGAAGTGCTTAAAGGAGGTCCAATTTTCAAGGAGAAACTGTTTTGTTGAAAGTACTCCCATGTGAGCAGTATCTGCATTGCAGTCTTGGCCACTGGTTTGCAGAGGTGGAAGTCAGGGAATGAAATTGGTGGGCTCATCTTTTCCTGGCTGTCTGCTCCTTAGGAAAACTGTAACTAAGGACAACTATGACTAAAGCTTTGTCCTTTATACAGATTAATCTCCTCTAGAAGTTGGTTGGTTGGTTTTCAATATCAGATAAAAGTTTTAATTAATACCTTAATCTCTTAATCTCTTTCAGTAGTTCTCTTGTAGTGCTCTTAAATTACAAAATTCCTAGGAGATGGGTGGTATTTAAGTTCACAGGAGCCCAAAAGAATGCTAAGCTGTTTTTGTCCAGAGCTGCATCTTCTGGTAATTGTCTACAGTAATGCAATGTCTGTGATAGGATGAAATTTTTCCATTGTAATTTTGTCACCATGACACAATGATACAGGTGATGTTTAGAAGCTCTTGCTTACTCCTCTGTCATCCAAAAAAGTAAGGGTAAATAAATATATGTTGAAGATATTTTGAACATCTTTAATTTTTTGAATGTTAAAACAGAGAGGTATTTTTTTAGATGATTACTGCTTGGTATTTTCCAAAGCAAGGGAATATCTCCAAGTGAATGTGCTGGAATGAGATATCAAATCCACTGTGTCTTTGCTCCCTAGGTAGCCTGTTACAGCTAGAAGGAAGGACAGCCAAATGTTAAATTATATGTCTCAGGCCATAGATTTGCTGCTCAGAGACAGCATTAAAATAGTGAAAAGAATGAACACCCTTACTTGGGCTGATAGCTTTCAGTGGAAAATAACCACGTCTCAAAAATCCCCCATAATTCTCCTTCCTTGCAATGCTTCTATTTTTTTTTTCTTGTACCTCCTTTAAATTCATAATGGCCTAAGTTAATTCTCTCTCCCTCTATAAAGTATTTCTTCTGACCAAAGGGAGCTGTCTCTTATGTTAAGATATGTGGGTATGAATTTCTAGTCTATTTTAATATGGTTTAGCAGGTGGAAGAGGGAGCAGAATTTCTTTCAGGTGGCCAGGTAGTCCTCGGTGCAGCAGCAGCAGGTGAGCTGCTGGCCCCTAGCGGTAAATGGGAAATAACTGGAGAGTCTGAGTGGCCCTTGCTCAAAGATGATGTTTTCTGATGTTCTGTCATGTAAGTTACACCAAGATTTGATGCTTAGCTTAGACCATGGCTGTGATTTAGTTTCAGTTACATGAATTATTTAGTATGATTCACATAATCTTGAAATTAAATGCTCTTCATTTTAACTGAATGGAAGAAAGCTTAGGCTGTGTGTGAGCACTGGAAGAATAAGATTTGTGTATTAAGGGCCAAGGGTAGAGTCATTTTAAGGGAACAAGCAGTCAGTATTTTATAATTTCTGTAAGGAGGAGAAGCTTCTTTCAAGGTGGTTGGGACAGATAAATAGATGTCATTGTGAAACATAGTCATCTGAAGGTACTTATTTTATTTATTTTCCAAGTGAATCCATAAAGAGATACAGCTCTCCCTGGGATATATGGGCAGTTAATGGTAAAAATAATATAAAGGCCAGTTTGGTGGCCTACAGGTGAGTGTTGTATTACAGAGCTGATCTCTGCCCACCTGGGACAGAAGCCCCAGAGCAGATGCAGCATTCTCACTTTTAATTCATCACTGAACTGTGCTCCAGTCCAACAGGTGTTGCAGTGAAGCTCATGTGATGAAATTTAGTAGTTGTCACCTGGAAATCGTAGCTAAAACATGCTGAATCTATCCAGAAGTCTCCAGGAGAAATGTTCATTATAGCAATACCTTAGAGGGATTCAAAGAAGGGAGGAAAATGCAAACCTTTCAGTAGAGAGGAGAAAAGCCTCCTTTATCAACCCAACAGGCAATTACTGTGAGAAGTGACACATTTAGTCTTACTAATTTGTGTGTTGCCAGATGCTTTTACATTGCTTTATTTTCTTTGATTAATGTGTCTGAATTAAAACTTGCCCATTGCTCAACTTGTACTAGACATAGTTCCTCTCAGTTTTGTGCAGTCTTTTTTTAAAGGCCAAAAATAATGGCCCTGAGTCCTAATCACAGAAACTGGTGTAATTCAGATGTTGAAGCAAAAGATCTGTGCCAAGATAAAACGAGAATGGAATTTGATTTCTTTGCTGTGAATGGGGAGAGACTTTGGCATTGATGTTGAGCTACTGTTTTCTGGTTAGGCCAGACTAGCTGCCATTTCTGCACAGATACTCCCTTCTATAGCACCTCCTTCATCCTCACCCCTTTTTCCTCTGAAGTGACAGAAAGGATCTGCTTACGCTTATGTGCACCTCAATAACAGGATCTCCCAAAGGTTCCCTGGCAGGACATTTTGCAGTGACTAATAGTTTCTATTTGTGTATCTATTTGCTCTCTTTCCCCTGCCCTGTCCCCGCTTTCCCTCCCCAAAACCAAGACTGTAGAGCCCAGCTTCTTTCCTGCCTGACTGCAGGCTGGCTCGGGGTATTGGGGTTGTTAGGACCTGACTGAAGATAGTGGCAAAAGGAAATTTAAAAAGCCATAAATTGCAAGAAGCAGAACAGCCTGGTGTTGTTTACTCAGTATAGCCTCCATGAAGTTTTTAGTACTGCAGAGATTTTCATGTTGAAAATTTGTCTTTGAAAGTGTCAATATTTCAGCAGTTCTGGAGTCTTTTGGAGCTTTTCCCTGACTGTCCCCACCTTGGAAGAATGTATTGCTTTACTGTAACTGCTGGAAATCAGGCTTTGTGTTTGGTTCTTAGCGCTGTTCCCTGCATTCACATGGAGCAGTGGCTTGGAAGAAAAGACTGATGCCCCTTCTGGCATTCATAATAGGATTTCCTTCCATTTACAGGGCCTTAACATTACTTACTCAGCTGTGCAGGGGTTGATGTCAGGGAATAGCTGCCTGAGTAATTTTTGACTTATTTAACATGTTGAAAATAAGCCTGAAGCTGTCAGACAAGTAACATCTACATAGGCTTTTTCTATCAGCAGCCATTCTCAATTTCTCTGCTAGATTAGAGCTAAGCTAATAATAGTACTTTGGGTGATATTTTGATGGGAAGCTTTGTTAATGCACTTGTGAGGACTAAAGAGACCAGTTAAGTCAGTGCTAGAAGTGTGAGAGAGGCAATGAAGCTAAACTGGAGATTGAAAGAATAGATGGAGCAGCTAGTTGTTTTGCTAAAGCAGCCAAAATATGTGTGTAGCTCTTTGCAGCACATTAACTAGAGAGTAGGTACAATAGGTCTATTGTCATAGTTAAAGCTTCTTTCCTACTTTAAGAAAATTATTTGTTAAAAGTTAGGCTAATTTCATGAGTACAGGTATTCAGTTCCTCTTTATATGTTAGTAGTCATTCCCACACTGAATCTTTTTTTCTGCACTAGCCTACAATTTAGCCCAATTTAATTAAGAAGAAGGTGAGTGGTAAATCTTTTTCAGCAGATGATGTCCAGAAGGCACCCATGTCTACAGTACACTGCAGCAAAATAAAGCGGGGCCATCTGCAAGATCATGGGGGGATCTTGGTCAAGAGAAAAGTGGTGGCAATGAGAGCTGTACCTGAGGAGGGCAGGGGATGCTGGTGAGGATGCTCTTGTGGCAGAGTTTTATATCAAATGCACCAGTGTCTGGTGGGCCAGACCCCTGTTTGGAAGGGAGTCAGTGGAACTTGTTCACTTGCTTCCATCAAGGTTTTTGTCTCAAGTGACACTTCTGTGAGCTTAGAAGTGTGCTTAGCTGACATCCACCACTGTCTAACTGGAGTAAGACATCTCTGTAAGGAAAGTAAGATTAGTATATTTGATAATAAATACAACAGTCACTGCAAGACTAACCCTGTAGAAATAATAATTTTTTTCTATTTAAATTACAGTATTTTCATGATTATAAGCCGCACCTTTTTCATTGAAGAATCCAGCCTACCCCAGTAGTGCGGCTTATATTCAGGTGCGGCTTATCTATGGACAAATCCCAGTGAAATGCCAACCCGGAAGTGAGAGCCGGCCGGGGAGGGTGCCTGGGGCTGCCTTTAAAGGCTTTGCTGGTCTATGAAAACTGTTGCAACTTGAGCACCTGACACCAAACCCTGCACTGGTGCGATTCTGTTA
>VRYO01002355.1:30571451-30600852 GCA_009812075.1 Sialia sialis
TATAAGCCGCACCTTTTTCATTGAAGAATCCAGCCTACCCCAGTAGTGCGGCTTATATTCAGGTGCGGCTTATCTATGGACAAATCCCAGCGAAACGCCAACCCGGAAGTGAGAGCCGGCCAAGCAGAGTGGCAAGTGGGCGGGCCGGCCCCTGTGCAGCCGGCGGCAGCGTGGGATCGCTGGCAACGGGGGCTGGAAATGTGCGGAGCGGCCCCCGTGCCCCCGGCAGCCGGCGGCAGCGTGGGACCGCCAGGAACGGGGTGCCGCTGGGAAGCCGGGCTGTGTGGGGCCGGGCCGGAGCGCCCCGCCCCATCTGCCGTGCGGAGTTTAAAAAAAAACAACCTCGGCTTATATTCGGGTGCGGCTTATATATGGACAAATCCCGTGGTCTTCCCAGCTACCCGGAAGTGCGGCTTATATTCAGGTGCGGTTTATAATCGTGAAACTACTGTAATGGTTTTGTAATTGCATCTATAAGGTGCTAATAAATATTGTATAATCCATGTTTACTTCAGTGGCTGTGTGTTTCCTTCTGTGTGGGAAAGTTGTAGGGTGAGATCCAAGCATATCCTGCTAGAGTTATTTTGTTTAATTTCTTGGTTTTCCTTACCCTTTTCTCTCTCCCTGTGGAATAACTGTAATGTATTAGATAAATTGTGTTCATTCTATAAAATTGTATAGATAAACTTGAAAGCTATTCTAAAAAATAATAAATTCTATGGATTGGATTTTATTTTCTTTTTTCATATTGAATAAAGCTCTAGGGGAAGAATTACATGGTATATGGTATTGTTTGATATTAGTGGCAGAAGACAGCTTTACATATTTGAGTACAATCTCCTTGTCTAAGTCTGTGAAAGCATCAAGGGCAGCACAAAAGAACAGGACAGGGTAAGAGTAGGAAACATGCCGAAAAAGGTGATGAAGCATGAAAATACATTTGTACAGAGACACTAAGCTTGGGACAGCCTTTTGTGGCTTTCTCCATAAATGCTTGCCTTTAAGGGGTAAGCCAGCATGTCAAGTCCTGTGGCAGGAAAAGCACTGCACATGGACTTGTTTGTTACTGGTTGCCACTGTCAGCTTGTCTTTGTTATTCACCAGCAGAGAATTCTGGTAAAATTTTCAAACATTCTATAGAGAAACTGCCAGCCAGCCAGGTTATCAGGCTGGTCTGGGCAGTCCAGGGATGCTAGGCAAATGCAGAACACAGCACATGGGAGGCTTTTTCTGTCTTCCCTGCACAGCTCAGTGTGGCAGCTTTGTGGCGGGAACCACAACATGTTTGACTTTTAGTTGCATGTGTTGTTTTGATGGCAGAAAATTGGTCCGTGTAGGGTCACAGAATTCCTTTAAATTACCTTCATGGAGAGTTGTGGAGGCCACCAGTGCGTGTTACATGGGAGATGTCTGTAATTGATATATAATATAGAAAGGGAACAGAACCATATATTCCCACCTAGGAATGGAAATCTTCTGTCCAGATTAAACCTCATTTTGGAAGTGAGGAAGATGATGGGATCGATGCTCTATATTGCATGCATCCCCCTTTTTTCCATGCGTGCATTTTGCTGAAAGCATGCTTCAGCAGATGTGCTCCTTTCTTGTATTCTCTTCGTGATTTCTTGGCATGCTTTGCTTTTTCTTTCCCTCTCTTTATACATGAACCAAGTGATAAAACTTGAAAGCAAATGTGCAAGAATAAACAGATTGTCCACTCCCTGTATCCCTTACAGACAATGCAGACTTTGAAATGCTTTTTTGTTTGGCTAGAAATGTCAAAATAATCAGAGGCTGGAAAGCTACTGCTTTACATTAAGGGAAAATGTTGACACCATTTTCATTTGCATCAAGGGCCTTAATGAGCAACTATTAAGGAAGTGAGGACCAACACAAGTAATTGTATTTCTCTTTGGGATTACCCTGTCAGTTCTCCTTTTCAGAAAGGCAGAATAGTATTTTTATGCTAATTAGAAATGTAATATATATTGAGGACTGAGACTCTCTTTACACCTGGAATATGAAGCTTCCAATCATCCTGAAAAACTGAATAATCATTTCTGCCACTGTGTGTTGAGAGAATACTTGCAGATGTGAAGTGGGGCTGTTAATCAGCCAATGGTAAATCATTGCTCTAACCTTGTCTTGCCTTCTGAGTCATTTAAAGTGTGAATATCTTTAGATGATGGAATTGGATAGGATGCCTCTTCTTGAGATTTCTAAAACTCATTTGGTCTCTCTGGCACAGATACACTTTCAGAGACAATGGAACAGGGAAAGTTTTAGCAGTTAAAGCATTGAGAAATGGAAACTAAGGCAAGAAGTCCCTCTTTGTGGGATTTAAGCATGCAAAGGCTATTAATACCAATGGTGCTAATGCCTTTAAATTCTGCTAGTATTAAAATGTTAAGAAAAAAAGCGCAAGTTCATGTAAGATATACATATTTTTTAGCCAGGATTTTCTGAAAACTGACATAATGCTGTTCTAGATTTTGCTGAATTTTCTTTTGCTTTTATGAAGAAATAGAGCAACCACAAGCTTTATTAAATGGATGTCATCACTCACTGGTTTCTGTACTGTGTAGCTGTGATGCTTTCTGTGTTCTCTGTTGATTCCAATGTTACTGTTCCATGTACAAAGACTGTTCATGTGGGATTTTTTTTTAATACACAGACGTTTATAAGATAGTTCTGTACAAGAATTGATTTAATACTGGGCCAAAGTCAAAAGAGAATGCCGAAGTCCAAATTCAGGTTCCTAAAGACTGCAAAATTTGGCAGGGGAACTAGCTTAAAGACCTCTTTGTTCCCCTGACAGGAGGTTAAAAAAAAACAACAACGGTGTCTAAGGTATTCAGAAACAGTATTTGTTGGTATTATGATGGGTTTTTCTGTCATTGTTAGTACAGAAGCAGATTTTTGTGTTCAACAAATGCTAATATTTTAAGCAGCACAAATCAAATATCAAGGGCCTGGATAAAAAAAGTGAAACATTACTTTCTCTATTTTCTCATCACTTTTCATCTACTTCCTAAGTGATACTTTGTATTTATATAATGATTTTTAGGAACTGTCAACTTGTCAAAATGTGAAAAGTTGATTTGCTTATACACATCTGGAATATTAACTTTTTTGTTGTTAAAGATTTTGAATTTATTTTGCTTCATGATTATGTTATTGCTGAGGGCCTAATTCTAACTATCATTTTAATTGTATTTATCTTTTCACTGGAGCCTCATCTCTAAAAATTAGATTTAAACTTCATATTCGAGTTAAACCTTATTATCAGTAATAAGAACTGGCTTGTTTGTTCCTGAATGCTTTGATTTTATGTCCTGATCTCTAGAAGGTCACAAGTTCTGGCTGTCCCTCAGTTTTCAAACAAAATGAGATCCTTCAGATGCATTTTGTGTTGCAGCCTAACACATAATATTTGGTTATGTACTTAATGAAAAAGATTGCTGGTGGATGCTCTTGTGCTACTTTTAGTTGTTATCTGTGCTCGTTGATCCATGACAGCAGCTTAATTACATGAAAAATGAATGTTGATGGATAAAATAAATAAATCTTTTAAATCTGTGCAGCACAGTTCAGTGAAATTACCGAGTTAACTGCACTTCCTCAGACTATCTTTAAGAAAGGTTGAAATGGAGCTATAATGTACTGTGTATCTGCATCCTTCAGCAGCATGTTTAACCTGTCTCTCACTGCTTTTAAAATGAGGGCCTGGAGCAATAAGCTGATTTATGGAGGAGAGCTTTGTAGACTTCAGGTGATCTGTCTTTATGTGATACCTCATGTTTATATTGGGTTGATTTGCTGTGGATTTATTTTAGCCACACTTAGAATGGCAAGAATTAACTATGAAAGGGTAGGAAGCTGGCTTAGCTCTTACCCAGATACCATATCAAAAAGAGTTATTGGCTGAGCTTAGCTTTGTCTCTTTGCTGTTGAAGCGGCAGTATTTCGGTTGAGTGGAAAATACAGACTTCATTGTGTTGTTCTGCAAGGAAGTGCATTCTGGAGAATTTTTTTGGATATAACATATTGTTCAGCCATCATGGGCTGTGTTTTCCATATTATGGGATTCATGCCATTCATATGTTTGTGAGACAGAAGAGTAATTGGTCTTTAGGTCAGTGTCTTTTAATGCTCTCTGAAAATAACACAGTAGATGTGTGAACTGGTTGTTGCTAATCTCTGTTCCCAGTCCAAAAATTTTTTAAGATTTTTGGCTGCATTTTCTGGCAGTCTACTGAATTGCTGGGTGAAAATACAGTAATTTAGAACAATTCACCTTGCTTTAACTCTGTTTTGTAAGCGAATTTCCCAAAGGATTGGATAAAACCTTTAATTACAGAGTAGCCATGGAATAAATATCCATAGGACAATGCAGGTACCATTTAGAGCTCAGCTACATCACCTTTATGGCAATCACGCTTAATGTCAACTAATGAGCGTGGAGCTCATGAGAGAGTAGATATTGGAAGGATAACACACACCTTGCTGCAACTGCAAAAGGTCATTGGATTTTTAAGCTTCCAGTTAGCAAACAGCTACTTAAATGGGCAGCAACCAGGACTGATATTTCAGCCATGGTCACAGTAAAGTCACTTAAATACATAAGTACAGCAGTGAAAATCTGACATTTTGCAGCTGCACTGCAGTAGGGAGAAAGCAGACCTGACCTTGGTGGCTCTTGCCTCCCTTCCCTGCATTGAGTGCAAGGCAAGCACTACTGCAGGTAATTCATGTTTGTCCCCCACCCATGCACTCATCGACTTCAGGCATTAAATCACAGATTCAACTGTCCCCTCATTTCAAACAAAACCCCAAGCCTTTCTGTTAAGTAGTAATCAAACAATTTTAGAGACATTTGTTTGCTTGCTTCTCTCTTAATGTTATGGTGCTTATTTTTGAAACTGAGACTGGCTGAAGTGATTTCCCTGAAATCAGACAGAGGCTAGGATGTGGAAAAATAAATAATAATTGGGGTCTCCTGGCACTGGTTTGATATTTTGTCCCTTGGGACATGCATTTTATCCTAGTGGTGTGTGGCCAGTGTTTCCAGCTTGCTCCTGTATTTGATTTTATAGTCACAGTAATGAGTATTGCTCATCTTGGTTCCTGCTAGACCATTTATTGTATTAAAATCTGTGTGTTGTGTAATCCTCAGGTTGAACTCAGGGGTTGGTATATAACAATCCAGTGTTTATGGCTCATTTAATAGTGCAGTTTTTAAGCAGTTTTTCATACTCCTTTGTTCTTTATTCAGAATTACTGCAATGACTGGGTGGTGCTAACTGAGCAAGTGCATTGCACAAAGAAGTAGCTTGCAAAATATTAAAGAAAAGATGTATGCAGAAAAAGAAAAATTTGTTTGTAAAACTGTACCTCTAGTTCATGCTTTGGGAAAAGGAGAAATTCTTCAACTGTATATAATTTCTTTTTTAAAGAATGGCATTTCCCCCCTCATAATTCTTCAGTCCTGTGACTTGCAAAAAAGAAAACATAAAAGTACTGCTGTTGTAGTTTTGTAGTCTTGTATAGTGTTGGCCAGATCCAGACATGATACAAATATTTGTAGTAACTTTTAGTAATCCAGTAGGGAGGAAGGTCTCGCTTTCACTGTAGCAATCTAAAAATGTAGGCATTTATTACATTTTCTTTGTCAAATTAAGAAAAAAGCCAGTGACATCTCACCAGCAGAAATCATAGAGTTGGAATGAGAGATGAAATATATCATTGATACGGCTATAACCAGATTTGTTTAGAGACGGAGGAAATCTACACTGAACGGCAGATTTTTAGAAATAATCAGTGAAAAAAATTTAGAATTTGGCCTTATATTGTCATTATTGACTTGCTCTTTGTGTGTGTTTGTGGTTAAAACCTTAAGCATCTAATCCTGTGTTAAGTTTGCATTTCTAAATCAATACTAGAAAAGGAAACTTTTGTTTGCAGAGGTTTTTTCTATCTCTGACACAACAAATGAAAACTATTAATGAGGAAGTCCTAATTTTCATCTGCATTTCTACCATGCATTATAAAATTACTTGAAGCTATGGATAGAAGTTGTTGTATAATGAGAAAAGTGGTAGTTCTGGCAGGAAGCTTGGAGCAGCAAGGTATGATTGAAGTAACTAAATTCTTTTAGGATTAGCCCTGAATAAAAGTCTCAGTGTGATTAATAAAGAAAGGAAGTCTTTATGAAGTTATATGTTAATATTATTAATGCATAGAGTGTACTGAAAATTACTGATGTATTTGTAGAACTTGGGCATCTTTCTCATTGCATGCCAATACATGCTTTCTGAAATCCATAATCACAGATCTATTTCAGTGTGGTACCAGTCAGATTTGGCAGCAGGTGTGAATATCATCTTCTGAAGCAAGTTAATTGTCATTTGTTCAGTTTAACACAGGTGTTTCCTGCTGAAGGGGAAATATCAGCTTGCTACCTGCTTGATGAGGATATTTAGACTATGACTCTTTTAGTAAAGGTGGATTTTTTTTGGCATTGTTTGAGAATGTGACCTGCTGAAATCTGTAATTATTAGGTATGTTCTTTAGCTGTCAGCTGTGACTCTGTCGTAGAAGCTTCATTGGCCTTCTGGGGTAAGCAGAACTGCTGTGTTAAAGTACTGCTAATAAAAATGTAAATAGCAAAAGACATATTTTCCAGGGGAATTCAGATCTGCAGAATGTGCAGATCTACATGGTGAATCTTTTTGAGGAGCAGCAGCAATAGGAATTTGGATATTGAGACAAGCAACGTTGGCTTTTGACTCTTCAAATGTCACAGATGGCAGAGAGGCAAATTAACAATTCTTTGAGAAAACATTTGTGTGTGTTACCAGGCTTTTGACAGATGGGTTTCTGCAGCAAGGCCTGCAAGCTGCAGTTTCCACTGCTGCTGTTGACTTACGAATTCAGGGGAGTTAGCGTTGGATCAATAGGGATTTCTGAAGCCTTCAAGGCTTGTACAGGGAGGTGAGTGAGTGATATCCTTGGATATTCAAGAGGTTACTTGGTAATAAGTCAGGCAAAGATATGAATTTCTGCAACAGTGATGTGAAAGAATGAACTTTTAAACTTGCAATATATTAATTTTTCTCTCTTCGATAAATGTGCACATAACTGATATTCCAGTTGTTTAAGTTTGATATCTGGATTAGCAGTTTCCGTGGTAGAGCCTGAGCACTGGACATGCTGATTATAAAAGCATGGTTGTATTATTCCTCCTGAGAGCCTCAGACAAAATCCCTCAAAATCCCTTTGTTGCAGTTTTCCTTGAGGTGGCTGAGCCTCTCAGTGATGCCCCTCTGGATCTGTGGGACCAGCATCTCATGGATCTGCCCTACATCCACCCTGTGCCACAAATTTTGAACCACCTGAGCTTCTGGAGTGGGGAAGGAGCCTTAAGAAGAAGACACAAATTGCTACTGACTGGTTACAAAAGAAATCAGAAGGGATCCAAATCTAAATATTTGATAAAAACTAGAATCTGACCAGGGCAGGGTTGTTGCTATATGCACGGATGCAAACCTGCTCACCTCACAGGAAGAGGAGAAAAGTTACACTGATACTGTAATGTCTTAAGCCTCTTTTCTCAGATGTCTTTGAGTATCTTCTAAAAGAGGGAAAAAAAAGGCTGGATTAAACTGATCTCAGATCTGCTACACAAAGTCATATTTAACAAAGAGTAAAAGTAGGTCTTAAAGAGAATTAAGAGTGCTTATCTGCAGAAATTATTGTCATTTTGGGGAAGAGCCAATGTGCAAAATGAAGAATTAGGAAGCAAGGAAAAGGCCAAGTGTAAATAGACTTCACCCAGAGGGTGGCTGGGCACTGGACCCAGCTCCTCAGAGCAGTGGTCACAGCACTAAGGCTGACAGAGCTCAGGAAGTGTTTGGACAGTTCTGGGAACACTGAGTGACTCTTGGAGGTGGTGCTATGCAAAGCCAGGAGCTGGACTCAATGATCCTTGAGGGTCTCTTCCAACTCAGGATATTCCATTATTCTATAAGAAAGAAATGCTGTTGGTGTCAGAGATTTCAGTAAAAGGCATCAGTCACTTCAGGAGTCATGGAGAGGATTCCAGGGTGGGATATTTGGTGGCCATTTCCTCTATTATTAAAAGCAGTAGAGCATATACAAGCCACCTGATAGGAGTTTCAGTGTAAAGAAAAAATGTTAAACATCGTTTTGCTGAGGCTACAAGAGCAAATGTGGGGCACAGCAAAGTGCTCAGTGTACCACCCTAGCTGTCCATGGCAAGTACCACTATATCCCTTCTCTAGATCACCTGTAAGTGGCCAAAGCCTCTCACTTCTCAAATAAGTAACCCAACGTTATCCTTTGAAAAATGTTCCTCAAAGTCTCAGTAGGACAAGATGGGAAGGCAGATCTATTGGAAAGCAGTGATTCTGCACATTAGTGCATGACTGTGTCAAATTGTAACTGAACCCTAATTGCATCTGGACCTCTATCTCCAAAATACAAGTGCAATAATTCTAATCTTAATAAAAGCAGCAGCTGCAGATGGCATTAAAATCTTTAAGACAAAAAAATACTTAAAGAATCACTGTAGGCAAATTTTCATGTTTTAAAATTATTGAATTTTTAAGTAAGTTTCCAAAGATTTGTAGTTCTTCTTATTGCACTGGATCATTCAGCAGAATATTTAATGCCAGGGAAGGAATGCTTCACACTGACAGGCTAAAGGAGTGAGGAGAAACTTAAAATTCCTTCAGACTAAGAAGAAAGACAATTCATTGCTGATAGTACTTTAGCAAATGTTAGGGAGAGCCTGTCAGGTGCATGGGTGAGAGCATCTTCCAGGCATACTGATAGACAAGACTAATAATGCCAGGGCTCAAGAATATGAAAGGAGTGTTCGGCAGGAAGCCATAAGCAAAAAAATTCATCTCTGTATTTAAAAATGAGTAGAACTGCAAGTGTAAAGAGCAGAATTGGTGCTATTAGCACAGGAACCCAAGGCTGGTGAGTTGGGGTAAGATTCTGTCCCAGTTCCTAAATCTCATGTTAAATCAGGCAACTCAAAACAATGAACTTACAAATCAGTTTATCTTCACTGCCACAACATCAGGTGTTCTTATTTCAGTTTTCAGCAGTCATATCCTAACACACATACAGCATTGAAATTGAGCATTTCTGTTTCGTTGCCTTTTTTCCTTGTTTAAGTAAGATCAGTTTGCTCTTGCTGAACAGATTGAGCTTGGAGGCCTTACAGCTCTTAGAGCATTTCTGTGGCTATTTTTTCCTTACAGATCTGTGGCATTAAAAATGTTACATTTGAGAAAATTTATTTGCTAACTGTACTCTGCCCTACCTACCTACCTAATATTCTGTATTGGTTTTTTGTCCCCTAAAATCCATGTGATCATTGATGGTGACAAATTTCTGTTTCACTTATATAAGCTCTAATTGGAGCATCTGGCTATTTCTTGAGTTGCTTACAAAATATGTAATTGTAATTGTGGGTGAGGTTGGCTGTTTGAAGGATGTTTTGCTGGCTTCCTGCTGGAGATCATAGCATGCTTCACTTCTAAGCTTGTGGGAGCAAAGCTGGGCAAGAGAGCTTTAGAAAATTCCACCCTAGAATTACAACCAAAAATAATTTTCTAGCAGGTGGTTGTCACTGCTTCCTTTTCTTTTTAAAGCTGAGCCACCCACTGGGAGTTTGATTACCTAGGACTCTGAAGATGATTTGAAGGTGGGGGAATTCAAATTAAAAATTATTTACAGGAGAACTTCAATGCTTCAACAAAGACACAGTTGTAAGCCTGTCATTTCTGGACCACCAGGACTAAGAAATAAGTATTGGATGCTTTGGAAAGAGAGGATTTGCATCTAAACGTGTACTGTGCACATGTTCATAGAAACTCAGAAACTTTGTCAATTTTTGCCCTTCCTGAGTTGATTTAGAAATGTGTATTGAATAATCTTCATTACTCTCTTTTCAGCACTCTTATTACCTTATTTTTAAAGATGTAGTAAACAAAGGACCACAATTCTTTAAGTCTATTGTTAGCTGAGTTGTTGAAAATCCTTCAGTTACAGTTGATAAAATAGTGAGACTGTTTTAGCAAATGAATCCCTTTCAGCAAAACTGCAGAAACAGTGAGTTTTCAGAAATAATCTGAGGTGCAGCTTTTTAAATAGAGCAGCAGATGTGGGATCATGTTGTGCTCAGCACTTAGACCAGAGTCAATCCCAATCAACTCCTCTAAACTTACCGAATCCACGCTAACATCGTGGTGAGAGCAGAGTATAAACTGTGGTTTCCCCTGGCTTGCTTTGCTCCTGGGTGGGTTACCAAGGTTTAACACTCAGGTTGTTGCTGAGCTGTGGCTCCCAGCATTGCAGGAGCCTGGTGAAAATGTCAACTGGGAACAAGGTACCCAAGGTCCTGTGTGTAAAAGCTGATTTTTTTTCCTCCTAGGAGACTGTGTCATGTACTGGTTTCTTTCACTTTTCAGAGTCTATCTGAAAATGTGCAGAAAAGGTTGGGTTTTTGGGGGGTTTTTCTGTATTTGTTGTAAACAATTTGGAAATACATTCTTTTGGCTTTTCAGGGTTGGTGTTGCTGGTCCTGCAGTGCAAATGGATGGGGTTGTCTGCAGCGCTCTGCTGGTGCTCTGTTGGAAAAGTAAATTGAAAACCACAAACATTGCTGATCCTTTCTAAGTTCTTCCACAATGACTTAGTATTCCCTCATTTGTTCTGAAATGTGATTTTTGCATATATTTTACTTTGAGCTCCAGTGAAACCCATCAAGCCTGATTATAAGAGGGTTTGCAGTCAGACACTACTCGAGAAAAAGGAAGGATATAAACATTACTGCTTGCTTCATAAAGAAACATATTAATCTCACCCTGCCAGGCCTTTGTGAACCTTTGCAGTGGATAAATGATGCTACAGTTCTTCAAGCATGTGGGGAAGGGAAAGCTGGTTACTTGACTTGTGCTGTCAGCTCTCATTGGAAACATAAAGTCTGTGTTTCTAACACTGCTGACAGTTTGTAGAAGTAGTGAATAAAAATATGCATTCTTAGTCAAATTGTGCTGCCTAACCAGAATATGCTGTTAGCTTGAAATGCTATTTTTGGGTGAAATGTAATATATTTGATTGAATAAATCTACTGTGAGTTTAGATTTTATCTTTCTCTGCCTATTTTCAAGGCTATAAATAAATTCATGAGATCATTTTGACATTATCTTACAATAAATATCTATAGTAATTCCTGGATCAGAGATAAAAATTATTTTTTTATTTTGATCAATCCACACTTACATATATTCATTATTATAATATTTTAGTCACCTCATAAAAACCTAACAATTGTACTATTAAAACTATAATTTCAAGAAGTGTCATTTCTGGTAGTCAGTGTTAAATGCTGCTTTGAAAAGTAGATTTTAAAAAGGATTCTATTATTGTTTTCTTGAGGTCATAAATAAAATCATAAATAAACCACAATAATGCAATCTCTAATTCATATTTCTGTGTAATTATAGAAAACACAAGTGGTTATTTATCCTTTGTAATTCTGTAATTTTCTGGCTGTATTTCCTGTAAATGCCAGCTCCGCCATTTTTCTATATATTTTCATTTTGTTATCTGAAGGAAAATGTCATTTCCCAGTAGACAGAATCAGAATCCTCTGTAAATAAAGTAAAATCAGAAATGTAAAATGTCAGCAACTGTTTTCATTTAAAGAAGGCCATTTTCTTTGTTTGCATACAGTGAATAGGGAAAAGAAGTTGATTTTTTTTTTAAGCCAGTATTGCCAATAAAGATGATATTTCAAGCAGCATTTTTAATTTGTTCTTCTCCAGGGGCTGACAATGAATTATTAACAGTTTTTAACGGCGATGCCTCCAGTTCACAGTGTGTCTGTAATCTGAGGTTGAGTCCCATCCTCCTTGAAGGAGCAATACTTTGTTCTGTGAATTCAGTTTGTTCAGTGAATTCAGCATTTCAGCTGGGGGTCAGATGACCTTCAAGAAATAGCTGTGGTGTGTTGAGATGGTATCATCCCTGAATTGTTCAGCCCTTGCATTGGAGGTTTTGCCAGAAGACAGTTGAGGTAGCAGAAGAAATCACCCAAGAGTTTTCAGCTTCTTTTGTGGAGAATAACTATCTTTGTTTAATCAAGGCTCACTAGCTATCCAAGTCAAGCCACCCAAGTCTGTGCTGAAGAAGAGGGATCCTTACACAACCAATTCCTCAGTCAACAGCAGGAGGAGTGGACCAAAGAATTAGCTAACAGCTTGTATGAGGAAAAGACTTATGCCTATAGAAACATGGAGCCATTGGAGCTGCCAGCTTTCAGGTTTTTCTTGGTTTATTTTAATCATGGAGAAAAATGTTGGGGAGGCTGCGATAATTCCCAAACCTGCATGGCTATATTTGATTTACCCTCCTAACCTCCATCCTAGGCTTGCCTTGTGGAGGGGCCTGGCCTTTGGGGGGTGCATTTCCTTCCATCTAGGATGTGAATAGCCCAGTGTGAGTCTCCTCACTCACTGTAGAAGGATCACAAGCCATGTCATACACATAGGTTAACTGTGACCCTTGGATGTCTACAGTGGGGAGGGATGAGTTTGGTGTTAATGCCTCGAACACACAATCACATATTGCATCTGACAAAGTGGTGTAAGTTGTCTTTAACAGCCCCTCACTGTGTATTAAGCTGTAATGCATTCATTGTGGTCTAAGACTGCATACACTGAGGGTTGCCATGGGCCAGGTAATATTTCTTAGCTCAATAAACTATAATAACTGGATTTGGAATCTAATCCCTGGCTAAATGGGTGCATGGACTATTGTTATTGAGCTTCTTTATTAGAGTATTTGTGTGCTAAAAAACCAACATTCATAGATGGGAATCTAAGGTAGATAGATGTGATCTGCTTAGTTTAATATCCTGTCTCAAAGGGAAATTTGTTTAGGATAACAATATCTCATAACAGGGAATGAAGAGGAAAGAGTTAATGTTTCCTTTTTTTAAAAAATACCACTAGTCACTTTTGTGGAATGACTCTGTCATGAGACAGAAAGCTAAACTTCCCTCTCAATATAACTCATTACTTTTGATACATTAATTATGAATCTTCTTGTTTATTTCCCTTCTGGGATAAACACTATCAATGTTTTCAAATCCAACTTCAAAGAAAGAAGCTCTGTTTACAAAGAATTCCTAAAAATATGGCTAATCTTAAAAGTGTGTTCCGAATACAAGCTCTTTGTTATCACACTAGTGTTATATTTATTAAAGCAGTGTAGAAAAAGATGGAATCAGAAAATAATGTCCTCTCTGTTCAATGGCCTGACACTATTACCTTTACACTGAAGGTAGCTGGAGTTAGTATGAGAAAATCTGTCTTGCTATGTTTTGGAGGAAAGGAACAGTGCAACATATTTTTTACAAAATCTGCTAGTTGTGTATTTCAGGTTTTGAATGAAAGTGCTGTCCAATTCCAGAGCAGTGCCTTAGAAATGGATAACAAAGGGAAGCATAAACCAGGCAGTGCAATCACTGGAGGAACAAACATAATCTACATATTTATGTGAATAAATAAGGACAACTACTACTTTTTTTTGCCTTAGTTGCTTCTTCTAATTATAGCCTCCCTTTTTAATCTGTCTTAATGTTTTTCTTAATTAATACTGGTGAAGTCATACTTATCTATATTGTCTAGACATTTTTTTATATGTAAACATATTAATTATTAAAAACTTTGTTTCCTATGACCCCAGCATACTCTGACATGGCCCTAGTATTTTTTGCCTGAGGCTGTAAAGACCTGTAAGGAAGATATGGGCTCAGGCATTGGAATGAACTGCTCAGGAAGCTGTTTTTTTGGGAAACTTCTCTATCCAACCATCCAGGAGCCACTCGGGCTGGGAGAGAGGCCACTCCATAGCTACATCTCCCCACTCATCCAGTCAAATCAGTATTCCCATAGCACAATCTCAGATGTCTCAATTGTTAAAATAATTTAATCTTGGTGCAATAAGAAAATAATAGCTCAAAGACCTCTCACAGTCCAAGTACAAAATGCTGTGAGTCCTTGGCTCCTGCCCCAAGTGTTCAGTCCCCTGGCTGGTGCCACAAGTCCCTGGTCCCTTTGTTTTGCAAAGGGTAGCATTTCACTGCCTCTTGCCTGGGGCTCCACCTGCAGCTCACACTGCAGCTGCTGGCTGAGCTACCTGCACTGAATATGTTCCTCAACAGAGGAATCACCATCCCTGGAGCTGCTCAAGAAACGACTGGGTGGGACACTTAGTGAGTCTAAGTGACACTGCTGAGTCCAAGGTTGTACTCAAAGGTCTTGGAGGTCTTTTCCCTCCCTAATGGCTCTGTGATAGTATGATTTGGAGGACTGGAGTGAGAACCCAAGTTTTCTGTGTAATGAGCAGCGAGAGCTATGTGACCTTGACTGTAGATGAAGAGGGTTGTATATATATATATATACATATACATATATGTATATATAAATAACTAGAACACCAAAGTGTTTCCTCTGTAAAAACCTCAGACTTTTTAACGTCTCAAAGCTTTAACATTTCAATTAGAAGTCTCATATGCTAATGGCAGCCATTCAGGTGAGTTTTGTATTTCCTTGAGCACTGGCTCTCAATTTGTTATTGCAGATGACAAAGAATATTCAAGAGCATTAAAATTCACGTCAGGATGTTCTTCAAACCAAAAGATTTGTTTAGTTTGCCATTGCACAGGCACAATGATATTCCGAAAGGACCAAGGCATTAGAGTAATTTTAAATGAGGTTTTACAGCTTCGTGTACTTCCTGCATAGCCAGAGATGACTTGTTTAACAACAAAAATAAGGTATTTGGAATTAGTTTAGGGATATAAAGTTGAATATAAATTTGCTGATTCCTTGCAGAACTGTAGTCTAATAATCACAGTAATTTCACAATTATAAGCTGCACCTCCCGGTAGCTGGGTAGACCACTGGATTTGTCCATATATAAGCTGCACCTGAATATAAGCTGCACCTTTCTTTCTTTCTTTCTTTCTTTCTTTCTTTCTTTCTTTTTTTTTTTTTTTTTTTTTTTAAAGCGGGGATCCATATGTAACAAAGTAACGAATTAGTAACAGACACAAATTTATGTCAGGTGCTCAAGGTGCAACAGTTTTCATAGACCAGCTTAAAGGCAGCCCCAGGCACCCTCCCTGCCAGCTCTCACTTCTGGGTTGGCATTTTCCTGGGATTTGTCCATAGATAAGCCGCACCTGAATATAAGCCGCACTACTGGGGTAGGCTGGATTCTTCAATGAAAAAGGTGCAGCTTATAGTCATGAAATTACTGTATTATATTCTGGAAAATTATCAGACGTAAGTACATCTCAAAAATTGTTTTTCAGTTTGGGAGATAGATCTGAGCTGTGTGAGTACTTGATGAAGCATATTTTATATAAAAATTGAAAATGCAGGTTTGATGGGATCATTTCTTTTCCATGTGTCAGCTTTCATTAAAAAAACCAAAACAACAAGGCCTTCTGATTGTCAGTTTCTGTGTAATGAAGTCTTAGTCAAAATGTGGTAGCTATTACAAAAAGACAGGTGAGAAAGAGGCAACTCATGCCTAGCCTAGGGGCAAGTCAAAAGTTGTTAGTACCTCTGCCTGTATTTTGCTTAATTGTTGTTTTTCAAGGACTCAGAAGATGCTGTGGGGGGATATTAGTAGCTGATGTTTCTGCTGCCATACCATAACTGCATGCAGCAGAGACTGAGGAGTCTTTACATAGTAAAGAAAGCAAAGGACTCCATTTTTAGTGTGTCTTTGAGTATAAACTCACACCTTAATGAGTAATGTTGCTTTTGCTACTGTAGAATAATAAGAGGTTGCTTGAATTTTTTTATTAGGTCAGGGAAATTCAGGTTAAATGGGTGCAAATTAGACCATGTTCAAATTCATGTTCTGTAAATATAATTCAACTTTTAATATGTGTTTTGTAGACTTTTCATCATGGTTATATTTATTGATATTACCTTGCTGCAAGAAAATGATTCTTGGAGGATTACTAGAGGGCTTTCTCTTCTGTCAGGGAAAATAAAAACGTATTCAAAATAAGTTTGATGTGAAAGCACTAAATATGTGCCCTTCATTTTATATAGAAAGGCTGAATAAGTGCCAATTTTGCATTTTTCCTAATTAATTTCAATTTAAGAAATACTCATTTACTACATCATGCATTTCCTTGCTTATTGATATTGTGAATAGGTCTGTGAAATATGTATTGTGTTCACTACACACAATTGTACAAATAATTTAACCCATAGTTGTTATGTGGTTGTGCATTATTTAAGAAAGAAAGCATGGCAGTCTGCATCCATATTGGCTGACATGTTTGAGGCCAGGATTTGGGATGTCATGCACGATGTCTGGCTGCCATTTAAATTGAAGGATCAGTGTTCCATTTTGCCATTTAAATATGAGCAATAATTGCTATAAAGATCCCAAGGACAACAAAAGAGCTTTTCAAGGATACTATCTCCTGTTAGTGATGAGAAATAAATTCAGCTCCAAAGGTTTCCCTTGAATATGTGAGATTTTGTAACAGTTCTCTCAACTGCTCATTTACTTAGTGTTTTTAAAGACACTAAAGCTGTATGAAAATGCTTTTAAGTTAAGTAACACTGATAGTAGGAGAATTCAGTTATAAGTTTTTAATAAAGAAGAATGTATTTGGCATTCTTCAATGATAGTTGTTAAGATATATAAGGATGTAATTCTCAATTGTATTTATTTATTTACTTATTTATTTTATTCCTCCAAAGACTTCTTCCCTCTTAACCAGCAGCAACAAAATTTAAAACCTTGGTAATATTTTTTTCCTAATTTTCATGCAGGGGAAAAAAACAGAGGGGTTTTTTGTTTGTTTGTTGGTTTATTTGTTTTTTTTAAGAAAAAGAAGAAAGGCAACAGCAATTAGTTCAGCTTAGAGCACTTTTCTCCACAGCTAGACAATTCTAAAGAGACTTAATCAGTTTCTTTTAGTAAAGGTGAGATGAAGAGAGACCAGATCAACACTGCAAGCTGAGTATGAAAAGCTTAAACCTGGTTTAAACAGACAGTGCTTGATAACCCCCGAAGAGTTTGCTGTTTTCTGTTACTCTACTCACACATCCCCTATTTATATGAAGTATTGATTCTTTCATCAAAATTCTCTGTAAGAAGAGCAAATTCCCTTATGTCTCAATAATATAAGGCTACTTTTGTTTCCCCTTTCTGGTTGTTTTTTACATTTCCATTTTGGTTGCATTAGCTTGTACTTGAGATGATGCACTTGAAGGCCTTTCTGCTGAACTTGGCCAACAAGATATTTGAGATTGTGGTAGCTGTTTGTTATATTTGAGTGCATTTCACTGACCATATTTTGCTATTTATTCTACTCTAGAAGTAAATGAAGTAAAGTCCCTAAAATCATATTTGGCAGCAAGGGCTCATGACAAGACCAACCTCCCATCCAAGTCTTCTGAGCATCTCGTTGCTGATGGCTGATGCAGACCTGTGAGCTAGAAAAGAGCAGGGTCTGTTGTGAGAAGTGTTTGACTGAAAGTTGGCTTTTAGAACTGGAGCTCAAGTGGGCAGTGTGCTGCCTGCTGCTTTCACATTTCCCAAGGTGTTACAGAGGAGGCTGTAAATGTGACCATTGACTGTACATCATGATTATGTCACATAAGTGCAGCTGGAAGAACATTTGTCTGGCATTAAACCAAACAGCTCAAGTCTTTCAGACAGCAGCACATACATAACAGTTTCAGATCGTTCATCCTTCTAGTTTTTGATATACTGTGAAAAGAAATGCCGGAATTTATGCACATGACCATGCTGCTGACAGATTCCTCAGGATACTTTGAAGAAATCTGACAGCGCCAATTTAAGTTTACTAATGTGATAAAGTGTTTTTTAAAGGGTATAAACATTTTATATGGGAAGCTGCAGTCTTGCCAGTGAAAGTGTTTGGCTTTACAAAAGCATAAAGAAAACAAATGCCCTTCCATAAAATAACACGGCTTTACAGTAATATCGTTAGAGAAATTTATATAGTTAAATCTGCAGAAGGATGTAAGGGATTCCATAGGCCATTGGATTTCTCAGGCAAAAATCTTGGAAGATCATAAGTATTTTATCAGAAGTTATATTAAATTGTGAGATTAAAAACTCAAACTAAAATAACTTCTGTTTTTATTTTGTTTTTTTTTTTGGTTTTTTGGTTTGTTTTTTAATTTGATCCTCTAAATTAGACTTAATTCTTTATGAAAACACCTTTGTAAAAGTCAAATCTGTTGTTTAATGTTTTTAAATAATACTTCTTGGTTCATATGAAAGTTTGGATCAATTTCCTTAATAGTTTTAATTTAGCATGGATGAAATGGATTTTCAACATGAGCTTGTGAAAAACTTAATTGCTGCTCAGGATAATTATTTGATTTCTGCTGTTCTGTACTGCATAATATTCTTTTTGCAGTAACATCACATCTTAGAGTGAGAACACTTAAAAATAACAATTACTCTGACTTTATAACCATCAAAGCAAGGTAAGCACCTTATTGTTCTCCACTTCAGAGATGCACAGTAAAAATTATTAATTGGTTTGATTGTGTCAGGTGTAAATTGAAACAATAAAGACAATGGAATAAACTTCTACAGTCTGCACTGAGTCAAGGGGTCCTCCTACCATCACTCTTGTTCTCAGGGAACATCTGAAGTAACAGTAGAGGAGGTATTAAAATGTACTGCCAGAGGCTGATGGTAATTACTTAGGAGGGGAAAGGAATTTAGGGGTGAAAGAGCTCTGTCTTGTACCAGTTGCTGAAATCTGATGTGCCACTAGAGCACTAGACAGTGTGCAATATGCCTCAAAATTGGAGGGGAAGGAGAGGGAAAATGTGTGATCTGTGAAACTAGCCCAATATTCAAACGAATCATTAGAAACAATGTTAAACAATAAAAATAACAAATAAAATTTGTATTGAGGGGATTCTGAATATTTGAAATGTGTCAGAGGTGTTTCTGAGAAACCAACTAATATTTGAAGGAGAAGGATGTGTTTGATAGTCTGTCTGAGTTTTCTGGTGGTCCTACTTTCTTTCTTCTACAGCTGCTTTGTGTGTTTCACTGTTGGCGCAGGAATGAGGATGCCAAACATTTGCAGTGGTTTAAAAATGGATTAAGAAATTCATGGAAGAAAAGTACACTTATGCTCTTAAACATAAAGCTGCCACTCTTATTTTGAAAACTACTGTGCTGTGAATTGGTGGGAGATAGCAGTGTAGAAAAACTGCAGGGCAAAAACTTTGGAGCAGAGATTTACTTTTCTATTGTAGTTTTTCTCAGAATCTATTCCTCTCCTGTCATGGAGAAAATACATTGATATGATCACTCTGTAATCACTAGTGTGGTTAATCATACGAATATCTGAAGAGCATAAAATTGCAAAAGCCCTGTTAAGCATCTGCGTCTTCCTCTGGCCAGTGCTTCCTGTGACAATATTATTTTTTTACAAATATTAAATGATAAATTCACCCAGCATATTTTAAAGTTTAATATTGTTCTCTAAATAGATTACTATTGAATATTTGCTTTTCTATAACTGAATATTCTTAATTAAAACCTGCTTTAGTAGTATGATGCATGTATCACACAGTAAATGATCCTGTTCAGAATGACATGTACAAGAATACATCTGGATGCTCCTGAAAAGATTCAACATACACCTTCTCAAACTTCAAATGGAATTCCCTTATAGCTTTTTCATGTGATGTTTTCAGTATATTGGCTTTGTTAAGTGATGGATTCAATGGATGAACATGATACTGGGTGCTAAACTTTCTTATCACTTTCTAAATCTTCTCATTTCTTCCAGAGGATAGATATGGATACACTCTTCTCTGTGCATGTGACACCACCCGCCTCTCCCCAGCTACTCATTCCTTTGTTGCCTCTTACAGCACACTCAGCACTTTTTTGATGAAAAAGCCTAGCTCAAAATTTAACATCTAAGTACAATCTTGATGGAGTCAAAGTGCAGGAGAATAATCCTGAGAATGTCACTGGGTGAGCTGCAAGCCCAGAAGGCCAGCTCCTTCCCTAGTGGGGTTCAGGTGCCTGGTGTTTCACTGCCATGAGAGCCCAGAGGTGGCTCAGGCTCAGCTGAGCAGAATGTCCTGGCTCCGTGGGGCTCAGGAGCTGCACTCGCTGCTCAGCCTCCCAAGCACACAGTGTAGCAGGTGTATTTAGCACATGTTGAATGTCTACTGACGGTGCTGCAAAGCTCTGGCTGCTGAGCTGTCACAAATGAGGGTCATTCCTGTGTACCTGTGGGTAAGGGATAAAAGCATCTGTCCAGGCAGTGTAAAACCAGGGTCATAGGACTGCTTTAACTAGAGGCAATCCAAGCCAGAGCTTGTGATTTTCAGAGAAATATCCATTCCCTTAGGAAGGTTTCTACTTTCTGCTCAGTGGTCAGTAGATCTAAAGGTACTTGTGAAAGGCAGAACCAAATTTAGGACTTTGGATTCCCAGATTGAAGAGGGGATCTAAAGACAGGTTCTACCACTGCCCCTTGCCTCTCTAAATCTTATCTTGCTGACCCAATGAACAAGAATTAGTGTAGGTCCTTGTCCAGTTTGGCTTTAAGCTGGTAGGTGTCCTGCTCTTTAACCTAGCGTGTAGCTGATCACATAGTGCAATAAATAACAATTCCTACACTCCTTCCTCCAGCTTAAAAACCCCCTAAAACTACCTATGTTACTTATGTCCATACAAAGTGAAACACTTAACTTGGGAGAAAGCTGACAATTCCAGTCTCCTTTCAGTATCAAGCTGGAGTTTTTTGCTCAGTGTACAGTCTCTAGGAGGAGGTGGTATTTTTCACCGTTTTATGTCACTTACATTAGGTGCACTCTTGTTCCTCTTCCCTTCTCGGTGTACCAACAGGGATTCCACTCTATTTGCCTCAGTCTTTACATTCAGAATAGAATAAAAAAAAGAAAAAAGAAATAATAATAACAATAATTTAAAACTACCAAAAAATTTAACACACACCCAAGGAAAAACATGTATATGCCAGTTTAGCTTTTTTTAGCCCTACAATCAATATGTCTGTGCTGGTATGAAAGGTAAGAGTGTCTTTCCATCATGCTTCTGCTTACAGGCATGACTCAGGGATCCCTGTCAGGGCAGTGGCTTAGACAAACTTTTATGCATCTCAGAAAGCAGGGCTGTTTACTCTGCTTTGGCAAGTAGGTGTCTTGACTTGCCTTGCGGATGCGACTAGAGGAGCATGTTGATAATTATGCTGGTATTCAACATGGGTTTTCATCCCCTTCTGCATTTCTAGACTTTTCCCTTCTGCATTCCCAAGCCTTTTCTATAAGGAAACTAAATTCAGCTGTGGAAGTTTTAGAAGTAATTACATTGAAAATGCCATGTAGTGGGAAGAAGATTTGAAAACATGGTTCAATATTTTGTTTTAAATGGATTTATAATTACATATGGGAATTCTTTGCTTCCACAGTCCTGAATGGGACAGGAGGAGAAGAATGACAGCATGCGTGGGCGTATTGATTTTAAATAACTAGACTATTAAATGATAGAAGAAAATGTATCACTCAGTAGATACCTCTAAGGATGAAATCACTTTCATCTGTCACTGTGGAATGGAAATAAGTTTTAGACTTTAGCTTTTGATATAGATTTTATGGACTTTTTAGCCTGTGTAATTGGATTAGAATTGCTGCACTTGTAACCTTTTTAGTGACTACTCATTCAAATATCGACACACATGTGTTTTATCAGTATCACCCTTGTGGCTCAAAGGCTTGGTCTACAAACAAATGAGTATCTGTCTCTCAAGATATGTCTCTCAATTACTGGAAACTTCTAGAAAACATATAATTTATAATAATATTGATTTTCATTTTTTTCCCCTAACTTGAATTTAGCAACATCTCTCCAGGCTGACAGTGCTGGCTATAAAAACCCTTTGTTTGCGTTCCGATGGAACCATAGTTCAAAGAGTCTCTCTGGATGATACTTAAATCATGTGAGTCTCTTTGCAAAATCTTTTATGTCTGTTAGTAGAGTTGAGAGGTGTTAAGTTGTCTGTAATAGCTAATAGTGAAAAATGCAGAAATTTGCTTAATAAATCTAGTTTCAAATATATGCTGAATTTATATCGTTAATACATGAGAGGTTGAAAAAACTGCTTATGATATTGTAAGGTATTGGCTTTTTCAATTTAGTTTTATTTTTAATGAGAAAGCAGGAAAATGCACTGGGGATTTTATTAAAGACAGTTTCTAATCCTTTTTTTACTTTAAATATTTGAAAATAAAAGAAATGTTCCTTTATTTCAAAATAAAGGAAACTATTTGAAAATAAAGGAAAGATTCTATTCTTAGAACCTTTTTACTCATTAACTTCTAAATCTCTCTAATTTAGAGATTCAGTAATTCATGATTGGAATAGCATCCCATAGGTACAAAGCCCATTGGAACTGGAGAGCAGACACATATTTCATCTGGAAAAATGATGATAGTCTGAATAGAGTATGTATGTATCTATACTGGATAGAGTATGTATTTGAGTTGGTAAACAGGCAGTGTCCAAAAGCAAATGCAAACCTTTTACCCAAAATTCTTAACTGATAAGACAGTAATGTTGATCCAATGGTGGCCTTCGTGATCTCAGAGTAATTTCTTTAATCTCTGTTCACAACATCTTGTTTTCGGTGTACAGAAAACCATATAGCTGCTGTGTATTGCAAGCATCAGGACTTAGATTATGTACAGTGCCAACAATGTGAAAGTGTTGACTTAAATAACAATTTGTATTCTAATTTTTTAGTCTAATTTTTTAGTCTAATTTTATTAGAATTTTCTCATAATTTTATTCTATTTTTAAATAAAACCAGCTTCTCAACCATAGGGGTTTTTTATGTTTTGCTGAAAATACTTGATCTCAGCTGAGGAAACCATATCCATATGAACAGTCATGTTAGCATCAATGTTTGGGGCTAACTGAGCTACAGAGTAATTGAACAGTGGTGCAGACTTGTTCTCAGGGTGTTTTTTAGGGATGGGAAGCACTCTTTGATTTTCCTCTCTTCACTCCATTCTCTTCTGTTTCCAGTGGCTTTTGATGATTGGTTGGGTTGGTTTGGTTTGTGGTGGAGGGGATGGTTTTCAGCCTTTCTTTAAGCTCTAAATATGTTTTGTTTTTTTGTAAATGGAACTTTACAGACATTAATAATATTTTTTTAATTCACTAGGGACTACCTGTGATTTTAAACTGCAGATCACCCACATTCGTTAGGGCAAGGATTACTTCTCATGAAGTGCAGAGCATCTTTTCAGCACTCAAAACAAGTAAACTACAGATAAAATATGAGGGTTACATTGGTGAGTGTGCAGAAAAATACAGAACTTCTATATTTTTTTAAAACTAAAGACATCTCTGCTTCATATCCTTGTGCTGGAATACTCAAAGCAGGCTAAGTGAACTTTTCTTAAACTTTCCAAAGTACAGTAATTTCACGTGTTTAAGGTGCACTGCAGAATAAGGCGCACTTCCAGGTTGTCGGCAATTTCCTGTACTTTGTCCACATATAATGGGCAATGGCGTATAAGGTGCTGCTTTTTTTTTTTTCCTGCGAGGATCCGCTGCTGTTTCCCCCCCATGCAGCTGCCGGCTGTGGCCCCACTGGCTCCACCCACAGCTTCTGTGGCTCGCACTTCCAGGTTGGCAAATTTCCAAACTTTGTCCGCATTTAAGGCGAACCGGCGTATAAGTCGCACTCCCGGGTTCGGATCAAAATTTCAGTCAAAAATGTGTGCCTTCTGAGCGTGAAATTACTGTATGGAAGACCAGGCAAGATCCTACCAGCTGTACGCTTTGAGGAGGAACAGATGATGGAAAAGACCCAGCTAGAAGTCAAAGAGATGCTATTCCAACTTGACCTTTAACATCCATCACCAGATGATGCTCTGTGAACAGCACTAGGGGTTTTCACTTTAAAAATCTTCGTTTTCCCCTAGTACCTGGCATATCAAGGCTCTCTGCAGTCCACATTCTCCTTCTGGCTGGTGAGTTGCTGATAAAACAGGCTTTGGATGGAAATACGCTGGCAGAAATTCTGGAGATGATGCTAGTGATCTGTATTTGAATGGGAAAAGTCAATTGGGGATTTTAGTGAAGAGCAGAGATTATTCACCTGGGAAATGTGGATGAAGTATGGCTGCATTTGTCCTTTGTGTCTGTTTAGTAGCATTTTTAAGGTGTGTGTCTGTCACAGGAATGTATCCATGCTGCACACAAACCAGAAATGACCTCTTACTGAATCAAAGGCAGGCTATCTGCAGAATAATCAGTCTTTATATCCTAACAATACTTTTTTGAAACAAGTCAGGTAGGCAATAAACAGATGTTTTCTGGTTCCTGATGTGTTGTTCAGATGGAGCATTAGTGCCATGAACCTTCAGCTGCAGCTTTGAGACCCTGTACATACAAACTTGCTTGGATTTCTTGCAAGCATCACTGACCTCTTTTCTTCTTCCTGGTAACATTCCTAGATTATATACACTGCAAACTTGGCAGTATTGGCTGAAAAAACTCAATCGTTTAGGACATTCATGGATATTTTTTAAATCTTTCTCTTAAGTTTGTTTTCACGTTGCAGAAGGTTGCAGTAAGAGGCAGATTGGGAGTTCAGCAGCAGATGATGCCTGCTGCAAAGGGGCCTGTGGATGTTAAATGGGGATAAAGAGAAAAATAAGCTGCAAGTCCCTTTTGAAAGCTTTTGAAGCCATAATCCATCTGTACTGTAGGTTTTTGTGGTGGTTAGAAACCCATGTCAATGCAGCTTTTTCAACTTTGGATACTGGTGATGGCATAAGGCTACATTTTAAAAAAAATTGTGAAGTTGTAGTAACTCTAGTAGCAGAAAGTTGAAGCCACAGGGGTGAACAACAGCTAGCATATCAAAGTGTAAAGTGTGTTTTATCTCAGTTCTCAGTCCTTTTGTAAGATATTAATGGTCTATTTGAAATGCAAATGAGAAAGGATGAAATTTTATTGCAAAACCATATTCTACATCAAACTTTGATGTCTCATTATACATAAAGAGCTTCTAAATTTTTTGTAGTTTTTAAAATCAGCTCAACATATTCTTAAAGGGTCTGCATTTAAGATAAAAGATTCAGTAAGCAAACAGCAGTTGCTGTTTTAAGTGCACGTTCCTATTCCCCAAAGCATCAAGCAGGGGAATCATTAAGTCTCCTTTGTTTATATGGAGTTGAAGGAGAGGGCGGAAGGTGAGTAAAGACATTGTGGTAATTTTCTCAGAGACTATTTTATACAGCCCTTTTGTACCACCTGACTGGGAATCAATAGTACTTTATTGGAAAACAAGTAAGCAGAATGAAAACCCAGGACAGCTCTTGAGCAGAGCTGCTGTCATTGCCATTAGGAAACAAAATCTTCCTCTAGCTTTCAACATTTGCACAGAAGGACAATGATGCTTTTGGAGTTTGATTTTAAATTTGACTTGTTTTCAGGACCTTTCTAAGATGTTGTTTTGGGTTTGGGGTTTTTCTGTTTTTTGTTTTTATTTTTTTTCAGAAAGCAGTATCTGCTGTTTTTGTGGAATATAAATCCCAATCTTGTATTTGCTGTACCAAAAGAGTAACTTCTACTGGGATTTGATTTTTAAGATTTAACTTTTTTCCTTTTCCTTTGCCTTTTCCCTTTTCCTTTGCCTTTTCCCTTTGCCTTTGCCTTTTCCCTTTTCCTTTGCCTTTGCCTTTTCCCTTTTCCTTTGCCTTTGCCTTTTCCTTTCCTTTTTTTAATCTCCATGTTCTTGCCTTCTTCCCTCTTTTTTTCCTCCACTTCCATGCCAACTTCACTTCTATGAAATTTACGCCATTGTACAGAAGTGGAGAAGGGGATTCTTGACTGACATTGCCTCAGAGAAATTCTTTATTGATTTAGTTTGCACATTGAGTGTCTTACTTGTGTGCTCTCCTGAAATCTGACCATGGAACCAACTCAACAAAGTAGCAGAGAATCCAACTCTGTAATGCAGGCTGGAAGTCGTCAGATGAAATGGAAGCTTTTTTCCTAAGTAAAGAAGGAGACAATCGTTTGACAATTCTTCAGAAAAATGTGACGAAGCTCTGAGAATTATGAATGGAGCAACATTGATTTTGAAATACTTTTATCAATCTAAGCACTGCTGACCCATTCTGGTAGTCCTCTTTTTTTTTTTTTTTCCAATGTATTTTAAAAATATGAATGGATGGAATTGTAGAAATGAAAGATGGTTAATTGGATAGGATTCCTCAGGCCTATGGTATAGATGTCCATTCTCAGTTAATTGCAATTGATGGAAGAAAGAGCATTTTTAGGATGCAGTTCATTTCATAGAATGCATGTCTGAATTTGTGCCCTAAAGTGCCTATTTCTCTTCATTATTTAGAGATGCTTGGGTAACTTTTTTCAGGTCTAGATATTCATGCAGATGTTTAAATTTAGAAATTAATTTTATGTTCTAACTTGACAGCATCCAGTCAAAAATAGATCTTGGCATCAGTGTAGATAGTTACATTCAGGCTTCTATGTGCAACAGCTGCCGAGGAATAAAAAAATATTCAAAAGTTGTGGCAATGAGGGAGGGGGAAATGAGGGAGAACACTGTGATTGATTTTATTAAAAACCCAAGAAAAATCAGAGTTTTGCCCTCACCTGAGATTATGTGTTTGGTTCCAATTGCTGCATCAGAAAGACACTGGAAGGAGGAAAGTACAGGTTTAGAGGGAAGATGAGGATGAGGTGTTTATGGAGAAAATGTATCATATGAAGAGCCTGAAACACCTTGGACTGTTTAAGGAGAGATGAATAAGAGGGAAACAGTACAATTAGCCAAAGTAGTGATTACAGTAAGAAAAAGCAGGATGAGAATTTTTATTTTAGTTTTAAAGCTTGAATAGAAGAACAAGGGAACACTGATTGAAAGTGGAAGGGCGAAATAAAAAAACTGGTGGAAGAAAAGACATTTTTCAGACATTGTAAAATTAACACATGAAGTAATTTCCCTAAGATGGTATTGAGGCTAGTGTTTTACCTGCCTTGGAAAAGAGGACTGGAGATATATATATCTATATATATATATATATAGATATATATATATATATATAGATATATATATATAGATATATATATATAAACAAGCATTTACAGCTGTGAAAATATGCAACATACCCCCACAAAAATGAGAGTAGCTTTGAGTGTTTTTAAAGTAATTTCAAAACTCCTGGACCAGCCTGCCTTTGGAGTGATTTCAGATTTCACCACTTTTGAACCAAGTATAAAGTAAATGGTTTTGAGGATTTTTTTTTTTCAACAGTTAATTTGCTTATGCAAAATAGATGTACTGTTTGAAACCACGAGATTGAATCTTGCTTGGTTATCATCTGCTCTCATTTATTCAACTTTATGCAAAATCCATTGTGGCCCTCTGTCAGAATGAAGACATGTTTTTGTTTGTGATATATTAAGAGCAAAATAGCAGTGATATTTCAAAAAGAGTGGGCTAAATCAGTTTCAGTATATTGTCTGACTGGGAGATGAGCTCAAAGGAATCTCAAAGCAATTCAAGCAGGTTGCAGCCTTTAAATGCTAATTGGGTTTGTCTGCAATGTTATTGATAGAGCCTCTAAGGAAGAGAATGAGAATTCATTATTCTTATACAAATAACCAAAGGAAGAGGAAGTGAATTAAAGAGAGATGTACTTTTTCTTCCTAAATTTGAGACCTATCAAACCTATTTCACTCACTTCCATCTTGTGTCTAATGGCCAATGTAATGTTTTAGATTTAGCTCTGTTTATAGGTCATTAAATATCTGTTGCAAGTATCAGTGAGATTTTTTTTTTTTAACTTCAACAGCTAGCAAATCTGTGAGCTCCTGGTATTGCTCCAGCTGTGGGATGAAATGCAGCCATGCAGTCTGCTTCTGTGTGAGCTTGGGTCTGCTAGAATAGATACTAGGGGGGAAAATCATGGAAAGGGCTATAAAGCATTGGAACAGACTGGCCAGGGGAAGTGTTGGAGGCACCGTTCTTGAAAGTGCTAATGAAGCACATGGATATGCCCCTTGATAATCTGATAATTTAATGGTGAACGGTGGTGCTGCTGCTATGTTGATGCCTGATCTGAAAGGTCTTTCCCAACCTCAGAAATTTTGTGATTCTATGATTGTATGAAGTCCTGTTTCTCTGAGTTAAAAACAAAGTTTTCTGAAAGACCAAGGATTGTTTTAACCTGGACATGCCATTGAGGGGCTCCTTGAATTCTTTCAAGTGCCTCTGTGCTTTTTTTTGGCCGAGGAGATCTGGAATTCCTGTTCTTGCCTCATTGTTCTCTCCTCTTGGTGACATTGTGTTCTGCTGTGTGATTCCTTGATTCTCACTTAAGCTGGGATGGGGTTTGGGCTGTAGAGGATGGGTGTGAGGGGGCAACAGGCAGATTTCTGCATTCATTTTGTTGTTCCTGGGGAAAAGGAATGCAGAGACCATTTCCAAATGGGTATGACAAATATCTATGAAGCAGAACTCTCATTAGAGGTGGTGGGAAGCAGCAAGAAAGGAACTGCCTGGAACTAAACCATGGGGATTTTTTGCTTCCTGATCTGGAATGACATTCTGGCTGTGTGCATGTCTCTCCCCTTTCTCAGCACAGTTTACTGTGGTCCAAACCTTAACATTATTACCAACTGCAAATTTCCAAGAAGCTACTGCTGCCATGAGTGTCAAATTGGGTTAGAATGGAACTTAGAATGAGCAAGAGGGAGTTTAAAGCTGGGAGCCATGGGCCGTATTCATTAGCACATACCAGCTGCTCTGTTTTGATGTCAAGGGTATAAAAACATCATCAAATCAGGAGATTAAACTGTTTATGGCTGCTTTCTCTTACTTTCAAAGAGTCTGCCGTACTGGTGAATCCCTGTAATTTTGAGACTGGTTTGAAAAAAGGCCATTCATCTTTTAGATTTATTTTGTTAAACCCTGAGAAAATGGATGTTCTTGAGAGGACTATTATTTTTCACAGACTTGCAGTAAAATCTGGAGAGCACCTGTAAAGTCTGTATATGTGCACATGGGTAACTGTGCCCCCAAGCATCTCAGGAACCATTTGTTGAAATTAATTTTGTCCCCACCTTTCCCTAATTTCAGTAATGATCTCATTTTTTTCATAAAACAGATTTAAAACAGAGACTTTGCAAATTATCAGATACTCACTGATGAAGTGTGTTAATTTCTTCTGGCTTTTTTTTTTTT